>CM019065.1:2178683-2487999 GCA_009667805.1 Leptobrachium leishanense | reverse complement strand
ACCTAAACATTACGCAGTGCGAAGGTAATGAGTCACAGGTCTGGCTTATTGCTGATCCGGAATATAACCTAAACATTACGCAGTGCGAGGTAATGGAGTCACAGGTCTGCTTATTGCTGATCCGGAATATAACCTAAACATTACCGCAGTGCGAGGTAATGGAGTCACAGGTCTGCTCAGCGCTGATCCGGAAGTATAACCCTAAACATTTTACGCAGTGCGAGGTAATGGAGTCACAGGTCTGCTCAGCGCTGATCCGGAATAAAACCTAAACATTACGCAGTGCGAGGTAATGGAGTCACAGGTCTGCTATTGCTGACCGGAATATAACTAAACATTACGCCAATGGTGGGTAATGGAGTCAACAGGCTGCAGCGCGCTGACCGGAAAAAACCTAAACATTACGCAGTGCGAGGTAATGGAGTCACAGGTCTGCTCAGCGCTGATCCGGAATATAACCTAAACATTACGCAGTGCGAGGTAATGGAGTCACAGGTCTGCTCAGCGCTGATCCGGAATATAACCTAAACATTACGCAGAGCGAGATAATGGAGTCACAGGTCTGCTCAGCGCTAATCCTGAATAAAATCTAAACATTACGCAGTGCGAGGTAATGGAGTCACAGGTCTGCTCAGCGCTAATCTGGAATAAAACCTAAACATTACGCAGTGCGAGGTAATGGAGTCACAGGTCTGCTCAGCGCTGATCCAGAATAAAACCTAAACATTACGCAGTGCGAGGTAATGGAGTCACAGGTCTGCTCAGCGCTGATCCAGAATAAAACCTAAACATTATGCAGTGCGAGGTAATGGAGTCACAGGTCTGCTCAGCGCTGATCCAGAATAAAACCTAAACATTACGCAGTGCGAGGTAATGGAGTCACAGGTCTGCTCAGCGCTAATCCGGAATAAAACCTAAACATTACGCAGTGCGAGGTAATGGAGTCACAGGTCTGCTCAGCGCTAATCGGATTAAACCTAAACATTACGCAGTGCGAGGTAATGGAGTCACAGGTCTGCTCAGCGCTGATCCGGAATATAACCTAAACATTACGCAGTGCGAGGTAATGGAGCCACAGGTCTGCTTATTGCTGATCCGGAATATAACCTAAACATGACGCAGTGCGAGGTAATGGAGTCACAGGTCTGCTCAGCGCTGATCCAGAATAAAACCTAAACATTACGCAGTGCGTAGAAATGGAGTCACAGGTCTGCTCAGCGCTGATCCAGAAAATAAATTAAAAGCTGCATTTTCGTGTATTGTTATAAGTTCCAGGATCGTAACCGTGTCAGGGCACAGACTGCAGCTATCCGGGGTCTGCGGCTGCATTGGGAAATGGTAGAATCCTCACCTTATAGTGGCTCGTTTGTTGCTGCTTCTCTCTGTCTCTGTCACTTTACTGTCACTGCTCTTATTTATGAAAAAGCAGAAATCAAGCTGGGCACTCCTTCCTCAGCCCTCACACATTACGAGGGAAAAACATTACTCAGTCTGATGTTTTATGTTTTCATAAATGTGTGAGAGAGACTGCGAGAGTGAATGGAGAGAGACTGCGAGAGTGAATGGAGAGAGACTGCGAGAGTGAATGGAGAGAGACTGCGAGAGTGAATGGAGAGAGACTGCGAGAGTGAATGGAGAGAGACTGCGAGAGTGAATGGAGAGAGACTGCGAGGGTGAATGGAGAGAGACTGCGAGGGTGATGTGAGGGAGACTGCGAGGGTGAATGGAGAGAGACTGCGAGGGTGAATGGAGAGAGACTGCGAGGGTGAATGGAGAGAGACTGCGAGAGTGAAAGGAGAGAGACTGCGAGAGTGAATGGAGAGAGACTGCGAGGGTGAATGGAGAGAGACTGCGAGGGTGGTGTCAGGAGACTGCGAGAGTGAATGGAGAGAGACTGCGAGGGTGAATGGAGAGAGACTGCGAGGGTGAATGGAGAGAGACTGCGAGGGTGAATGGAGAGAGACTGCGAGGGTGATGTGAGGGAGACTGCGAGGGTGAATGGAGAGAGACTGCGAGGGTGAATGGAGAGAGACTGCGAGAGTGAATGGAGAGAGACTGCGAGAGTGAATGGAGAGAGACTGCGAGGGTGATGTGAGGGAGACTGCGAGGGTGAATGGAGAGAGACTGCGAGGGTGAATGGAGAGAGACTGCGAGAGTGAATGGAGAGAGACTGCGAGAGTGAATGGAGAGAGACTGCGAGGGTGAATGGAGAGAGACTGCGAGGGTGATGTGAGGGAGACTGCGAGGGTGAATGGAGAGAGACTGCGAGGGTGAATGGAGAGAGACTGCGAGGGTGAATGGAGAGAGACTGCGAGAGTGAAAGGAGAGAGACTGCGAGAGTGAATGGAGAGAGACTGCGAGGGTGAATGGAGAGAGACTGCGAGGGTGGTGTCAGGGAGACTGCGAGAGTGAATGGAGAGAGACTGCGAGGGTGAATGGAGAGAGACTGCGAGGGTGAATGGAGAGAGACTGCGAGGGTGAATGGAGAGAGACTGCGAGAGTGATGTGAGGGAGACTGCGAGGGTGAATGGAGAGAGACTGCGAGGGTGAATGGAGAGAGACTGCGAGAGTGAATGGAGAGAGACTGCGAGAGTGAATGGAGAGAGACTGCGAGGGTGAATGGAGAGAGACTGCAAGGGTGATGTGAGGGAGACTGCGAGGGTGAATGGAGAGAGACTGCGAGAGTGAATGGAGAGAGACTGCGAGAGTGAATGGAGAGAGACTGCAAGAGTGAATGGAGAGAGACTGCGAGGGTGAATGGAGAGAGACTGCGAGGGTGATGTGAGGGAGACTGCGAGGGTGATGTGAGGGAGACTGCGAGGGTGATGAGAGGGAGACTGAGAGGGAGATTGTGAGAGTGATGTGAGGGAGACTGCGAAAGTGATGCGAGGGAGACTGTGAAAGTGATGCGAGGGAGACTGCGAAAGTGATGCGAGGGAGACTGCGAAAGTGATGCGAGGGAGACTGCAAGAGTGATGCGAGGGAGAATGTGAGGGCAGATGCGAGGGTGACCGTGAGGAAGACTGCGAGGGTGATGTGAGGTGACTGAGGGGAGTCCACGAGGGAGACTGCGAGTGTGTCACGAGGGTACCCGGCATGAACCAAGGTGGGCCCTTCATACTGGATATTCAGCTCTTGAGGCAGTTTTGCAACCAGCTGCATAGATTGAGCACACAGATACAAGACAAGAGGAATGACAGCACTGGAACAGCAGGAAATGGCAGGAGAACATAACTAAAGGGAACCCTAGCTCTGGGATAAAGGTCCTAGCAATGGTCTCTATACTATGGTAGGGAACCTCACAAGAAATACACAGAAACAGGAAGGGTGAGGGTTCAACAAGATACTGACAGCACAATAGCACACACGAGGAAACTCTGATCTGGGGCAAGGTCCTTATACTGGCCTTCTAATAGTAATGAATACACAGAACAGGACACAGAAATAACAACAGGGATTAACAAGTAGTCAGAGGAATGCAAGAGGGTCTTAACGCCAGGGAGTGTGTCAGCCATGTGCCAGAGATCAGAATTGCCAGGGAGAGAGTGTCAGCCTTATGGCAGGGATCAAGAGCCAGGAGAGCAGGTCAGACAAGCAGAGGTTGGTTCATAGATTAGCGATATACAGAGCACAGGGAGAATACAAGAGAGTCATCAGAACCAGGCCCAAGTCATACACAGAACAGCAATGAAAGCAAACAGGGAGACACAGAAGAAACCTCAATACCTGGCCAAGATCATACACGGAGCGGGTAGTCAGGAATAGCAGAGATCATACACAGAAATACCAAGATAATGATATCAGGAAGCAGACCCTCAGGAACAGAGACCGTCAGGAACAGAAACCCTTCAGGAGAAATGATCCATGCAAGAGCAAGGAGCCTATGTGCTGCTTGCACATATATAGGGAAACAGAACTGAGCAGTAGGACATGGGATCCCAGGCTAGATCAGCTACAGGGGAATCCAGGAGTGGCACTGGGCGGAATGGCTTAGCCCAGATAAAGAAGAGCTGGCCTGGATCACTCACCACCAGGGGGCCTGGCTGGAATGTGGAAACATGTCCAGGAGACTGTGTGAGTGACTACAAAGACGACTACGATGGTGACTGTGAGGGCAACTGCAGGTGTGACTGTAAGGGCAAATGCAAGTTTGACAGTGAGGGCACTATCAAAGCAAACAACCAAACCCTGTAAAAACCCCTAGATGTAGCAAATGCCTTTAATAATTATTTTGTTGGACGCGCCACCACCCTGATTGCTAAACTAATGAATGAAACTCAGGCCACACGCAGGTCAGGCCCCTCCAACTGTGCAAAAGCCCTGTATCACACCAACTGTGCAAAGACCCTATATCACAGAGACCACCAACTGTGCAAAGACCCTGTATCGCACCAACTGTGCAAAGACCCTGTATTGCAGATAAATTCAGTTTTAGACCAGCGCCTGTCAGTGTCGTTACTAAACTTCTCTGTTACCAAAACGCCGTTTTAAAAGTCTGCAATGTTATCCAAGCTGGGATGGAACAAGGAGACCTAACTGGAGCATCTTCCTTAATTTTGCCAAGGCCTTTGACACAGTAGACTAGAGATGTGCAATTAGTTTCGTTCCGAATTGAAATTCAGACGAAATTCCCCATTTTCGTGTTTTGGGAGCATTTCAGAAAACAAAATATCGACCGTCCGGATCATGTGATTCGGATCATTTGGGTGATCTGGATCAATGCAGCAGGAACTTCCCAGCAGTGTGTGGATTCATATGTTGCATCAATTATAACTCCTAAAAAACGAAAAATCAACTGATCAAAAAAATGAATCGATCCGAATCAATAAATCGAACTCCAGAGAGGGGCTGCCCCGCAGTGTGCGGATTCATATGCTGCATTAATTATACTGCAGAGAGGTGCTTCCCAACAGTGTGTGGATTCATATGCTGCATTAATTATACCGCAGAGAGGCGCTTCCCAGCAGTGTGTGGATTCATATGCTGCATTAATTATACCGCAGAGAGGCGCTTCCCAGCAGTGTGTGGATTCATATGCTACATTAATTATACTGCAGAGAGGTGCTTCCCAGCAGTGTGTGGATTCATGTGCTGCATTAATTATACTGCAGAGAGGCGCGTCCCAGCAGTGTGTGGATTCATATGCTACATTAATTATACTGCAGAGAGGCGCGTCCCAGCAGTGTGTGGATTCATATGCTGCATTAATTATACTGCAGAGAGGTGCTTCCCAGCAGTGTGTGGATTCATATGCTGCATTAATTATACTGCAGAGAGGCGCTTCCCAGCAGTGTGTGGATTCATATGCTGCATTAATTATACCACAGAGAGGCGCTTCCCAGCCGTGTGTGGATTCATATGCTGCATTAATTATACCACTCAGAGAGGTGCTTCCCAGCAGTGTGTGGATTCATATGCTGCATTAATTATACTGTAGAGAGGTGCTTCCCATCAGTGTGTGGATTCATATGCTGCATTAATTATACTGCAGAGAGGTGCTTCCAGCAGTGTGTGGATTCATATGCTGCATTAATTATACTGCAGAGAGGTGCTTCCCATCAGTGTGTGGATTCATATGCTGCATTAATTATACTGCAGAGAGGTGCTTCCCAGCAGTGTGTGGATTCATATGCTGCATTAATTATACTGCAGAGAGGGGCTTCCCAGCAGTGTGTGGATTCATATGCTGCATTAATTATACTGCAGAGAGGTGCTTCCCATCAGTGTGTGGATTCATATGCTGCATTAATTATACTGCAGAGAGGCGCTTCCCAGCAGTTTGTGGATTCATATGCTGCATTAGGCTAGGGTCAGACGAACGCATTTTTACGTTGTCTGTGAAAAACTGCGTTGGAACGAATAGACGCATTTTTTCACGGAGTACGCGATAGTGGTCATACGATGCGCATTTTCGTCCGTGATTTTGTACGGATCATCAATAAAACCCTTTTTGTGTCTGGACGTTATGTTAGCCGGACATTAGCAACGTCTGACGTCTCCCAATCACGCACACATGCCGCTAGCAGACGCAGCGCACTCTGTACGTCAGTACTAGTGGTTTCACGTTCTCGAAAAAATGCGTTTGTTTGCCGCTTGCGTTGCGTGGCCGGACTTTTGTGCGACCGTACTTCGTACATTGGCCGTCATTGCCCGGCATCTGCTGCTAGCACGGCCGTGATTAAGTGCGCCAGAACGCGCGTTCGCACTGCCTCAGTCTGACCCTAGCCTTAATTACACTGCAGAGAGGCGCTTCCCAGCAGTGTGAGGATTCATATGCTGCATTAATTATACTGCAGAGAGGTGCTTCCCATCAGTGTGTGGATTCATATGCTGCATTAATTATACTGCAGAGAGGCGCTTCCCAGCAGTGTGTGGATTCATATGCTGCATTAATTATACTGCAGAGAGGCGCTTCCCAGCAGTGTGCGGATTCATATGCTGCATTAATTATACTGCAGAGAGGCGCTTCCCAGCAGTGTGTGGATTCATATGCTGCATTAATTATACCACACAGAGAGGTGCTTCCCAGCAGTGTGTGGATTCATATGCTGAATTAATTATACAGCAGAGAGGTGCTTCCCAGCAATGTGCGGATTCATATGCTGAATTAATTATACTGCAGAGAGGCGCTTCCCAGCAGTGTGTGGATTCATATGCTGCATTAATTATATCGCAGAGAGGTGCTTCCCAGCAGTGTGAAGATTCATATGCTGCATTAATTATACTGTAGAGAGGTGCTTCCCAGCATTGTGTGGATTCATATGCTGCATTAATTATACTGCAGAGAGGCGCTTCCCAGCAGTGTGTGGATTCATATGCTACATTAATTATACTGCAGAGAGGTGCTTCCCAGCAGTGTGTGGATTCATATGCTGCATTAATTATACCACAGAGAGGTGCTTCCCAGCAGTGTGTGGATTCATATGCTGCATTAATTATACTGTAGAGAGGTGCTTCCCAGCAGTGTGTGGATTCATATGCTGCATTAATTATACTGCAGAGAGGCGCTTCCCCGCAGTGTGTGGATTCATATGCTACATTAATTATACTGCAGAGAGGCGCTTCCCAGCAGTGTGTGGATCCATATGCTGCATTAATTATACCACAGAGAGGCACTTCCCAGCAGTGTGTGGATTCATATGCTGCATTAATTATACTGTAGAGAGGTGCTTCCCAGCAGTGTGTGGATTCATATGCTACATTAATTATACTGCAGAGAGGCGCTTCCCAGCAGTGTGTGGATCCATATGCTGCATTAATTATTCCACAGAGAGGTGCTTCCCAGCAGTGTGTGGATTCATATGCTACATTAATTATACTGCAGAGAGGCGCTTCCCAGCAGTGTGTGGATTCATATGCTGCATTAATTATATCGCAGAGAGGTGCTTCCCAGCAGTGTGAGGATTCATATGCTGCATTAATTATACTGTAGAGAGGTGCTTCCCAGCATTGTGTGGATTCATATGCTGCATTAATTATACTGCAGAGAGGCGCTTCCCATCAGTGTGTGGATTCATATGCTGCATTAATTATACTGCAGAGAGGTGCTTCCCAGCAGTGTGTGGATTCATATGCTGCATTAATTATACCGCAGAGAGGCGCTTCCCAGCAGTGTGCGGATTCATATGCTACATTAATTATACTGCAGAGAGGTGCTTCCCAGCAGTGTGTGGATTCATATGCTGCATTAATTATACCACAGAGAGGTGCTTCCCAGCAGTGTGTGGATTCATATGCTGCATTAATTATACTGTAGAGAGGTGCTTCCCAGCAGTGTGTGGATTCATATGCTACATTAATTATACTGCAGAGAGGCGCTTCCCAGCAGTGTGTGGATCCATATGCTGCATTAATTATACCACAGAGAGGCACTTCCCAGCAGTGTGTGGATTCATATGCTGCATTAATTATACTGTAGAGAGGTGCTTCCCAGCAGTGTGTGGATTCATATGCTACATTAATTATACTGCAGAGAGGCGCTTCCCAGCAGTGTGTGGATCCATATGCTGCATTAATTATTCCACAGAGAGGTGCTTCCCAGCAGTGTGTGGATTCATATGCTACATTAACTATACTGCAGAGAGGCGCTTCCCAGCAGTGTGTGGATTCATATGCTACATTAATTATACTGCAGAGAGGCGCTTCCCAGCAGTGTGTGGATCCATATGCTGCATTAATTATACCACAGAGAGGCACTTCCCAGCAGTGTGTGGATTCATATGCTGCATTAATTATACCGCAGAGAGGCGCTTCCCAGCAGTGTGTGGATTCATATGCTACATTAATTATACTGCAGAGAGGCGCTTCCCAGCAGTGTGTGGATCCATATGCTGCATTAATTATTCCACAGAGAGGTGCTTCCCAGCAGTGTGTGGATTCATATGCTACATTAATTATACTGCAGAGAGGCGCTTCCCAGCAGTGTGTGGATTCATATGCTGCATTAATTATACCGCAGAGAGGTGCTTCCCAGCAGTGTGTGGATTCATATGCTGCATTAATTATACTGCAGAGAGGTGCTTCCCAGCAGTGTGTGGATTCATATGCTACATTAATTATACTGCAGAGAGGTGCTTCCCAGCAGTGTGTGGATTCATATGCTGAATTAATTATACTGTAGAGAGGCGCTTCCCAGCAGTGTGTGGATTCATATGCTACATTAATTATACTGCAGAGAGGTGCTTCCCAGCAGTGTGTGGATTCATATGCTGCATTAATTATACTGCAGAGAGGTGCTTCCCAGCAGTGTGTGGATTCATATGCTGCATTAATTATACACAGAGAGGTGCTTCCCAGCAGTGTGTGGATTCATATGCTGCATTAATTATACTGCAGAGAGGCGCTTCCCAGCAGTGTGTGGATTCATATGCTGCATTAATTATACTGCAGAGAGGTGCTTCCCAGCAGTGTGTGGATTCATATGCTGCATTAATTATACCACAGAGAGGTGCTTCCCAGCAGTGTGTGGATTCATATGCTGCATTAATTATACCGCAGAGAGGCGCTTCCCAGCAGTGTGTGGATTCATATGCTGCATTAATTATACTGCAGAGAGGTACTTCCCAGCAGTGTGCAGATTCATATGCTGCATTAATTATACTGCAGAGAGGTGCTTCCCAGCAGTGTGTGGATTCATATGCTGCATTAATTATACTGCAGAGAGGTGCTTCCCAGCAGTGTGTGGATTCATATGCTGCATTAATTATACTGCAGAGAGGTGCTTCCCAGCAGTGTGTGGATTCATATGCTGCATTAATTATACTGCAGAGAGGTGCTTCCCAGCAGTGTGTGGATTCATATGCTGCATTAATTATACCGCAGAGAGGCGCTTTCCAGCAGTGTGTGGATTCATATGCTGCATTAATTATACTGCAGAGAGGTGCTTCCCAGCAGTGTGTGGATTCATATGCTGCATTAATTATACTGCAGAGAGGTACTTCCCAGCAGTGTGCAGATTCATATGCTGCATTAATTATACCGCAGAGAGGTGCTTCCCAGCAGTGTGTGGATTCATATGCTGCATTAATTATACTGCAGAGAGGAGCTTCCCAGCAGTGTGTGGATTCATATGCTGCATTAATTATACTGCAGAGAGGTGCTTCCCAGCAGTGTGTGGATTCATATGCTGCATTAATTATACTGCAGAGAGGTGCTTCCCAGCAGTGTGTGGATTCATATGCTGCATTAATTATACTGCAGAGAGGTACTTCCCAGCAGTGTGTGGATTCATATGCTGCATTAATTATACTGCAGAGAGGTGCTTCCCAGCAGTGTGTGGATTCATATGCTGCATTAATTATACCGCAGAGAGGCACTTCCCACCAGTGTGTGGATTCTGATGCTGCATTAATTATACCGCAGAGAGGCACTTCCCAGCAGTGTGTGGATTCTTATGCTGCATTAATTATACCGCAGAGAGGCACTTCCCAGCAGTGTGTGGATTCATATGCTGCATTAAAACCTATGGGTTAAAAAGCCTTGTTTCTTTTAAAAAAGTTAGGAAGCCTAAAATTTCACCCATAAAATGCCTAAAAATATCCTAAAAGAATAGTTAAGTAAAGAAACTTACATTCTGTTGGTAGTAATCTACTTCCCCTTCTTAAATAAGCAATAAAAAATGAAATAGCTCATAAAGAAGCGAAAAACCAACCGATCCGAATCACCCGAAATGAACCGAATCGCCGAAATGTTACGAATCACCGAATCAATCTGAATCGAAATGATCCGAAATGAAAGAAAACCTGTCCGAAATGATACAAAACACCCGAAAAAAGAAACGAAATGAAAAAAAAAGTCATGCACATCCTTACAGTATATTTTAAAAGTTAATGTAACAGGGTTGAAGGTAAAGGTACTAATTATTGTTTGACAGTACCATATCTCAGTTTATTGATTGTAAACAAGAGCGATCCTTTATTGCGTCCTTATAAGAGCAGTTGCGCACAGCGTAGTGCTAAAATGACAGCAAAATTTGTATCATGGACAACCTATAACACAGCATAGAAAATAAGGAAAAATAGAAAAATTAACAATTTTTATTTATAATGGTTTTTACCAGGAAGGATACATTGAGATTTCTCTCATTTTCAAGTATGTCCCAATGACCCAATACAATTTAAAATACATCCAAATTAGGTATTTGGAAAAAAACACACCATCTATACCTCCTCACTGGGTAAACTCATCACCAGCTAAGGCTTCAAGTATCACCTATATGCTGACGACACTCAGATCTACCTCTCCACTCCCGATCTCTCCCCCCTCCGTTCTCTCTCAGGTCAGTGACTGTCTGTCTGGTATCTCTGCCTGGATGGCCTCTCACTCCCCGAAGATCAATATGTCCAAGACTGAGCTTCTTCTAATCTCCCCCTCTAACTCTACTCCAACTTCTGACTTCTCTATAATTGCTGACGGTATCACTATCCTTCCCTTAGCCAAGGTCCGCTGCCTCGGAGTGACTCTTGACTCCAGTCTTTCCTTCGGCCCCTAAATCCAGTCACTCTCCTCTCGTCTTGCCACAATCACCTTCACAATGTTGGGAAAATTCCTCCATTTCTAACTGCCAACACCACCAAGCAACTTATCCACTCGCTTGTTATCTCCCGCCTGGACTACTGCAACAACCTCCTGATTGACCTTCCTATCGCCCACCTCTCCCCACTGCAGTCCATCCTAAACACATCAGCCTGGCTTATCCATCTCACCAGTCGCTCAGTCTCTGCCGCTCCCCTCTGTGAATCCCTACACTGGCTCCCCATCCACAGCAGAATTAAATTCAAACTACTCACCCTGACCTACAAAATCCTCACTAACTCTGCTCCTCACTACCTGTCCCCACTAATCACCAACTACACCCCAGCACATTCCCTACAATCCAGCAATGACATGCGCCTGGAATCCTCCATCATTACCTCTTCACATGCCATCCTGCAGGACTTTTCTCGTGCGGCGCCAACCCTATGGAATGCGCTTCCTCGCAATATCAGACTGTCCCCAAATCTGGCTTCATTTAAAGGCTCCCTAAAGACCCTTCTGTTTAGGAAAGCCGACTACCTGACTCTGTAACAAGTCACCTGACCGACCCAAAAATGGTCCTCACCTCTCCCTGCATTAACTCATCACTGCAGCCTGTTTTTCACCCATCTAGATTGTAAATTCCCACGGGAATAGGGGCCTCATGTCCTCCTGTATCTGCAGGCAGGAATTTTGACCTGTCTCCTGTATGTATTGTATTATTGTCCTGTCTTTACCCATTGCAACTTGTACAGCGCTGCGGAATGTGTTGCCGCTTAATAAATAATAATAAAAATATGTATCGTGAAGCTTCTCAGTCGGCTTTGTGGCGATTTGGGTATGTTTATGTGTGTTTATATTAATCAAACTAATAATGTCTTTGATTTATGCTTAATCTTAATTAGAACAGAAATTGATAATTCACTGTAACACTTAAGTGTGTAGTGTAACAAATCCTTCTGTCCGCCTGTCTAGCTCTCCAGACACCCACTCACGGAGATCGACCCTGCCTCTGAATTGCTCTCTGATTCGATGCTTCCAGCAGATGATTCCATCCTTCAGCCCTAAGCTCCAATTCAATCTCCCAGCCGATGTGATGCTGCTCTGTTGCTGGAAGGGATTGGGATGGCCACTGAGTGATTTACAAATCTGGCCACTGAGTACCTTGGGAAAAAAAACAGGCAGGCTGTATGTAGTGTGACAGAAAACAGGGCATGGTCCTGGGTGTATATATGTTCCCCCAACAGTGTTGCAGTGTGGGCTTTGTACCGATTGCCCCAGGGTGGGCTAGTGCTCCACACCATACATTACATGCAGGTGCGGGGGGCCAGTCCAGGAGTTCTGGATTGCTCAGGGAGTTCCCCACCTGCTGCATAAGAGAATTTGCAGTGGGGAATTGCTTGAGAGAGTGTGTCCCTGAGCAAGGAGGGAGGCTGCAAGCGCTCTCTGCAGATTTGAGGAAAAGGAAAAACTTTGGTGTTCTGAACCAGCGAGCTGAAAGAGGTCTGTGCATTTTTCTTAATTAGAAGGTTGCAAGTAAGTGAATGTGTTAGAGAGTAACGTGTGTTCAGTTAGAGCTCAAGGGAGCTAGGGTTCTTTTGTTTCCATTTCTTTTTTCTGTTTATGTCAGACCCTAAAAATAAAAGACTGCATTTTGAAGAGAAGTCCGTGTGTTAATTGGGTCCCAGCTCACATATGGTGAAGAATGCGGGCAACACAATGAAGGTCTGTGATGGAAAGCATTGCCTCAAACAAAATAGAGGAGGTTCTGAAAGCTTTGCTACAGGCAGCAACCACCCAGCAGCAGGCTACTGCTGCACAGCAAGAAAACCTTTCACTCCTACAGCAGATGGTCTTAGATAAAAAAGAGTAATAGGGGCGCTAGAACGGCAAGTGGTGGAGGGAGTGGTCACACGGGAGTGGAGTAGTATGGCATCTAAATTCTCTATGGGCCTCCCCTACAGAACCCACAGCAGATAGAACACCACAAGAAGAATGAGAAAAGTGCCTGTACGAATCCCCAAAACCGCAAGAGGTGAGCAACACAGTAAACACACCCAGTATATTTCTACTGTGTAAAACAAATACAATTGGACGTATTTACCATTGGTACATTCATGCACAGTGCTAGAGTTGGCTTGTATATTGATGCATGTTATTGAAACTCTTGGGTGCATGTAAGAAAAAAACACCTATACATGGCGTAGTAAACCTATACACATGAGACAGTAAACAATTCGTAGCGATGGTTTACTCACATGGAGTAGAGCCTGTAAACTCAAGGCTCAATATAATTGCAGTGGGTCCCTTCAGGGATGACCCCGTCCCGTCTTCGTGTAGTCTTCGGGATGGGTCACATCAACCATATATAGGGAACACAGATATAGACCATAGCATAATATTGTCAAAATGCAAGTCGTATAAAAGCCCACAATAGGAAAAACCCACGTGGTAATGAGCCTATGTAAATCCACTGGCTCTGTAAAAGCGCTTAGGTGTAAAAAGGGATACAACAATCCCCTTTACATCAGGCAAAGAAATCCTTCACTCTCCAGTAAACGAAAAGTAGGTATTTAATAAAAAAGTAAAACAATGGTACAATGATATGACCAAAACGCGTTTCGCTGCTACTGCAGCTTCATCAGTTGGTAATAAAAACAAATAAGCACAATTCATACATATATAGGGCACATAATTACACTTGCAGGTGCAGCATATAAAGGAACGCTGGATTCTTATCCTCGTGCGGTCCATTCCGGTGCCCGATACGTCCGCCTGTCGCTTTCCTTTCGACGTCATGGAGTCTTTCTACCCAACGTGTGTACTGGTGTATGCTCAGAGAGTTCCGCCTGCGGATTCTCCTCCCTTCGTACGCCTGTCTGGGGATTCTCTCTCACATATCGGAACCACCATTTTGAATGTTCCTTTGCCCATAAGTTCATCCCACCAAACTTAATGTCCATCCTTATAGGCGGTATTAATGATATCTAAACATCAAGACGGTTACCTGTGGATGATAATAGGGGCATATATGTCCCAATGGGACACTCAGCCCCCACTCAGCCTCCCTAAGGTCAAACAGTGACCTGCGCCTAGCTTCTCCCCGCATCACCTCTTCCCATGATAGACTGCAGGATTTCTCACGCGCAGCCCCCACTCTCTGGAACGCTCTCCCTCGTACTGTCAGACTTTCCCCTAACTTCTCTTCCTTCAAACGCTCCCTTAAAACGTTCCTATTTAGGGAAGCCTACCACCCAACTCACTGACGCAACCATCAATCACTCTCACCTTACAGTCCTCTCCTCCTGTTTCCAACCCCAACCCTCCTAGATTGTGAGTTCCTACGGGAATAGGGCCCTCATCTCCTCCTGTACTGTTTGTCAAATGTTGTTTAATGTATTGTAACCCTGTCTATACTGTGCCTATTGTACAGCGCTGCGGAATATGCTGGCGCTTTATAAATAAAGAATAATAATAATAATAATATAACATTGACGTTTGTTATGTATAACTGTTGTGCCACTAGGAACTCCCCCCTCCTTTCTGTCGATTTCTGCACACCCCGTCGAGAGTCTGTGCTAACTCCTAGGCGGCAGCAAAACATAGCAATTATTTACATCTAGATAAGAGTGCCCCAACCGACTACCTCCCTTTTCTATATATGGTTTAGAGATGTCTTTTTCTGTATCTGAACCGTTACATAGATTTCGCAGGCATTTACACTTTACCTGGAAAAATTTGATGTCTGTTTTTCAATCAACATCCCTTGGCTAGCCTCGAGAGGAAATGTGTAGCCAGAAAACATGTGCATGTAGTATTGAAACAAGGAGGGGGGTCATAGCCCATTTTATCAGAACAGGCTTTTCAACACAGAATATTTATATTCATACAGGAAATTAAAAACATCAATTTTGGGGGGTGTGGCCAGCCGCGTGGGGAAGCAGACATGATTTTTTAGTGCTCCGCTGGCTCCCATGGATTTAGGGGATTTTTACCCAGATTTTCAACGCAAATTACCTTTTGTGATTACCCCACCAGGCTGACCATCGAGTGGCAGACACCAGAGCTCGTCTTGGCCCCCCTCTGGAGTCTAGAGGCGTTTGAGGAGGTTTGCGGCCTCTGCGCGTGTCCTGCGATCAGCCATCTTGAGGCCTATACCTCGGCGCAACATCGGCCTGAACCGTGCTTGGCCCCCACTACCTGGATATGCTGCGGTTGGGGAGATGGAGGGCCCCTGTCTCCCAATGGCTGCGGCTGTTCCTATCACAGAGGAGGGAGGGGGAGTGGACCAGGGGCAGCTGGTTCTCCCACCTCCTGTCAGAACACTGGGGACTGTGCTGAGTACCACAAGGCCTTTCTAGAGCAGGTGCCCGGGGATGCTGAGTAGGAATGAGCCGAACACCCCCCGAGTTTGGTTCGGGCCCGAACTCCAAGAGGGCATATATGCTACATATTTGCCATAAAAGGTGTATGGGGGTCCGGGTAGTGCCCTGGGGGACAGGAAACAAGGACAAAAAGTTTAAAAAAAAGGTTTTTAAAGGGACAGTGAGTTTTCCATGAAATAAGGGTTAAAAATAAAAACGAAAAATTCCTTCAAATATCGTGGCTAGGAGGTCCCCATAACCTGCCCGTGAAGTGGCGGATTTGTAGGATGTATAGAAACACGTAAAAACAAAAAAATGACATTTCATATGACGGTAAATGCTTTTCCTTTAATCTATCCATAAACAACTGCTTGGGGCGGCAGTCTGTATGAAAAGAGGAGACATTTTCGTACACGCAGAAAAAGTTTACTGATTTTTTTTGGCTAAATTATTGTGAAACTTATGCAGGCTTTGGATGAAAGTAACAATAGGTGCTTCAAAATAGGTCCTTTAGCGTCCCCAACAGTGCCGTCACACCGTAACCACTCTGAGGATATGAATCTGATACAGGTGTCAGTGGCAGTGCACCCAAATATTGTGCTTTTGGTGCCAGGCCTGCAAGTACTATCATACAGTAACCCATCTGTGGTATTGTGGAAGAATGCATGGGTGAACCTTGCGGTCCTATATTAAAAAGATATGCATCTGGTTAAGGCGTCAGTGCACCCAGATATTCTGCCTTTGGTGCAAGACTGCCAGGCCAGCAAGTATCATCATACAGTAACCCCTCTGTGGTATTGTGGAAGAATGCAGGGGTGGACCATGTGGTCCTATATTGAAAAGTTTTTTATCTGGTAATGGGCGTCAGTGCACCCAGATAGTGTGCCTTTGGTGCCAGGCCAGCAAGTATCATCATACAGTAACCCCTCTGTGGTATTTTGAAAGAGTGCAGGGTTGGACCCTGCTGTTCAAAAAATTAAAATGATATAAATCTGGCACAGGCGTCAGTGCAGCCAAATATTGTGCCTTTCATGGCAGCAAGTGCATTCACACCATAACCCTTTTGTGGTATTGTGGAAGAGTTCAGTGCTGGAGGTTTTGTGCATGCAGAAGACATCCCCGATCTATTCCGTTACGTCAGCATCAGGGGATTGATAACTGCTGATCCAGGACTGATTCATTTTTATAAATGTCAGCCGGTCTACAGAGTCGGTGGACAGACGCATTGTTTTGTCTGTGACAAAACCTCCAGCGGCACTGAACGTCCTTTCGGAAAGGACGCTAGATGAAGGGCAACCTAGTAGCTGCATAGCATATTGGCTAAGTTCTGGCCAGTAATCCAATCTCAACACCCAGTAAGCCAGTGGATCATCTGCTGGAAAGGTATCCAGGTCTGCCCTTGCCACTAGGTAGTCCTGCACCATATGGTGAAGACGCTGGCAATGGGTGCCTACATTTGACGTCCCTGGGCGTCGAGGACTAAAAAAAATTAAAAATGCATCAGTCAAGCGTCCCTGGCCTTCACCACTATTCCTCTGATCACCCGCAGCCTCAGAAGCATGTGTGTCAGCACTTGGTAATCTACCAGTCCCTGGAAAGGTGTTACACAAGTGTCGCTTTAGAGCGTCCTCAAGTTTATTCATCCTGTGCTCCCTCTGTGCGGGCAGGATGAGCTCTGCAACTTTACCCTTGTATCGTGGATCAAGAAGGGTTGCCTACCAGTAATGATCCCTCTCCTTGATAGCACGATTCCTGGGGTCCTTTAGCAGGCTTTGCATCATTAGGGAGCCCATGCAGCGTAGGTTTGGAGGTGACATTAGCTTCCGAGTCTTCCTGGTCAATGAGGATGACCGTATGGTGCACTTCCTCCTCCCAGCCACGCACTAGCCCTTGTGTTTCTGGGCACACGAAACCCTCCCTTGAGGAATCCCCACCTTCAATGCCCCCACTACTTAAATATTCTGCCTCCTCCTCCTCCTCATCCTCCTCCTGTCTGATCTGAGTAGGACCCGCTGGAATACTGTCTGCGGAAAGACTGGGGCCTTGAGAGCTAGGGAAGGCCTCCTCTTCCTCCCGCTGCTCTGCCTCTAGAGCCACATCTAAAATTCCCCGCAGAGTGTGCTCCAGCAGGAACACTAAAGGAATTGTGTCAGTGATGCATGCACTGTCCCTGCTCACCATCCTCGTTGCTTCCTCAAATGGTGACAGTACAGTGCATGCATCCTTGATCATCAGCCACTGCGGGGGGAAAAAAAAACAAGTTGACCTGAACCTGTCCTTGTGCCATTATCACACAGGTACTCGTTGATGGCCCTCTGCTGCTTGTGCAGATGCTGCAGCATTGCTAATGTCGAGTTCCACCAGGTGGGCATGTCACAGATCAGACGGTTTGTGGGAAGGTGGAATTCTCTTTTTATTTCTGCCAGGCGAACGCTTGCTGGGAATGACCGTCTGAAGTGGCTGCAGACTTTTCTGGCCTGGATGAGAAGCTCTGGCAGCCCTGGGTACTTGGTTATGAAACGCTGTACCACCAGATTTAGGACGTGTGCTAGGCATGGTACATGCGTCAATTTACCCTGCGTAGGGCGGAGAGAAGGTTGCTGCCATTATCACAGACAATCATTCCCAGCTGAAGCTGGCAGGTGTTAACCATCTCGGCACCTGCCCCTGCAGAGCTGACAGAATTTCTGGCCCGGTGTGGCTCCTGTCCCCTAAACAAACCAGCTCAAGCACAGTATGGCATCTTTTTGCTTGAGCCATTGCGTAGACCCTGTCAGGCGTCGGTTTAACTGCCACTTCGCCAGAGACAGAGAAGGAGGAGGAGGCGGAGGAGGAAGAGGGAGAGGTGGTGGAGCAGACAGACCTCATACAAGCAGCTTTCTGGAGGCGTGGTGGATGAACAAGCTCCAGCACAGAGCCCCGTCTTGGATCCCTCCCAGCTGCAATCAGAGTTACCCAGTGTGCCGTGAAGGAAATGTAACGACCCTGTCCATGCTTGCTGGACCACGTGTCTAAAGTCACATGCACCTTGTTGCTGACTGCCTTTCCCAATGACTGGATAACATTGTCTTCCACGTGCTGGTATAGTGCTGGAATGGCCTTCCGTAAAAAGTAATGGCGTTTTGGAACCTGCCACTGTGGTACAGCACATTCAGCAAATTCACGGAAGGGAGCAGAGTCCACCAGCTGGAAAGGCAGCAGCTACAATGCGAGTAATTTTGCTAAGCTGGCATTTAGACGCTGTGCTTGGGGATGGTTGGGACTATATTTTTTCTTTCGCTGCAGCAGCTGCGGCAACGTAATCTGACTGCGTAAATCTTCAGCTACTGGGATGATGTCACATTGTGAGGAAGGACCTGGTACATCCATTACTGTAGCATCATCCCTGTCAGTGGAGGTTGTAGGCAATGACATGGCAGGACATACAGTGGGGGTAGAGACAGATGATGAGGAGGAGGACCTACGCAAAGATTTGCGCCAACGGGATGTGTGGCAGTTGTTCATATGTCGCCTCAAGCACGTGGTACCCAAGTGTCCGGTAACTTTCCCACGCTTAAGCCTCATCTGACATAGATTACAAATAGCAATGCTCGTCACTGGAGCCAACTTGGCAGTATGCTGCAGCTGCTGGGGCAACATGAGTGCCAGTAATTTGTGTGTCATCACTGGCACCCCCTTCCTCTAGGTTGATTATACTCCCTTCCTCAATGTCGCGGACTGCGTCGAGCGTGGCGTGTAGTAGTGTGAGTGTGAGCCCAGGATGCAGTAATAGCAGCAGAAGACAGGGATTAGGCAGGTTACTGGGTTTATTTGTATTACAAATAAACAAACAGAACTTAATAAACTGATACAGGGAACAATAATAGCAAGGGGGAAAACACAGATACCGGTATGGGTGATGGTACCCAGAGCAGAGGGAAGACAGGGATCTCTTTGGAAGACTTGGGTCTCAGGAACTTCATGAAGTAGGTTTGCACTAGATAGGGTTGTGAACTTCAATGAGGAAGCGTGGGATCAGGGGTGTAGCTTCCTCATAAGCAGAAGTAATTAGGGAGAATTAGGGGCAGGTGTGGTTCTTGGTCCATATGCAAATTATAGTCCTGGAGAGCATACGGAGGAAAAAAGTCCTAGAACCTGCAAAAGGCGATGCAGGACATGTCAAAAGAGGGAAACAAAAGGGGTGCCAGTGGGTCTGGGGGTTCGGACCTTGACACTCAACCTCAGAGATTGAATCCGAGCACTGTACTTGCTGCGCATCCTCAAGCAGCATGTCACTCTCATGGTAGTCAAACAATTCAGCTGACTCCTCCGTGTGTGATAGCGAGGCAGGAGTAGCTGTGGACATGGAGGCTGCATTAGATGCTTTGACAGCTGAGGTGGACTGTAAAGCACTAGAAGCCTGGCTGGCAGAGGACTCGGAGGATGAGGATGGCCTGGTTAGCCAATCCACCAAGTCCTCTGTATGTTGCTGCTGCTTAAGACGGCCAGCACCAGTTAGAAAGGACAAGCGTGCCCCTGCAGAGGATGCACCACGTCTACCACGACCAGAGGCACAGCCTCCCGACACAGGAGCTGCTTGCCCTCTTATCTGTGTCTGGGAGCGTCTGCCTGTCCTTTTTGTACTTTCAGACATGGTGAGTGATATATAGATTAATATATACAGAACTCTGATTCAACTCTGGTATAAAGATTTAAATAACTCTGGTATAACTCAGTGAGACACACTGATAGCTGGCAGCCAGTGACGAGACACAGATCACCTCAATTCACAAATGTTTTAAAGAAATTAGTGAGCCACAAAAAGACTTGCTGGCACAGTGACAAGACACAGAAGATCACCTCAATTCACAAATGTTTTAAAGAAATTAGTGAGCACCAAAATACAGCGTGGTACTGGATGTGTGACAAGACACAGATCACCTCAATTCCCAAATGTTTTAAAGAAATTAGTGAGCCCCAAAATACTGCGTGGTACTGGATGTGTGACAAGACACAGAAGATCACCTCAATTCACAAATGTTTTAAAGAAATTTGTAACCCCCAAAAACACTTTCTGGCAAGACACACATCACCTAAATTCCCTGATATTTGGTATAAATGAGACCCCCCAGTAGCGTGGCAGACTGGCAGTAAGAACACACAACAATCTCCTATGAAATCTCCTCTCAAATGCATGCTGAAGCGCTGCGTGGAAACATTATATAGTGTGCTGCGGGACTTAGCTCTGTGAGCCCATGATTGGGCAAAATTTGCCCAATCAGGACTCTGAGCCGTGATTGGCATACTGTTGAACCTGTCTTGCACCAGACCTGTGGTCAGGTGCAAGGCTGTAGCCAATTACGAGCTTCAGGCCAGTGGGAAAATGCATTGTGGTCCATTGTGGTCGAACATGCGGCGAACACCCAGAAATATTCGGTGTTCGCGATCTAATCGAACAGGCTAAGTTCAGGTCGAACTCCGAACCGAACAGCTCATCCCTAATGCTGAGAGCCTGCTTACGCGGGGAATGTGGCACCGAATGATGGACAGGCTGCGGGGTGACCTGAGGTCGGAGGCCTTAGCTGGAGGAGCGGCAGTGGATGATTCGCTGACAACCCACATGGAGGTCCTTTCAGAGGTGGATGCTGGTGAGCAGCGAGGTGCCTACGGATGCTGCAGTGTCGGTGGGAGTCTGGGGGCTGTGCCGTCGGCAGTCCCGCTGCATGCGGAGGTGACTGCTACTCCGTGTGGGGAGGGACCGCTGACCCCTGCTGAATTGACGATGCTCATGGTGGAGCAGAGTCCGGATGTCCTTGAGAAGTGTGCTGCAGAGAAGCTGCGGAGTTGCGTGAGGCTCCCTATGGGGGAGATACGGCACTGGTCTCGGACCCGTGGAACTGCTCTGGCTATGGAGGGAGTGCTTTGGGGTCGATCTGTCCAACGGGTAGCTCGGAAGAGGGACATACCCGGAGGTGTGCGTCGCCTGGCCTTACTGTTTGACACGGGTTGAAGTGGCCAACCCCCCGCTGATCTGGGTCTCGCTCTTTTTCCCTAGTCCCCTACGTGTACATTCTCATTCACACCCTGTTTTTCCCCCACGTGCAGTTATCCAGTGTTGACGAGACCCCCCATTTGGAGATGATGCCCACCCTGATTTCTGTGACTTCTATGTTGACTCTTTACGCTGATTTTTTGTTTTTCTCTGATTCCTGCTGGGTTTAAGCTGACTTTAATTTTTATCCCCTTTTCTCCTTTTTTTCATAGATGCTTTGCTGCTGTTTTGCGAGACTCACCCATGTTTTACCCCTGTATCCCCTATACGCCTTACTGATACTGCTGTAACTTTGATGTCTCCATATATGTTACTGATTTTTTTTATTTTTAAAGTTTTTTATTTTGAATAAAGGTCACTTATACATCAGCATCACGCAGGGCCAAAAGAACAGTTCAGCTGTCACGGTTCTCGGATCCCACCACGCAGCCCTTAAAGCCCAACACTCCACAGAGCCAAAAAGCTACCAACAGAGTAGCCGTAGAACAATCCCTAACTGTCTGGTCCTTAAAAATTGGTCAGGTATAAGTAAACTAGCTAGACAGAAAGGGTTAATCAAAGACAATGTCGTAATACAAAACCAGATCAACAACACAGGGGTAGTCAGACGAGCCAGAGTCAGGAATACAGAGAATAGAATAGTCAAAAGGAATAGCCGGGTCGATATCAGTGCAGTAGCGTAGTACAAGGAAAATAGTCTAGGGCAACGGAAGGCAGAATGGTCAGAAAACAAGCAGAGGTCAATAACAGGTTAAATCATGAGAGAATACAGGTACAGGAATCTCAGGTATGGATAACCACGATCTGGCACTGCTGAGAAGGAACTGTGGGTTTTTAAAGACCTTCACTAGACCGCGCCCCCCTCTCAAGCCGCGCCTCATGCAGCCACCTCCCTGCCTGTCTCTATTTAAACCGGGTGTTGGTCAGCGAGCAGCATCAGACATGCTGCCTTCAAGCACACTGGAGAGGCTGGAAGCCCCCAACGTTACAGTACCCCCCTCTCCACGGGAGGCCACCAGACGACCAACAGGACAAGTGGCATGACGACCACCGGGGTGAGTGGCAGGACGACCACCGGGGCGAGTGGCAGGACGACCACCAGGGCGATCGGGGTGCGAGGCATGGAACGCCCTGACCAACCTAGAGGCAGACATGTTGGAAGCCGGAATCCAGGACCGGTCCTCCGGACCATGACCCACCCAATAGACCAAGTACTGCAGAGCACCCCTGAACAGCCTAGAATCCAGAACTTTCCTAACCTCATACTCTGCCTCCCCATTGTTGTGGAAATTTTATTATGTCGACATTATATTCTAGGATGTGTGTGTTTTTATAAATTGTCATCTGTCTCCCTGTGTGAGGATTTAAACGGAGAAACGCTCTAGCAGAGTGTATTTGGGTTTAATCCGAACCAGCGGCAAAACCGTCAGTATGAAAACCTTCTCTTGGGTTTAGAGACGTGTTCTCAGTGTGTGTAGGCGTTTGGCGGTTTGTGAGTACAAAGTGCAATGCGCTGGGCTCCTTACCTCCCAATGTCTATGCACATTGGAGAAGTGAAGTCTGCATAACGAGAGATACGTATTATATCTCTGTTGCGGCTACGCTATCCCTTTCTGGATACATACCTGCTTTTAAGACATTTAAGCCTTGTCTGTACACTCATACCGTGTACAGACAATAACTGAATGTCTCCGCAGATATATGTCGCAAATCCATAAGAACGAGTAGACTGAGCTTAACTTAATATTGATCAGATTTGATCTGTATTGAATGGGATCCATACTGACAGTGATGGGGGATGGTTGGACAGGCATGGCTTACATAACTCAGGGATGAGTCATGTAAGGGGGCTGGTCAGTCATCCCAGTCCACTCCCCTGTCCTTTTGATATGTAAATGTAATTACTAGGCAAACTGGTTTTCTGTTGTACAGCCAGTTGGCCACTGGGCGTCGTGCTATTGTGTATTAAATTAAGCTGACCAGGGACACAGGGCACTTGGTCAGAGGATTTCCAGCTTGAAGCATGGTGTGTGTGTGACTCTTTCTGGGCTAGAGAAGGCATCCACTATACAGGGAATGAGGATCGAACAAGACCACAGCAGAGTCTCTGGGTCTGCTTACTGAGAGCGTTCAGGTAAGTATTGCAGGGATAGCAGAGAGCTGCTTGTAAATGCAGCGGATTAAACTACACAGAAATTAATAGTAGAATAATTTCTACAACACCATCAACCTGAACAGGTGGAGGAGGAGGAACGACCCGCGTGTACCTGTTACACAACAAAGGCTTCAGTAGGGAGGTGTGGAAGACGTTGTGCAAGCAAAGATGTTTAGGAAGGGCAAGAGCATAAGCCACAGGGTTAACGCGGCGAATGATCTTGTATGGACCTATGAAGCCGAGGTGCCATTCTCATAGAAGGCACCCGCAACTTCACATTCCTAGTGGACAACCAAACTCTATCCCCCACGTTATAGGAAGGAGCTTGTAACCTATGCCTGTCAGCCTTGCGTTTCTGGACAGCGACATTGCGCTCCATGTTTCGCGAATCTGTCTCCAAATCTCTTGTAATTGTGTGAGATGTTCATTGAGAGCTGGGATTGCCTGTTCAGCAAACTGAAGCGGTAGAGCCGGAGGGAAAAAAACCATAGATGGCAGAAAAAGGATAGTGGCCAGTAGTCTCGTTAACGGCTTTATTACATGCATACTCAGCCCAGGGCAACAACTCCGACAAATTGTCTTGTTGTTGTGTGGTGAAGCAACGTATGTACTGCTCGAGACCCTGATTTGCCCTCTCTGCTGCCCCATTGGTTTGTGGATGGTATGCTGAAGAGAAGGCCAATCGCACCCCCATCTCCGCACAGAAATCCCTCCAGAAACAAGAGACGAACTGAGCTCCTCTGTCAGAGACTATTTCAGATGGAACCCCATGTATTCGTACAATCTCTCTAGCAAAGACAACCGCCAGTTCTTTGGCTGTAGGAAGCTTAGGTAAAGGAACAAAATTAGCCATTTTGGAGAAGCGGTCTACAACTGTCAGAACCACAGTATGACCCTTGGACTTCGGCAAGTCCACAATAAAATCCATAGATAGATGAGACCAAGGCCTCTAATTTTGGTGCTAATTTTCTTGAAAAGAACCCACAAGGATGTAGAGGCTTCCCTGGAGACTCTCTTTGAGATAAGACAGCCCCAATGCCTATCTCGGAAGCATCAACCTCAAGGACAAATGGAATTCTGGGATCAGGATGCCGTAACACGGGAGAGGAAGTGAAAGCCTGCTTAAGAGCTTCGAATGCCTGTTTGGATTGTGAAGACCAGACCTGATTCTTCAGACCTTTACGTGTCATATTAATGATAGGAGAGGCTACAGTGGAATAATTCTTGATAAATCTCCTATAATAGTTGGAAAACCCCAAAAACCTCTGTATGGTTTTGAGGCCTTGATGGGGAGGCCATTCTGAGATGGCCGTGAGTTTGGACGGATCCATCTCAAAACCTTCTGGAGTGATAATGTACCCAAGAAATTTTACAGTAGTAATGTTGAATAAACACTTCTCCAGTTTGCAATAAAGACCATTGTCTAGTAATTTTGCTAATACCTGTCTGACATGTTCATGGTGGGTTTTCAGATCGGGAGAGTAAATCAGTATATCGTCTAGGTACACTATAACAAAGGATTGCAAAAACTCTCTGAGCACATCATTAATTAAATCTTGGAAAACAGCTGGAGCATTACAAAGACCGAAAGGCATGACCAGATATTCATAATGCCCACTCCTGGTGTTAAATGCTGTTTTCCACTCATGCCCTTCTTTTATACGTATCAGGTTGTAAGCCCCTCTTAAATCGAGTTTTGTGTATCCTGCTGATCCCCTTAACCTGTCGAACAGTTCTGATATAAGAGGGATAGGGTACACATTCTTGATGGTGATCTTGTTAAGCCCCTACAATCAATACACGGGCGTAAATCTCCTTTTTTAGACACAAAAAAGAACCCAGCCCCTGCTGGAGAAGAGGAACATCTGATAAAACCTCTCTCCAAATTCTCTTTTATGTACTCCTCCATGATTTGGTTCTCTTTTATGAATAGAGGATATACTTTGCCTCGAGGAGGCATGGTACCTGGATGAATATCTATGGCGCAATCATACGGTCTATGTGGAGGTAGTTTCTCTGCCTTTCTTTTATCAAATACAGCTCTGAAGTCGGCATACTGGTCAGGAACCTCTGTAGACAATGGGGGAGCTGTAGGTGTGTTCAGGGCACCAATATGTTGAATGGGTATTAAACAAGTCTCAAAACAAGTAGGACTCCAAGATAGTATCTCTCCCTTAGCCCAATCAATAACAGGATTATGTTCCACCAACCAAGGGAAACCAAGCACAACAGGTTTGGAAGGTGAACAGATAACCTGAAACATGATCTCTTCTTTATGTAAGAGACCAGTGGTATGAACCACTGTAACCGTATCATGAGTAATCCTAGGGCAGGATAACGGCCTACCGTCTATGGCTTTGACAGCTAAGGGTGTCTCTCTTACAACCAGAGGGAGAGAAATAGAAGAAGCGTATTCAACATTGATAAAATTACCAGCAGCCCCAGTATCAACAAAAGCGGTAGTATGCGTGGTCTTGGTCTCCCAAGCCACGGATACTGGTAACAAAAGTTTAGTGTCTTTGACAGGAGACATGCACGTCACACCCAAGGCCTGTCTCCTCAGCTGCCTTAGGTGCGGTAGTTTTCCGACTTATCATGCATTCTAGGGCGAGTGGGACATTGAAGTCGTAAATGTCCTTTCAAACCACAATACAGGCATAATCCCTCACGAAGACGCCTTGTTCTCTCTTCCTCTGTAAGCCTAGTATGGCCTAGTTGCATAGGCTCAGAGGGAGGAGATAACTCTCTGGGTGGTGCCTTAAAGACAGGAGCCAACCTTGGTAACGGTCTCTTAGGTTTCTCTCTTGGAGTTCTTCTGTCCTTTATCTGATCATCCAGATCTATACAATAATCAATGAGTTCACTTGTATGAAGCCTTCTAAGTGAAGCCTTCAAAGTGAGCACTTAGAGATCTTCTGGGGATACTCTGGAGTAGTCTGAGGTTAGACAGGAGGTAGAAAACCTACAAAAAGGTATGATTTGTTGGTTTAAATCCATTCTTTTTATAATGGCAGGCTTGGTCCAGTGTAAGAGCTGTCATGCATTTGTTTTTAGATCCAATTTTTGGAGGTTTGGAGTGTGCCTGATATGTAGGCAGCTCTCTTTATTGCAGCAGGAAATTGCCTGTTTGAAGTCTGAGATTTGTAAATTATCTGTTAAACAAACTCAGGCTATGGCTATGACTGTTAAAAAGCCACTGCCACAGAGGCCTCCTAGGAGCGGCAGATGGACTACTGTAGGATCTGGTAGACTTAGAGTTGTGGATAGAAGGCATGTCCCACAGTCTGTGGCTCTTCTTAATTCTTTTAAGGCACTTTCAGAGTGTAGTGGTGAGACGGAAGTAGGCTCAGACACCATAGTTGAGGAACCACCATCCCCTATGCGTAAGGTATGCAGGACTGCAACCAAGAACAAAAAGGAAAAGGTGGGACATGATAGAAGGCAATTGTTGCTGGGTGATTCTATCATAAGAGGTGTTGAGCTGGAGAGTAGTGGTTTGGTGAGATGTCTTCCTGGGGCTACTGCTCGTAGAGACAAGAGACGTATTCTCAATATTGTCAAACAGGCAAAGCATCAAGGGGAAGTGGACGTTCTAGTCCATCTAGGGACAAATGACTTGGCTAGCAATGAGGTTTCTGAGATTAAGGAAGATTTTTGTGTTCTTGGAGGTGAAATACAGCAGATTGCGTCCACTGTGTCATTCTCTGAAGTTTTGCCTGTGCATAACATTCAGGATAGGCAGATGCGCAATAGGGAATTTAATTTGTGGCTTCGAGAATGGTGTCGGGAGCAAGGATTTGGCTTTGTGTCCCATGACAGCTCTAATTGGAGCAGAAAGGAACTGTATAAAAAAGATGGTTTGCATCTTACTCATAGGGGAACATATGTTCTCAGTGAGAAGTTCAAAGGTTTCACAAAGAAATATTTAAACTAGGAGGGGGGACAAAAGGGTAAAAAGCAATCTGCCTGATTGTCCCCCAAAACTAAATTGGAGGGTGCAAGCAACATGCGGGGAAAAAAATGACAAGCTCAGAGTCGTGTCTATAAATGCTCGCAGTTTAGTCTATAAAATCAATGAACTGGAGGCAATGATGGCAGCTGAAAAAGTAGATTTAGTGGCGGTTACTGAGACATGGTTCAGTGAGAAAAATAACTGGGACATAACAATACCGGGGTACTCTTTATATAGAAAAGACAGAGAAGGTAGGAAAGGAGGAGGAGTGGCCCTGTATGTGAAAAACAACATAAAACCGAACCAAATAAAAGTGAGCGAGGTGAACATAGAGTCAGTTTGGGTTATGCTAACATTTGGCAATCATACAGTAGCTCGTGTAGGTGTGATCTATAGACCCCCTGGACAAGTAGAAGAGCTAGATAATCTGCTGTTTGAGGAAATAGCCAAAATGGCAATGAAGGGGGAAGTTATTATCATGGGGGACTTTAATCTTCCTGATGTGAACTGGAAAACCAAAACAGCTGGGTGCACCAGGAGTACAAATATTCTAAACTCCCTACTGGGATTATCTGTAACACAAGTAGTTGAGGAGCCGACCCGTAAAGAGGCCATATTGGATTTAATACTCACAAATAGAGGTTTGGTATCGGACATTGTACAAAACCCTCACTAACTCAGCGCCCCACTACCTGTCCTCACTAATCACCAAATACACCCCAGCCCGCTCCCTAAGGTCAAACAGTGACCTGCGCCTAGCTTCTCCCCGCATCACCTCTTCCCATGATAGACTGCAGGAATTCTCACGCGCAGCCCCCACTCTCTGGAACGCTCTCCCTCGTGCTGTCAGACTTTCCCCTAACTTCTCTTCCTTCAAACGCTCCCTGAAAACATTCCTATTTAGGGAAGCCTACCACCCAACTCACTGATGCAACCATCAATCACTCTCACCTTACAGTCCTCTCCTCCTGTTTCCAACCCCAACCCTCCTAGATTGTGAGTTCCTACGGGAATAGGGCCCTCATCTCCTCCTGTACTGTTTGTCAAATGTTGTTCAATGTATTGTAACCCTGTCTGTACTGTGCTTATTGTACAGCGCTGCGGAATATGCTGGCGCTTTATAAATAAATAATAATAATAATAATAATAATTGTTGTAGGTGAAAATTTGGGATCTAGTGATCACCAGTCAGTATGGTTTAATATAAGAATAGGGATGGAGCCGCACCACACAAAAACAAAAGTTTTAGACTTTAAAAAATCTGATTTTTCTAAAATGAGATTTTATGTGAAGGAGTCTTTATCAGACTGGAGGAGTTTAAAGGGAGTCCAGGAGAAATTGGAGTATTTAAAGGAAGCAGCATTATAGGCCACAGGCAATTGCATTCGGTTTGTTAGCAAAAACAAAAAAGGGAAGAAACCACTGTGGTACTGTGCAGAAGTGGCCAAAATAGTGAAGAACAAAAAGACAGCATTCAATAATTATAAAAACTTCAGAGTGAAGAAGATAGGCAAACCTATAAGATTAGGCAGAAAGAGGCAAAGCAATTTATAAGAGCTTCCAAAGCACACGCAGAAGAGAAAATAGCTCAGTCAGTAAAAAAGGGGGACAAAACATTTTTTAGATACATAAACGAGAAAAGAAAAGTAAAACAAGGATTAGTTAGATTAAAAACAAAGGAAGGAAGGTATGTAGAAGAGGATAAAAGTCTCGCTGACTGCCTCAATGAATATTTTTGTTCAGTCTTTGCAGAAGAAAAGGAAGGAAAGGGACCTCAGTTAGGAGGAAACACTAACGAGACATTTACATATCAGGTTACAGAGGAGGAGGTTCTACAGCAGCTGTCTAAAGTAAAGACAAATAAGTCAATGGGGCCTGATGGTATCCACCCTAAATTATTAAAAGAGCTCAGTGATGTAATAGCAAAACCATTAACAGATTTATTTAACCAATCCTTGCTAACGGGAGTCGTCCCAGAAGACTGGAAATTAGCAAATGTTGTGCCCATTTACAAGAAGGGTAGTAGGGAGGAATCAGGGAACTATAGGCCAGTTAGTCTTACGTCAGTAGTGGGGAAATTAATGGAAACTATGTTAAAGGAAAGGATTGTTCAACATCTAAAAACACATAGATTACAGGATCAGAAACAACATGGGTTTACCTCAGGGAGATCATGCCAAACTAATCTTATTGATTTTTTTGATTGGGTAACAAAAATAATAGACACAGGTGGTGCAGTAGACATTGCTTATTTAGATTTCAGTAAAGCTCTTGATACTGTTCCACATAGAGGGACCTCAGTTAGGAGGAAACACTAACGAGACATTTACATATCAGGTTACATAGAAGGCTTATCAATAAATTGCAATCTTTGAGCTTGGATTCCAATATTGTTGAATGGATTAGGCAGTAGCTGAGTGACAGGCAACAGAGGGTTGTGGTAAATGGAGTTTATTCGGCGCAAGGTCTTGTTACCAGTGGGGTACCTCAGGGGTTAGTACTTGGACCCATTCTCTTTAATATTTTTATTAGTGATATTGCAGAAGGTATTAATGGAAAAGTATGTCTTCTTGCTGATGACACAAAGATTTGCAACAGGGTTGACGTTCCTGGAGGGATCAGCCAAATGACAAATGATTTAGGTAAACTAAAAAAATGGTCGGAGCTGTGGCAATTGAGTTTTAATGTGGATAAGTGCAAGATAATGCACCTGGGACGTAAAAACCCAAGGGCTGAATATAGAATAGGACTTCTCTGGTTTTGTATTACGACATTGTCTTTGATTAACCCTTTCTGTCTAGCTAGTATACTTATACCTGGCCAATTTTTAAGGACCAGACAGTTAGGGATTGTTCTACGGCTAATCTGTTGGTAGCTTTTTGGCTCTGTGGAGTGTTGGGCTGCGTGGTGGGATCCGGGAACCGTGACAATCTTCAGCCCGTGTCAAACGGGTAAGCCGCATGGCAGATCCATTACACCAAGGCGCATCGTAGAACGCGCAGCCAGCCGATTCCCAGTACATCAGTATGCTGTTAGAGGTCGCAGCTCCTGCAAGCTTCTCGGTTGTAGACAAGGCCCACCTCTCCATCCGCGAACGCGTCTCAGGATAGCTCCCGTGGTCGACCTCCCAGGAGGAATCCTCGAGTCGCCGAACCACAGAGGGTGGGGTGAGAGATTGTCGGATATAATCTCTGCACGTCAGTGGTGTATTTAGGTTTTGTACTGCCCTAGGCCTGACTAAACTCGTGCACCCCCTAATTTAAATTTGAGGCACCGCTTCCTGTCAAGGCCACACCTCTTCCTGGTTAATCCCCACCCTTCCTCTTTAAGCTCCACCTTTTCCTCTTAGAGCTCCGCCTTTTCCTCTCTTTATATTAAAAGTGGATACCAAGTGCCTACTTGTATATTTTGTATACCATTTCAAATGTATCTATTGAGATAAATAAAATTATGAAATGTTTAAATTCAAGCATTTTTACAAAGAACAGCCACGCATGTTAAGTATAGCCGCTCTAATTGGTTGAACAATAAAATCCACAGAAACGTGCACTGCATATGAGCGTATCACAGAGCTGCACAGCAATAAAACCCACAGAAATGTGCACTGTGTATGAGCATATCACAGAACTGCACAGCAATAAAACTCACAGTAATGTGCAGTGTGTATGAGTGTATCCCAGAGCTCCAAGGCAATAAAACTCACAGTACTATGCAGTGTGTATCACAGAATCCACAGCAATAAAACTCCCAGCATTGCAATGTTTGGTGTGTGTCAGCGTATCAGAATCCACAGCAATAAAAATTCCAGCAATGCAATGTGCAGTGTGTATGAGTGCATCAGAATCCACAGCAATAAAACTCCCAGTAATGCAATGTGCGGGTCAGCGTATCAGAATCCACAGCAATAAAACTCCCAGCAATGCAATGTGTGGTGTGTATGAGTGCATCAGAATCCACTGCAATAAAACTCCCAGCAATGCAATGTGTGGTGTGTGTCAGCGTATCAGAATCCACGGCAATAAAACTCCCAGCAATACAATGTGTGGTGTGTATGAGTGCATCAGAATCCACTGCAATAAAACTCCCAGCAAACCGAGTGTATATGAGCACACAGCAATTATTTATTCTACATTTACCGGCCTCCGTCCGCGGTAGGGCTGTGTGCAGAGTCAGCAGGGTCTGTGTACAGACTCAGAAGGAGGTCCCTCCAGGCCACGTTAGGATCGCGGCTGTGCCTGTGCGTGGAGCCATCTTGTCAGCAGTGGGGTGCCACTGCCAGAGGGTGCACCGTGGCTTTGATTCCCTTCCTGGTGGGTGTTCAGTCCAGAATAGAGTGACAGTCCATGTTAATGAAAGGGTGGGCAGCTGCAAGCGTGTCACGTGGTTCAGCCAGTCAGGTGGTTCTGAGACTCAGTACCACCTGACTGGCCGGACCGAGTGTGACCTGCACGCATGCAGCCTCACCAGGAGCCAGGCAGCTCAATGACAAATTTCTATCACTGCAGTGCTGGTTAAGGAAAGGTCAACTTTAAACAGCAGTAAGAAGACAGGACTTCATATTCTGCTGATAAACCCCCCCCCCTTTACCTGCCGTTTACTGTCATCTTCTCTCTCTGGACACAAATCACATCCCCCTCCTAGAGCTGCTGCGGGGCAGGGGAGGAGCTATGGAGGGAGGAAAGGGGGATTTTTATTCTATTCGAATTTATTCCGTATGCAAACGCCATGCTCCGCTGCTCGTTGTTTGAGAACACAGCTCAAAGCTGACACACAGTGACAGTGGCACCTCCTAGTACCCCCTAATGACACCCCAATAATCACTGGTACCTGGGGCGGCCCGCCCTCCGCCACTCCTCTAAGTACACCACTGCTCTGGTGATAGGCTCACACACAAGTTTGGCGAACTGCCAGCAAGTACGGTGCTGTTTGAAGGCATTGCAAATCCCCATAGAGAAGTAATGGTTAATCTATTCGGAGAACACCAAACAGCAGAGAAATGTCAGTGAAATACCCTGATGTTCGGTGGTTTCAATCAGCAGGTTCAGGTATTCAGGCGAACCCCATAGGGAAAAACGGGAAAATATTCCCGTTTTTATGCAATATCTAATAAACCACTTATTATTTTAATCTGCAGTAAAAAGTCTTTATTTATTGATTTTTTTTTTAGTAGCATTTAGTAATTTTTCAGAATTTTTTGGGCAAAATCCCACCCCCTTTTTTTTAATATTGGTATCTTCTTTTTCTGTAACAGAACTTTTTATTATCAATCATAGGATTTTATATGTAAATTCCAGACATTTTTGTTCAGTAGTTCTTTTGAAAACAGCAGGCCACGGGTTTGCGGTGGCAGCATTCAGCGGCCGACTCCATGCACTTTGGGGACCCTGCGGTGAATGGTGAATTCACTACAGAGTGGGGAAATTTTATTCCCCCGAAGTGAGTGCAGGGAACTACAGAACACCAAAATGTTGGCGTCATTTCGGTGCTCTGTGAGTAACCCAATTAGTGGTGAGGTTTTTTGTTGCCCCCTGGAAAGTGAAAGCCTAGGCGTTGCCTACCTAGGACATACTTGAAAATTAGTGACATCTCAATGTTTCCTTCCTGGTAAAATAGTTTGCAAAAGTTAAAAAACTTTTTTTTTTTAGGGGTGGGGCCACCCGGCGGGCCGCCACCCCCTGGAGAGTGCCGCCCTAGGCCTAGGCCTTGTTGGCCTAGGCCAAAATACACCAGTGCTGCACGTGAATACAACACGTTTATATATATTGGATTGATCAGCCAAGCCTCCAATATGTCTATATTGGATTTACTGGACCTACCTCGGCAGTTGCCTCCAATATATCAGGGATTATTATTTCATAAGAAACTTATACGAGACACAAATATCAATCGTTTCTATCTCTTAGAAATTATCCTGAATTCTTTTAATTGTCTGTGTTTTGCTTTAAAAAATACAATAATCAATAATCGGATAAAAACATATATATATTTATTACGTATACAAAAGAATTTCAAATCTCATATCATAAACAACAATTTATAAACCACAATCCATCAGCATATAAAAACTAGCTTCACAATATATGTATCTCCGGTTAGTAACTGCATATATGATTAATATCATTTACCTTATCAGTTAGTAACTAATACACAAATGGTTAATAAACATTTCTGCTTAATACAACATGCATTTCCCAGCAAACAATGTTTAACCAGCCAGCTCTTATAGATATATATATATATCTCTATGCTACATAGATCAACAAAAGATGAGCTAATTTAAGGATAAGTAATAAAAACTTATTTAGTGAATCCTCCCCTAATCTCGAGAATTAAACTTCTAATCTTTTGCTTTTTATTTTGTAGTTATATAATTCCTTGCTTATTAATTTTAATCACAGTAATTTCCAAATTCAATATATATATTGGTATCAATCTTACAACATTCTTTTAGGAATAAATCCTTATATCCACTTCTTCATATTTCTATCTGCAGAATAGAAATTACTTAGAATTTGGATTTAACGGTATCTGAGAATCTCAGTCTAATGTTGCAAGAATATCTACACACATATATATATATATATATAATTACATTAATTCCCCTTTTTCATACATTACCTGTCCAATTTGTATGTTGATAAGTCTGCCTTGGAATTCCTGATGTAATAATTTTTGGAATGTGTGAAAATTATCGATATCAGATAATCAATGCATGTGAGTTAGAGAGTTGGTGTGAATCTTGATTGCCTCATGTCTTGGGACCTGCCTGCATCATGGTGTGAGTCTGAGTGTTGGAATCTTGGACTCTCAGAGGGTCATGTGTAATGCATTGCAGTGTGAGTCTGACTGCTGGAATCTCCGACTTCTCAGAGTGTCATGTATAATGAACGTCTGAGTGCATGGCGATGTGAGTCTCTGTCTGCTGGAATCTCCGACTGCCTCACAAAGAGCCTTGCCGCTTATTATAGCCAATTTGACGTCATGGTTAATTAATAATAATATGAATCATTATTTTTACTATCCTCTAGAGGGCAGTATTGCACTTCTTTTATTAATTCCAATTAATTCCACCATTTCTTTTTAATTCTTATCTCGGGTCAAAAAGGTCAGACTGACTTAACAAAGACCTTCTCTCTCTCTCAGTCACTATAGACACAGTGTCTCCATCTGATTTATAGCTCTACTCCCTTTTAGTTATTACTATAGAGTCCTATCAACTAAATTCTTTTCTGGTTAACTCAATTCTTTAGTAATTTTATTATTTACCAATTATATACTTTCTGCAATATTTTGGAGTATATATTTCATACTGTAATTATAATAAAATATACCTTGATTATAAACATATATTTTGTGAATATAAATCTATATTAGAGAACTTTTAACTCTTTTTCCTATACCCAAAAGACAAAATCTCTTTTGTTTTAAAAACTTAAGAAGGACCAATAAATTTACTTATGACACGTCTTAACATTATCTCACATTCATTCTAGGTTCCTTCATGTCTGGGACTTCTTAAAAAAATATATAAAAGACATCACGCAGGAATGAACTCTGTAAAAAAAATCTCGTTCATTTCTAAACCTAGAGAATATTTTGAAAGAAAAACTGTCTTTAAAAAAAACAAAATGGCTACAAGCATCCATTTTAAATCCTTGGTCTCTAATATACCTGACAAGATCCAAGGTGCAGCCGCTGCACGGTCAGCAAGGGAAGGTGCCCCCCTGTCCAGTGCCAAACCATAACTGGCAAAACAGCCCCGCCGGGCCGCTCCACCACCACCACACCTTTCTCTGGGGGGACCTCATCAGGAGTGTCGGTGTGCTCCAGCACAATGCGTCCCCGCTCATCCTCGTCGCCGCAATCCGCCGCCGAATCAGGAGCCACCTCACCGCTTCTGGCTGGCAAGCTCCTCGATCGCTCTGCATTAGGGATGAGCTGTTCGGTTCGATCAGTCTGGAGTTCGATTCGAACATTGGCTGTTCGAAAGTTCGCAAACTTCAAACTTTTTAGGACGTTCGCCAAAAGTTGTAATTTTTTTTTTTTAAAAAGTATAAAAATTGCTTAGCCCCTTATGGACCAATGACGTAACTGTTACGTCATAAATGCATTGACTTTAAAGACCTTAAAGGACTTGGTCCTTAACGTGTTAAAAAATACTAAAAAATCTAGAACTATAGAGACTCTTTACTACAGAATTTTATAATGAACGGTTTATTAGATATTGAATTAAAACGGGAATATTTTTAACATTGAAGCCTATGGGATAAAACATTCTTGTTACTAAAACATCAGGCAGACACGGCCCTCTAATCAGGCACTGTAGAGGGCAGCCTGCCGGGGCCTCCCAAGGATCCCCTTGAGGAGCATGCAGCCGCCGGATGACAGAGCTGCGACTGTGCGGGCTAGCCGCCCAGGTGCATCTGGCAGAGACAGGCGGCGCAGGGAGGGAGCCACTGAACCTGTGGCCACGTCAGACCCCCCCACAACAAGGATCCAGGGAGCCCCCACTGACCACCAGGCTAAGGTAAGGCGACACATTTCTAAAAAAAGAAAAATCCGAGGACCTTTTTAAATGTCCCCGGGAACATAAAATATATATGTTTTTTTTCTTTCTATACCCGGCTGAATGTATTTAATTATATATATTAGATACATTCAGCCAGGTAGAGGGGGGTGGCATGTGGGCTGCGCAGGGTCTCAGGCAGTGTTTTTTTTTTTTTCTGTGTATATTTTTAGCAAATTTATAGGGGAAGGTAAGGGCAGGTATAGCTTGGAAAAAAGACGAGACAGAGGAGATATGATAGAAACATTTAAATACGTAAAGGGAATGCACAAGGTAGAGGAAGGGAGTATATTTAAAAGGAAACAAAGTAGCAAAACAAGAGGACATAGTCTTAGAATAGAGGGGCAAAGGTTTAAAAGTAACATCAGGAAGCATTATTTTACTGAGAGGGTGGTGGATACATGGAACTGCCTTCCAGTAGAAGTGGTAGAGGCCAAAACAGTAATTGAATTTAAGCAGGCATGGGATAGGCATAAGGCTATCCTAAACAAAAGATAAATCCAGGTAAAATATCCATGTAATTGGGTAGACTAGATAGGCCGAAAGGTTCTTATCTGCCGACATTTTCTGTTTCTATATATAGATAAGATATATCTATATTCTTATAAATATACATCCAGACTTGTGTTACACACACATTTTGGCAACTAATTGCCCCCCCCCCAATTTGGCTGATTCCTCCAGAAGAAATGTTGAACCCGATAGAGCAGAGAACAATATATATATTCTCTGCTCTGTCGGGTTCAATTTCTTCTGGAGGGATCAGCCAAATGGGGGGGGCGCATTTAGTTGAGATTGTCCACATGCCACCCCCCATGTGCGTATGTGTATATATGGTCTGAGGTCTGTGGTGGGATATATATATATATATATATATATATATATGACGGAATGGAGATGTTGTTCCGCCTGCGGGTGTGCTCAATCTGCGTGACCCCGTCGCTTACCGCTGGCCCGACTACCGAGTGACACGCACCCGGCGTCTCGTGCGGCCTGGCGTGACCCTAGGAAAGGGTTAGCGGGCGGTGGAGGGGACTCCTGCCTAGAACCAGTCCGACCACTGAGCCATACAGCACTCAGCGTCCCGAGCAACTGGTTCACTGACCTTGCGGGTGTGGGACGTCTGTGGAAATCGGCTCTGGTAGCCGCGGAGGAAGATTCGGATCTTATGGGGGAAACGTTTCGGATGTACAGGGAAACGTTTCCGATCCTGGGGTGGGTGTCTCTTCGGAACTTGGGCGGCGGCCTGTTCGGATCGGGAAGGAGCGGAGGGTCGGATCGGGAAGGAGGGAGTTTCGGGACTGGCGGAACCAATGGAGAGTTTGGGTCTTACCGCAATACCGAGGCGCGGTACACGGCCGCTCCCTTCGGTTCGGATCTCTCGTCCTGGGAACCGAATCACCTTCCGCTGCGCCTCTGCCCTGATCCTCGATGCAGGCACAGAGCGCTCGGTTCGGTTCGGATCTGGAACGCCGCACCCTGAGACCACGAGGGATTCTCAGATACGAAAATGCGGCGGAGACAAAGTCACATCAGTCGAAGCTGGATGCACTGCAAAATCTGGCTTTATTCTGCACGGTTCAAGCATTTAACAACTTCTCATAAATTAGAATACAATGGGACTCCTTGCCCGCCTCCCAGGACCCATTGGCCCTTAGCCTTCAGGGAGTCGCCAATTCGGACCGGATGGTCCGAATCGGCCATTTTACGATTCGAACCGGATGGTCCGAATCGGCCATTTCCCGAATCGAGAATTCGGACTGCGCCACAAGGATCGGAAAATGGCGGCGAGCAAGGCAAACAAAGGGAAAATACATTGCACAATAAACCAACGGGGAACACTTTATTACACCACACAATATCACATCTAATATAAAAAAGTACTGGTAAAACGGGGTGCGTGCCACCACACCCAAGTGTCCATGTCACCACTGTCACTGCACCGCCCCTGGCTGAGGGTGCTGGGCCATCCCGTGACAATATATATATATATATATATCTCTGCATGTTGATATATATGTATATATAGGTCTGCATGTTGATATATACGTATATGTCTGTGTGTGGTATCAATGCATCCCTACTCTATACACAGCGCTCCGTGTCCCTATAATATACATGCAGGGTAATTCAAAGAGATTCGAAAAGTCACCGCACATTCGGCGACTTTTCGTTCTCTTCAATTCGGTTCCTTTTGCCGATCCCATTTTGGTGACCCTGCGGTGTACTCAGCAAACACCACAGGGCCCCCGAATTGCGGGGAAAAGCTGCCGCAAACCCGAAGAAAACGAACCGCAAAACCCACCGAATGCACGCTGAAACCTCCCCCAAAACATCTGGATTAACCCGTGGAAAAACCCGAGCAGGAGCCGATCACACGCAGCGGAGCAGCTGAGACCGCAGACGAGGCAGTGAATAAATTAGCAAAACAGTTTGTGTGAATGTTTGAAAATGAAACGCTGTTTGCAAAGAAACTACTGAGCGAAAATGTATGAAATTTGCATATGAGGTCCAGGGAATGATAATAAAAAGGGCTGTTACAGAAAAAAGAAGTAAACTTAAAAAAATTAAAAAAAATCTGACTTTTAAAATAAAAAAAAATAATTAAGAAAAATGCTTAAAATATCCTAAAAAATCTATAAATAAAGAGACTCTTTACTGCATAATTTTATAATGAACGGTTTATTAGATATTGAATTAAAACGGGAATATTTTTAACATTGAAGCCTATGGGGCCTGAATAAGCCTGAATATATTTGCCACATGAAACCACCGAACAGCAGGGCATTAGGGGAACCTTTCACTGCTGGTTTGTGTTCTCCGAATAGCCAAAGCAGTGCTTTTTCATGGAGATTTCACTGCCCTCGAACAGGCACTAAACAGGGACCGTATGTGCAGGCAATTCTCCAGATTTGGCGAATTGCCTGCTCTCTGGATAGCCGAATGGCCAGGGAAGGTAACCGAACGATGATTTTCAGCGTTCGGTTACCTTTCTCAAGCAATTCGGATCTTTTTGAATAACCTTGATGATCAGCGGTTACCTTTTTACCCCCAATATTTGGGTGCACTGACGCCTGTACCAGATTCATATCATCTAATATTTGACCGCATGGTCCAACCCTGCACTCTTCCACAATACCACAGAGGGGTGACGGTGTGACAGCACTGTTGCCGACACTAAAGGCCCAATTTTAAAGCACCTATTGTTACTTTCATCCAAAGCCTGCATAAATTTCACCATAATTTAGCCAAAAAAATCACTAAACTTGTTCTGCGTGTCCTAAAACGTCTCCTCTTTTCATACAGGCTGCCGCCCCAAGCAGTTGTTTATGAATAGATTAAAGGAAAACCATTTACCGTCATTTGAAATGTCATTTTTTGGTTTTTAATTGTTTCTGTACATCCTACAAATCCGCCACTTCACGGGCAGATTATGGGGACCTCCTAGGCACGATATTTGAAGGAATTTTTCATTTTTATTCTTAACCTTTATTTCATGGAAAACTCACTGTTCCTTTAAAAACGTTTTTTTTAAAACTTTTTGTCCTTGTTTCCTGTCCCCCAGGGCACTACCCAGACCCCCATACACCTTTTATGGCAAATATCTTACATATAAAAATCGAAAAAAAAAAATCCCATTGACTTGCATTGAGTTCGGTTCGTGTTCGTGTTCGAGTTCGAACTTTTGAAATAGTTCGAGTTCGAATGCAACCCCAACACGGGGGTGTTCGGCTCATCACTACTCTGGATCTGCCCGGTTAGCTCCCAGCACGTCCATCAGCCGCCGCCACATGCCACGTGTGGGCAAACTGTCCTCCTCCCCGGTAACTCGTCTAGACAGGCCTCAAATACTGCCTCCATACTTCCAGCCGGGGGGGGGGGGTGATGCTCTAAGCGACGCCACCACACCTGCTCCTCCGATGTGTCTGCTATGGGGGCAGAAGGTGTAGCCGGTGGACGGGCCCTCACCATCCACGTAGCCGTCAACCTTCCGCCTCCCGTCGGGTCTCACCGCAGGAGGAACGAGGGATCAGGCGCCACGAGTAGGCCTCAAAATGGACGCCGGCCGATTGGACCCGTCAGAAAAGGGCTTTACTCTCAGCTTTGCCCTGGAGGGGGGAAGCAAAACAGGGTCCAGAGCAGGTCTCCTGGGTCCAGCCGTGCAGGGAATCCCAATATTGGTGAAATCAAGCAGGATTCCGGGCATAAATCTTCCTCTTCTGTTAAAGTGTCCAGAGCTCCATCTAAACACATCTGCTCCCTCACACAGCTGGACACGCCCCCCATATCTTACTGTTTGATGTACTGATGGCATATATGCATAATAAAAACTTTAAATTAAAAAATATATATATAAATTCTTTCAGGAAAAAGCCGACAAGCTGACGAACGGGGTAAAAAAAAAACAAAAGATGCGCTTGAAAGTTGCAAACTTGAAATGCCGTTTGCAAAAAAACTACTGAACGAAAATGTCTGGAATTTACATATAAAATTCTAAGAATGATAATAAAAAAAAAAGAAGAAATTACTTAATAAAAAAATTTAAAAAAGGGAAAAATAGTCCGCCAAGAAAATCTCGAAAAATGCTTAAAAGATCCTGAAAATAATTAAAGAGACATTTTGCTGCAGAATAAAATAAATGGTTTATTAGATATTGGATTAAAACGGGAACATTTTTAACATTGAAACCTATGGGATTCGCCTGAATAAACCTGGCGAATGAAACCACTGAACAGCAGGGCATCAAGCAACAAGCACTAAAATAAAGCCAGCAGAAAGCCCAAAAAAGGCATCATAAGAAACAATAAGACAACAGGGCAAAGAATACTACCTCTCATATAGATAGCAACACGGGAGGGGGCGGGGGAGTAAAACACATACAGGGTTATTCAAAGAGAATCGAAAAGTTACCGCACGTTCGGTGACTTTTCATTCTCTACAATTTGGTGCGATTTGGCAATCCCAATTCGGCGACCCTGCGGTGTATTCAGCAAGTACCACAGGACCGTCGTAGTGCAGGGAAAAGCCGCAGCAAACCTGCTGAACACTCACCGCAAAACCCGGCAAATGCACGCCGAAACCCAGCAAAAACATCTGGATTAAACCGCCGAACACGCCGGAGAAACCCCAGCAGCTGGCAATCACAGCGCAGAGCAGCCGCCAGAAACACCCGACACCGCAGACGAATGGAGTGAAAAAGAAAAACTGTTTGCTTGAATGTTTGAAAAGTGAAACGCTGTTACAAAGAAACTACTGAGCAAAAATGTCTGAAATTTACATATAAAATCCAATGAATGATAATAAAAAGGGAAGTTACAGAAAAAAGAAGACGATTTAAAAAAAAAAGGGAAATAAGTGTTGACAAAAAAATCCCCAAAAATGCCTAAAAGATCCTAGAAAAATCTATAAATAAAGAGACTTTTTACTGCAGAATAAAATAATGAACAGTTTATTAGATATTGAATTAAAACGGGAATATTTTTAACATTGAAGCCTATGGGATTCGCCTGAATAAACCTGTTGAATGAAGCAACCGAATGGCAGGGCATTTCGGCAACTTTTCACTGCTGGTTTTTGTTCTCTGAATAGACAAAGCATTGCTTCTCTATGGGGAGTTCACTGCCCTCGAACAGGCACCGAACAGGCACTGTATGTGAAGGGAATTCGTCACAATTTGACGAATTGCCTGCTCTCTGAATAGTCGAATGGCTCCGAAATGGCACCGTTCGCTGAAATTCAGCGTTCGGTTATAATTCGGGCCATATCGACTCTCTTTAAATAACCCTGATAGACTAACAAGGTTATTCAGAGAGAGGTGAAAACCAGGAGAATGACTGGAGAAGTGAAAATTCTAGGTCAAAATAGCCAGTTTGGACAGTGCGATAAATGGGAGAATTTTTCTGGTTTGGCTATTTTGATCTTGAATTTTGACTTCTCCAGTCATTCTCCTAGTTTTCACCTCTCTCTGAATAACCCTGTTAGTCCAGGAGGGGGGGGCGGGGGAGTAAAACATATAGAGTAAGTGCAGGAGGGGGTGGGGGAGAAAAAACATATAGAGTAAGTGCAGGAGGGGAGCGGGGAAGTAAAACATATAGAGTAAGTGCAGGAGGGGGGGCGGGGAAGTAAAACATATAGAGTAAGTGCAGGAGGGGGTGGGGGAGTAAAACATTAAGAATTATACCCCTATTTTTCCAATTCTTCTGCCATGTACGTTACCTCCTTGAAAAAACCCTGTTACACCCCCCCTCCCCCCCCCAATTCCTGTCCCCATAAATGAACACACCACAACAAGGCATTTAGCGGTTTGAAAAGGTCACGTCTTTTATTATTTAAGGCCAAAAATTCTCTGCCTCTATGGGGAGTATAACAGAAAGAGTAAGTGCAGGAGGGGGTGGGGGAGTATAACATAAAGAGTAAGTGCAGGAGGGGGTGGGGGAGTATAACAGAAAGAGTAAGTGCAGGAGGGGGTGGGGGAGTATAGATAAAGAGTAAGTGCAGGAGGGGGTGGGGGAGTATAACAAAGAGTAAGTGCAGGAGGGGGTGGGGGAGTATAACAGAAAGAGTAAGTGCAGGAGGGGGTGGGGAGTATAACATAAAGAGTAAGGGCAGGAGGGGGTGGGGGAGTATAACATAAAGAGTAAGTGCAGGAGGGGGTGGGGAGTATAACATAAAGAGTAAGTGCAGGAGGGGGTGGGGGAGTATAACAAAGAGTAAGTGGAGGAGGGGGTGGGGGAGTATAACAAAGAGTAAGTGCAGGAGGGGGTGGGGGAGTATAAGATAAAGAGTAAGTGCAGGAGGGGATGGGGGAGTATAAGATAAAGAGTAAGTGCAGGAGGGGGTGGGGGAGTATAACATAAAGAGTAAGTGCAGGAGGGGGTGGGGCAGTATAACATAAAGAGTAAGTGCAGGAGGGGGTGGGGGAGTATAACATAAAGAGTAAGTGCAGGAGGGGTGGGGGAGTATAACATAAAGAGTAAGTGCAGGAGGGGGTGGGGGAGTATAACATAAAGAGTAAGTGCAGGAGGGGGTGGGGGAGTATAACAAAGAGTAAGTGTAGGAGGGGGTGGGGGAGTATAAGATAAAGAGTAAGTGCAGGAGGGGGTGGGGAGTATAACAAAGAGTAAGTGCAGGAGGGGTTGGGGGAGTATAACAAAGAGTAAGTGTAGGAGGGGGTGGGGGTCTGGGGGAGTATAAGATAAAGAGTAAGTGCAGGAGGGGGTGGGGAGTATAAAATAAAGAGTAAGTGCAGGAGGGGGTGGGGGAGTATAACATAAAGAGTAAGTGCAGGAGGGGGTGGGGAGTATAGCAAAGAGTAAGTGCAGGAGGGGTGGGGGAGTATAACATAAAGAGTAAGTGCAGGAGGGGGTGGGGAGTATAGCAAAGAGTAAGTGCAGGAGGGGGTGGGGAGTATAACATAAAGAGTAAGTGCAGGAGGGGGGTGGGGAGTATAACAGAAAGAGTAAGTGCAGGAGGGGGTGGGGGAGTGTAACATAAAGAGTAAGTGCAGGAGGGGTGGGGGAGTATAACAGAAAGAGTAAGTGCAGGAGGGGGTGGGGGTATAACATAAAGAGTAAGTGCAGGAGGGGTGGGGGAGTATAACAGAAAGAGTAAGTGCAGGAGGGGGTGGGGAGTATAACATAAAGAGTAAGTGCAGGAGGGGTGGGGGAGTATAACATAAAGAGTAAGTGCAGGGGGGGTGGGGGAGTATAACATAAAGAGTAAGTGCAGGAGGGGTGGGGGAGTATAACATAAAGAGTAAGTGCAGGAGGGGGTGGGGGAGTATAAGATAAAGAGTAAGTGCAGGAGGGGGTGGGGGAGTATAAGATAGAGTAAGTGCAGGAGGGGATGGGGGAGTATAACATAAAGAGTAAGTGCAGGAGGGGGTGGGGCAGTATAACATAAAGAGTAAGTGCAGGAGGGGGTGGGGCAGTATAACATAAAGAGTAAGTGCAGGAGGGGGTGGGGCAGTATAACATAAAGAGTAAGTGCAGGAGGGGGTGGGGCAGTATAACATAAAGAGTAAGTGCAGGAGGGGGTGGGGCAGTATAACATAAGAGTAAGTGCAGGAGGGGTGGGGCAGTATAACATAAAGAGTAAGTGCAGGAGGGGGTGGGGGAGTATAACAAAGAGTAAGTGTAGGAGGGGGTGGGGAGTATAAGATAAAGAGTAAGTGCAGGAGGGGTTGGGGGAGTATAACAAAGAGTAAGTGTAGGAGGGGGTGGGGGTCTGGGGGAGTATAAGATAAAGAGTAAGTGCAGGAGGGGGTGGGGGAGTATAACATAAAGAGTAAGTGCAGGAGGGGGTGGGGGAGTATAACATAAAGAGTAAGTGCAGGAGGGGGTGGGGGAGTATAGCAAAGAGTAAGTGCAGGAGGGGGTGGGGGAGTATAACATAAAGAGTAAGTGCAGGAGGGGGTGGGGGAGTATAACAAAGAGTAAGTGCAGGAGGGGGAGGAGGAGTATAACATAAAGAGTAAGTGCAGGAGGGGGTGGAGGAGTATAACATAAAGAGTAAGTGCAGGAGGGGGTGGAGGAGTATAACATAAAGAGTAAGTGCAGGAGGGGGTGGAGGAGTATAACATAAAGAGTAAGTGCAGGAGGGGGTGGAGGAGTATAACATAAAGAGTAAGTGCAGGAGGGGGTGGGGGAGTATAACATAAAGAGTAAGTGCAGGAGGGGGTGGGGAGTATAACATAAGAGTAAGTGCAGGAGGGGGTGGGGGAGTATACATAAAGAGTAAGTGCAGGAGGGGGGGGGAGTATAACAAAGAGTAAGTGGAGGAGGGGGTGGGGGAGTATAACAAAGAGTAAGTGCAGGAGGGGGTGGGGGAGTATAACAAAGAGTAAGTGCAGGAGGGGGTGGGGGAGTGTGACGGAATGGGTGTTGTCCGCCTGCGGTCCTGCTCTATCTGACCCCCTCTTTGGTGTTGCCAAGCCCGACTACCGAGTGGCACGGCACCCGGTGTCTCAAGTGGCTTGGGTAGAAGACCACGTGGCGGTGGAGATCTCGAGAGTATATGGGGCACCCACGGTGGAAATCCGCCCGACTACCGAGTGGCACGGCACTCGGCGTCTCGAGCAGCGGATCTACTGACCTTCGGAAGGCTGGAGACGGTCTGCGTGGCGAACCGCGGTTCGGTAGAGTCTCCTTGAAGATGCGGGGCAAGGCGCTGAGCCGAGGTCCCGATTCGGGGTGGTTGCGGTATCCCGAGGTACCGATCCAAGGTGGCGCAACGGCGCGGCGAATCAATGTTCTGCTGCGGAGTTAGAGTGACCCGTTCCTGGGCGGTGGTGATATATAGCTGGCGTGAAATGACAACACCAGACGGAGCTGCATGTATCAAACACTCAGATGAACTGACTTTTAATGAACAACGCCACTATTTATGCTGAAGTACAACAGTCACAATTTGCATACCCATACTAATTAGTAGCATACCCATACTAATTAGTTATGTCAGTTATTTACAATCAACATTCTTCACATTCTCTTAGCCTTCAGCTCACACAACGTTTGTATATCCATTGTTCCAGCACATAAAGATTAAACACAGACTATCAGAGCAGCAAAGCAGCAGCAAAGCTTGTTTACTAGCTACAGAAACACACATTTACCTACAGGAATATAAGTATGTTTTAAAACCAAAGCTATGTCATTTCACTAAACTAAATTAACTAAAACCAAACGATGTAAAGTATATTTAAAATCACACAGGGTACATCTTAATACAGCACATCAAGTAAAACCACATCTAGCAAGGAAAATAAACTGTTCATACATTGAAACGCAAACTGCAAACGTTCAAAGGAAAACAAGGTCCTTTTAAAAATGTCTTGGGTTTGAGTCCTGGGTCCAGGGCCGTCTTTAACGCGGGGCAAAAGGGGCAGTTGCCCCGGGCCCAGTCACTTGAGGGGCCCAAAGCAGCTGCCCCCTTGGTCCCGTGGCAACGACTGCCATTGCCGCCAAAAATGACTTGTTAACTAGTTTTAATTGTTGTCCTCAGTCTCGGCTCTGGACCGGTATGAAGCTCGCTGCGGGGTGCCGGCGCTGGCGCCATCTGAAGGTGTCACGGAGGGGAGGGGCCGACAGCCGCTGCAGCGTGCGTGCCTTCATTCCAGCAGACACAAGGCTGGGAACAGCACTCACGCTGCTGGCGCCGCCCTCAAGTACCACGTGATGTTGGGCGTTGCGCATGCACAGAGCGTCCCCGCATGTCTTACTGGCAGTGGAGCCTGCCCTGCACACAAGTTCGCCGGAGAAGACCGGCAGCTGCTCGAGCACAAGCAGTGAAAAACCAGCACAGGCACAGCCCAATACAACGCGTCGCCCGGCCAGTACAGTCGATATTAGGTGCTGCTGCAAGTTGCTAAAGGTGGCTCGGACAGTGGAGTTATGGTTGACTGACACTGCGCACATCAGCTAAAGGTCAGTTCAGTTCTGGGGTCAAATACATAGGTTAATAGTCCGTCCGTGTTAGTTCACAGCCGAGATACTGGTTAAAAGTTGGGACAAACAACAATTGAGGATCAAGACCTAAAGCCGAAAGGAAGGTTGTCACCGTGAAATAAATGACCAACACAAAGAATCAACTATGACCCCCCCCTGTGATGAAGGTCCAATTTCAAAAAGCTACCTGCTGCTAGCCACTTGTCAGTTTGGTGGAGGAGATAAGTCTGATGGTAACTGGCATGGCAATTCAGATGTTCAGAAAATAAATACCATAGGAATGCCAGTGGTATGATCACATGATGGACTTCTGCTTATGTATGCTAGTTACAGTAGCAGAGCTAGGGTGTGTTGACGAGGTGTGCGCAGAAATGTGGTGTGTCTGCCAGTTAATTGCTCCTGCTTTTGATATTGCCAGCATGTTTCATGGCCAGGGGCGGACTGATCATTAGGGCCAGAGGCATAACTGGAAACCTCAGGGCCCAGGTGCAGCAACCAAGATGCCCCTCCCTCCCGTCAACATGCATTGCTCCCCTCCAGGTCCACAAGACAGGACTCCAGACAGTGTAGCTGCCAACGCGTTTGTGTTTTTGTTGTTTTTTGGGATGTTGGGGGTGGAAAGCAAAATTATGCAGTGGGCGGGCTTTCGGGGGGGCCCCAAAAAAATGTTTGCCCAGGGTCCAATCAATATTAAAGACGGGCCTGCCTGGGTCTCGCTGCGCCGAGCCCCTATGTCCCTTTCGTGACAGGGAGTATAACATAAAGAGTAAGTGCAGGAGGGGGTGGGGGAGTATAACATAAAGAGTAGGGATGCACCGATACCACTTTTTTAAGACCGAGTACTGATACTTTTTTTCAAGTACTCACCGATACCGAGTACCGATACTTTTGTATGTGACCACTTTCCAATAAGAACAGACCTCATATAAAAATGCCCCCAGCTCTCATGTATATACCCCCCCGAGATAGATAGATATATATAGATATATATATATACACAGAATGCACCCAGCTCTCATGGATATTGCTCCAGCACATGGATACTGCCCCAGCTCATGGATACTGCCCCAGCTCATGGATACTGCCCCAGCACATGGATATTGCCCCCCAGCTCATAGATATTGCCCCCGGCTCATGGATATGCCCCAGCTCATAGATATTGCCCCCAAGCTCTCATGGATAATGCCCCCGAGCTCTCATGGATATACTGCCCCAGCTCATGGATATATGCCCCAGCTCATGGATATGCCCCAGCTCATAGATATTGCCCCCAAGCTTTCATGGATAATGCCCCCAAGCTCTCATGGATATACTGCCCCAGCTCATGGATATATGCCCCAGCTCATGGATATGCCCCCAAGCTCTCATGGATGTATGCCCCAGCTCATGGATATATGCCCCAGCTTATATATATGCCCCAGCTCATGGATATGCCCCAGCTCATGGATATGCCGCAGTTTATGGATATATGCCCCAGCTTATATATATGCCCCAGCTCATGGATATGCCCCAGTTTATGGATATATGCCCCAGTTTATGGATATATGCCCCAGTTTATATATATGCCCCAGCTCATGGATATGCCCCAGTTTATGGATATATGCCCCAATTTATGGACATGCCCCAGTTTATGGATATATGCCCCAGTTTATGGATATATGCCCCAGCTTATGGATATATGCCCCAGCTTATATATATGCCCCAGTTTATGGATATGCCCCAGCTTATGGATAATGCCCCAGTTTATGGATATGCCCCAGCTTATGGATATATGCCCCAGTTTATGGATATATGCCCCAGCTTATGGATAATGCCCCCAGCTCATGGATGATGCCCCCCAGCTCATGGATCATGCCCCCCAGCTCAGACCCCAGACCAGACATGGGGCGGCTGTTCGAATGCTTTATCGGCATTCGGACAGCCACCCCTGGAGCTCCGTGGCATACTTACCTTCCCCGAGCGACGCCAGCAAAGTCTTCGCGCCTGCGCTCATTGAAGGACCCCAGCCGCGATCATGTGGGACTCCCACGTGATCGCGGCTGGGGCCCTTCAACATGTGGAAGCGCGGAAACTTTGCTGGCGTCGCTCGGGGAAGGTAAGTATGCCGGAGAGCTCCAGGGGCGGCTGTCCGAATGCCGATAGAGCATTCGAACAGCCGCCCCAGCCCCTCGGATGCCGGCAAGCCGGCTCAATGCCGGCTTCCGGTATCGGGGGAAAATATCACGGGTACTGCACGAGTACCAAGTACTCCTGCAGTACCCGGTATCGGCACCGATATCGATACTAGTATTGGTATCGGTGCAACCCTAATAAAGAGTAAGTGCAGGAGGGGGCAGGGAAGTAAAACATATAGGGCTCTAGTACATTCTTAATGCAAAAATGTGCGCGTGTGCAAAAACGCATTAACGCGAGGGGAAAAACCCTTTGCGCTGACCGTCAAATTACGACGTTTGCGCATACGATGCGTGTTAACGTCTAACGCGAGTTACCCTGCGCGAGTGAAAGTTCGTGCGCACATCCCATTCTTAACATTGTGAGCGCAAATGCGTTTGTGCGCTGGTATGTGGATGGTATTGCAATCGATGCGCAACTTTTCACGAACAACATTTGCGCGCGTAATTTTAATGTCTTTTAAAAGCTGGTGGTAACTGCAAATCGGAACGTTCTGGCTGAAACAAAACACAAAAATACAAAAAAAAAAATACAGCACAGTATAGTTACACATTCTACACATACCCAAACAATAAAATGGAGAGGTTGTGCGTGTTTTTATTATTTCTGCAGCATATATACTCAGATTGATTTTCACAGGCGCAAAAACTGAACGGGAGACAATTGTATTTCACTGCCACCAAACAGCACCGTATTTCACTGCCGTCGAACAGGCACCGTATTTCACTGCTGCCGAACAGCACCGTATTTCACTGCCGTCGAACAGCACCGTATTTCACTGCCGTGGAACAGCACCGTATTTCACTGCCGTCGAACAGGCACCGTATTTCACTGCCGTCGAACAGCACCGTATTTCACTGCCGTTGAACAGCACCGTATTTCACTGCCGTCGAACAGGCACCGTATTTCACTGCCGTTGAACAGCACCGTATTTCACTTCCGTCGAACAGCACCGTATTTCACTGCCGTCGAACAGGCACCGTATTTCACTGCCGTTGAGCAGCACCGTATTTAACTGCCGTCGAACAGGTACCGTATTTCACTGCCGTCGAACAGGTACCGTATTTCACTGGCGTCGAACAGCACCGTATTTCACTGTCGCCGAACAGCACCGGATCTCACTGCCATGAACAGCACCGGATCTCACTGCCACCAAACAGGCACCGTATTTCACTGCCACCAAACAGGCACCGTATTTCACTGCTGCCGAACAGGCACCATATTTCACTGGCAAATCACCAGAATTTGGCGAACTGCCTGCTCTGTTAATAGCCGAATGGCCACAAAATGGCACCGTACAGCGGAACTCACTGTTCGTGACATTTTGGGGCCAGATCGTCTCTCTCTGAATAACGTCTCTGGTCTGATTTAAGAAAAATCGGTTTTATTAAAGTCTATAACGTTTGTTTTTGTGCTGCGGCTCAGACTGGTGATCACTAGATCCCAATTTTCACCTACAACAACGTCTGATCCCAAACCTCCATTGGTGAATATTAAATCCAATATGGCTGCTTTACATAACACAGAATACACAAACACCCCACAGGCACAGGGCGGCGACATCAACACAAGAGAGGGCAGGGAAATAATGTAGAACATCAGGCCTGAACCTCCCAAACACATCTCCAGGCCCGTGTACCCCAAGTTCAAGCTGACGCACCTCCCAAACACATCTCCAGGCCCGTGTACCCCAAGTTCAAGCTGACGCACATCACAAACACATCTCCAGGCCCGTGTACCCCAAGTTCAAGCTGACGCACATCACAAACACATCTCCAGGCCCGTGTACCCCAAGTTCAAGCTGACGCACATCACAAACACATCTCCTGGCCGTGTACCCCAAGTTCAAGCTGACGCACATCACAAACACATCTCCAGGCCGTATACCCCAAGTTCAAGCTGACGCATATCACAAACACATCTCCAGACCCGTGTACCCCAAGTTCAAGCTGACGCACATCACAAACACATCTCCAGGCCGTGTACCCCAAGTTCAAGCTGACGCACATCACAAAACATGTTTACTAACACATTACCTCGAATAGGATGGAGGAAGTGAACGGCATCGACAGCACCAAGTTACACATTGAAGAAACTTGCAGAACAGCTAAAAATAGAGAAACGTTCAAAGATAACGTGTTTTCCCGACAGAAACATCATTTTAAACAAAAATCTTACTTCTAGCTAAAAATACACATTGAGCAACAGAATAAGCCACGAGACGCCTACAAAGGGGAAGTGGCAGAACGCTGCCCGGCCACAGCGACTTCCTGCTCATTTACATTACATTATCAGTATCGGAACTACTTAACCCCGGATCAATCCGGCTTTCGTCCAAATCATTAAACCACAACTGCCCTTTTAAAAGTCTGCAATGATATCCAGGCTGGCATGGAACAAGGAAACCTAACTGGAGCATCTTCCTTGATTTTGCCAAGGCCTTTGACACAGTAGACCATGGCATCCTATTACAAAAACTTAAAAACTCTGGCATTGGTGATCGCACGCTAACCTGGTTTCAATCATATGTATCCGACCGATCACAATATGTGTCCATTTCTGGCAGCTCCTCCCCCTCCCAGTCACTTGCGGTGTACCCCAAGGCTCAATACTCGGCCCCCTGCTATTCACAATATTCATAAATGATCTGCCCAACGTCTGCAAAGCCTCAACTGTACACATGTACGCAGACGCCACCGTAATCTATACCAGCAAACCAGATCTCCCGCAGCTGGAGGCCGCGCTGCAAGAACAATTCACAGAGGTAGAAAAGTGGATCAAACACAACAAACTTTTTCTAAATACTGCCAAAACTGTAACGATGCTCTTTGGAACAAAACCTAAACTACTCAAATTGCAAACACCCCATCTGTGTGTCAGGACAAAATCAAATGGCACGCTGACCACAGTCACTTCTCTCAAATACCTAGGTATGTGGTTAGACCCTAATCTATCCTTTGGCCCCACATCGAAAAACTCTCATCTAAACTTTACCCCAAACTAGGTGCCCTGTACAGAAACAAATCCTGCCTGAGCCCCGCGGTAACAAAGCAGATTGTACAACAAATGCTTATGCCGGCTATTGAATACAGAGATGTAGTGTATGCAGCCGCCCCGCAAACACACCTTCATAAACTTACTACATTGTATAACTCATGCTGTTGCTTTGTGCTACAATGTAACTACATGACTGTGACAGAACCGTTCTCTTCCGCCTGTCCTGACTCTCCAGACACCCCTTCGTTGCGGTCAGCCCGGCTACTGGGAGTGCTGTCCTCAGCGCCTCGAGCAGCTTGACCCGCCTGCTTCTGTTTCTCTGCCCTGGAGCCGTTAGGAATTTCCAGAAGGCCGCCCTGTGCCTTCTGAGGTTGAGTGTGTAGTGTAGCGTAGCTGATGGAGACACCAGACGCGGCTGTATGTTCCAACAGGATTCTCTCTCTCTCTCTCTGAGCTCTTTAATGAACAAAAACGCCACCATTTATGCTGAGATCCAACAGCCATAATTTGCATAAATGACCCACATTGACCTACTAAAATGCTAATTACATTATGTCAGATATTTACAATAAACATTCCTCTTTCTTCATATCACACATCATTTACATAATCTATTGTAAAGGAAATCAGTTAGGTTTTGTCTGAGACAATGGTGACTCCCAACCTCTGAGACATGTAAACAGATAGCAGATGAACAAAGAGAAAACCCTTTTGCCTAATCACAAGTTACTCAAACCTATTTTACAATCTATACGAAAGAAAGCATTTGCACTTGCTGCAGGTTGTAACTTTGAGAAAAAAACTAATTTTTACCTAAGGAAATATAAGTATTTAAAACTAAAGCTACGCCATTTTACACTAAACAAATTTAAACTAAAACCAAACAATGTAAAATATATTTAAAATCACACAATATAAATGAACATAAAGTCTCTTGGGGTTTGAAGCGTGGAGCGCTACGTCAGTTCCATGACATATGTCCCCCCTTCCAGAACGGCAGGGCAAGCTTAGATCCCAAATGGATCGCTTGCCACAGACGAGACTTCTCACTTTGTCTCTTTTCTGCGCCATTCTCAAAGTCCCAGGTGCTGGTGCACAAGCACCATCAGTGGGGTCTGACGGTCGCTGCAGGGTTGTGGGTCCATAGTCCCGGGGTAAGAGGCAAGACACCCCTCTTGTCCAGTGCGCCACGCAACAGGCCACCACAATCCACAGAGAAAAATTGTTCGGTAGTGGGCACACTGGGCCTCCTCCCCACATGTCTTTTTCTCCAGCATATTTCTGAAGCCCCAGGACCAGAACCCAGTCAGCATTTACAGTCCCCAGTCTCTTCTTCTGCTGATGCCCCCCTCCCAAACATTCAAAAGGGGCCCACCCCACAATCCGAAATGGATGCAATTCGTCCTGGGACCAGGAATTTGGTAGCCTCTCAGGATGGTCACTCACCGGTTGCAATGGCAGGTGGGCAGTAGTCTCCATCTTCCTCGATGACCCAGCACACTCTTGTCAACACAGCGTGTGGCTCCAGCAGCACGGGGTACACTCGCCGCTGGGTAGCAAGGCTGACTGCCTCCTCTTCCTGATGCCCGCTCTGTTCTGTGGGTGGCTCTTCACCTAGGGGCGGGTCGAGCTCCGCTGCCAATGTGAGGCTGATCTATTTTCCCAACTCATCTGTCCGGTGTAACTCCTCACCGACGGCATGCCGCCTGACGATCTCGGCATCCAGCTGTACCTCTAGCCCTATGGTCCTTGCTTCCAGTTCAGCAACAGCAGCTCGGCCTGGGATCTGTTGATGCCGCACGGTCTGAAGCCTCTCGTTTTCCAGCTGTTGGTGTGCAACACACAGCATACTTTCGGATTGTCGCAGCTGCTCATCAATACTGTGGCGTTGCTGGGTCTCTGCAGCAAGCTGCTCCTGTAACTCTTGACATTTTCCTTCCCAGGCAGTGATAGAAGCCTGGGTTTCAGCCTTTAGTTCTTGGCACTGACCCTCCAGCTGTTGACATGCCTTCTCGAGTAGCTGGGCCTTGCTTCGCTCTGCCTCTCCATCTGCTCTAATTTGGTCATTCAGCAATCTGGCCTTCTTGAGATTCTTGCCTACTCCCTCAGCGTTACTCTGTTCGGCTGTCAGCTTCTCCACCAGCTCCATAATCTGGGATTCCAGGAGATCCTTTTCCCCCAAGGCTGTCAGGACTTCTAAAACGCCAATGGCCATGGCCTCCTCTTGAGCAGCGTTATCCTTGGCTCGCTCAGCAGCTGTAAGTAAGTCCAGTAAGCCAGTGTGCTCCATCTCCAGGCGCTGTACATTCACCTCCGCAGCATCTCTGGATAGTCTCACCTCATCCAGCTCTCTCTGGCCATCTTGCAGCTGATCCTGTAGCCGGTGCATTTGCAGGCCAGTCTCTTTCTCGCTCTGGGTGGCAGCTTCTAGTTGCCCTTTCAATGTCTCTACCTCCGTTCGAAACGGGTCACAAAATTTGCATTCTGGATCCAACACCACCTCCATTTCTTTCACCCGTCCACCCCTCCGCTTCTTTTTAGCCTTACTTGAGGGTGGGTTGACGGTCATGGTTGGTGCGGAGGCATATTTTGTTTGGGTCTTGGCGTTGGCAGAAGCCGATGCTTTTAAAATCCCTGGTCTCTGCCAATCCAAGTCTGTAGGCACCCTCTGGGTGTGTGGTGTAGTGGCCAGCCAGTTCTCCTCCTGGCTACGAATGTCCCCTGGTTCCATCCAGCCTGGGACCTTGTATTTACTGTATTCTCCATGCAGAGGGTTAAAATCTTCCTGGTCCCGCACAGGTTCCCCTTTCTGCAATAAACAGACCTCATTCCAAACGCTCTGGAACAGGTCCACGCTAGGGTTTGGACCATATTGCTTGAGGCGTCTTTTTAAAATATTCCCGTTTTAATTCAATATCTAATAAATCGTTCATTATAAAATTCTGCAAAGAGTCTCTTTATTTATAGATTTTTTTGGATATTTTAAGCATTTTTCTGATTTATTTTTAAGTTTACTTCTTTTTTCTGTAACAGCCCTCTTTATTATCATTCATTGGATTTTATATGTAAATTTCAGACATTTTCGTTCAGTAGTTTCTTTGCAAACAGCGTTTCACTTTTCAAACATTCAAGCAAACTGTTTTGCTAATTTATTCACTGCCTCGTCTGCGGTTTCGCTGCATGTGATCAGCTCCTGCTCGGGTTTTTCCACGGGTTAATCCAGATGTTTTTGGTGGTTTTCGGCGTGCATTCGCCGGGTTTTGTGGTTCGTTTTCATCGGGTTCTTAGATTAGAGGGGCAAAGGTTTAAAAGTAACATCAGGAAGCATTATTTTACTGAGAGGGTGGTGGATACATGGAACAGTCTTCCAGTCGAAGTGGTAGAGGCCAAAACAGTAATTGAATTTAAGCAGGCATGGGATAGGCATAAGGCTATCCTAAACAAAAGATAAATCCAGGTAAAGTATCCATGTAATTGGGCGACTAGATGGGCCGAAAGGTTCTTATCTGACGACATTTTTCTATGTTTGGATATGAGCGTATTCTGTATCTATTCTATAAATCCTGCGAGTGAATATTTTCTGGTTATCCGGCCACAAGTTCTCTCACACATTTGTGTTATGCTCTGCTGCTTTGGCAGTACGATTCTAACCATTTTACCACAACCCCCAAATATTCCCACATAAGATCTATATTACCACTCTGACGTGCGTCACTTTGGACTAGTGGTACACGGTCCTAGAAATGTATTTGAGAGGTGCGGGCCTGAACTTTCATATTGTTTCCCTGTTCTTTCCTTTGTTAAAGTCACCCTGTATCTACAATTGTAGATGCAGGGTGTTTGTGATTTCTGTGCCCTATTACCTGATGAATGTGTTATTTTAATATTCCCTTATGGATGTAGTATAACTGTAACTGGATACTGTATATGCTGTGTTGGATTGGGGTGTAGCGCCACCAGATTACTCTATATCCAGTATCAGAAACTGTGGTTTCCCCCAAACCAGACACATACACAACCTGATACAGCGCAACTTAATGCTTTATAGAGGTTTTCCGGTGTCTCTCAATATCACAAACATAAAAGACAAAAAATAGCAAATAGGTGCAGCATGTACGTACTATTATACATAAATGCGTATTTTTCCAGGATTTCACTCACAAAGAGCCCTAGCACTGGCTCTGAGTGGATTCTCGCCTGTGGGTTATTATCTTCTTATTTCTCAGGTGGTCCATACTAGAACTTGGCTTTCACATGAAATACAGAATGGAAACAAAGGGGGGGGGGACCTAGTGCAGATCTATGGCAATCCAAAAGAAGTATATTCTCAGCCAATTTTCAACGTACTTTTGGAGGAGCGTCCATAGCTCTAAGCAGGCGCTCGTGGGTTTTTTTGGCTGGAGAAACCCAATAAAAGACCACCAGGAATTAGCAGGAGCAGCAAGGACAGCAATATTAAAATAAGATTTAATAGAATGAAATAAAAACCATGCCAGGCGAATGCCATGTTAGGTGGCGAAATGCGTTCTGGCATCGTTATTATTGATATTTATTGATTAAAACGGGAATATTTTTAACGTTGAAGCCTATGGGATTCGCCTGAATAAACCTGCCGAATGAAACCACTGAACATCAGGGCATTTCACTGACATTTCTCTGTTGTTCAATGTGAATAGATTAACCATTGCTTCTCTATGGGGGATTTCACTGCCGCCGAACAGGCACCGTATTTCACTGCCGCCAAACAGACACTGTATTTCACTGCCGCTGAACAGCACTGTATTTCACTGCCGCCAAGCAGCACCATATTTCACTGCCGCTGAACAGCACTGTATTTCAATGCCGCCGAATAGCACCGTATTTCACTGCCGCCGAACAGGCAACGTATTTCACTGCCACCAAGCAGCATCGTATTTCACTGCTGCCGAACAGGCACCGTATTTCACTGCCGCCGAACAGCACCATATTTCATTGCCGCCGAACATCACCGTATTTCACTGCTGCTGAAGAGGCACTGTATTTCACTGCCGCTGTACATCACCATATTTCACAGCTGTTCAATGTGACTAGATTAACCATTGCTTCTCTATGGGGGATTTCACTGCCGCCGAACAGTCACCGTATTTCACTGCTGCTGAACAGTCACCGTATTTCACTGCTGCTGAACAGGCACCGCATTTGCTGGCAATTTGGCAAAATTTGGAGAACTGTCTGCTATCTGAATAACCGAAATGGCCCCCTATGGGAAAATTCACTGTTCGGTGACATTTCGGGCCAATTCGGTGGTCTTTGAAAAACCCTGTATGTGCAAACACCAATACACACCCGAGTCATCAAGGTAACACAACATTCTGGGTTATTCAGAGAAAGGTGAAACTCAGGAGAACTTTTGGAGAAGTGAAAATTCTAGGTCAAAATAGCCAAACCAGAAAAATTCTCCCATTTATCTCACTTTCCAAATCAGCAATTTTGACCTAGAATTTTCACTTCTCCAAAAGTTCAGCAGAGTTTCACCTTTCTCTGAATAACCCTGATAGTCGGCTCTATTCAAAGAAAGGTGAAACTCCGGAGAACATGCTAGACCAAACAGCCGATGTGGAAAGTGAGATAAATGGGAGGATTTTTCTGGTTTGGCTTCTTTGACCTAGAGTTTTCACTTCTCCAGTCATTCTCCTGAGTTTCACCTTTTTGTGAATAGACCTGAATGAAACACCCCGGATGAGGATGTGGAAATCCTGACAGAAAATTCCCAGACTGGAATCCCACAAAGCGCAGAGCGGGAAGTGAAAGAAGAAAAGCAATATAATGATCTTATTTACAGGACACGCAATTAAAATGATAGATTGCAACACAAGCCAACACACCTTCAGCTGCTTATATAACAACCTCCCGGACTGGAAGCCAACACAGGCTTATACAGAGGCTTAAACACGGGCGAACGCAGAGGCAGGAACGCAGGGACAGGAACGCAGGGACAGGAGCGCAGGGGCAGGAACGCAGCGGCAGGACCGCAGGGGCAGGACCGCAGGGGCAGGAACGCAGGGACGGTAAGAGCAAAGATACAAACAATGTGCAGTGTGTGAGGGGGAGGCTGACTCTGTACTGTGTATACATGGCACGGTGTAGTAGTGTGCGTATGTGTCTGGCCATACTGTGCGTGCATTGTTGTGTGTAGTCAGTATCTCTGGGTGAAGCTGGCATTCTTGCCCCCCCCCCATGGTAGTGACAACCCATGCTCTCTAGTTTCAGATGACCATGGCTGAGATCCCGATGGTGCCTCCAGGACTGGAGCCTCTTCTGCAGGTGAGAATGAACAGCATTGAGCCAGGACTGTGTGTAATGAAATGTGTGGTGTCATGGTGTGTATATGGGGGTAATGCTGTGCGGTGTCATGGTTAGGGATGAGCCAAACGCCCCCGTGTTCGGTTCGACTTCGAACCCGAACAATTTCAAAAGTTCGAGTTCGAACTCGAACACTATCCGAACTCAATGCAAGTCAAAGGGACTCTAACGTTCGATTTTTTTTAGAGTGCCCTCCAAGAGGGCATACAGTCATGGCCGAAATTGTTGGCACCCCAGCCATTTTTCCATAAAATCAAGTATTTCTCACAGAAAAGTATTGCAGTAACACATGTTTTGCTATACACATGTTTATTCCCTTTGTTTGTATTGGAACAAAACAAAAAAAGGGAGGAAAAAAAGCAAATTGGACATAATGTCACAAAACTCCAAAAATGTGCTGGACAAAATTATTGGCACCCTTTCAAAATTGTGGATAAATAAGATTGTTTCAAGCATGTGATGCTCCTGTAAACTCACCTGGGGCAAGTAACAGGTGTGGGCAATATAAAAATCACACCTGAAAGCAGATAAAAAGGAGAGAAGTTCACTTAGTCTTTGCATTGTGTGTCTGTGTGTGCCACACTAAGCATGGACAACAGAAAGAGGAGAAGAGAACTGTCTGAGGACTTGAGAACCAAAATTGTGGAAAAATATCAACAATCTGAAGGTTATAAGTCCATCTCCAGAGATCTAGATTTGCCTTTGTCCACAGTGCGCAACATTATTAAGAAGTTTGCAACCCATGGCACTGTAGCTAATCTCTCTGGGCATGGACGGAAGAGAAAAATTTATGAAAGGTTGCAACGCAGGATAGTCCGGATGGTGGATAAGCAGCCCCAAACAAGTTCCAAAGAAATTCAAGCTGTCCTGCATGCTCAGTGAGCATCAGTGTCAGCACGAACTATCCGTCGACATTTAAATGAAATGAAACGCTATGGCAGGAGACCCAGGAGGACCCCACTGCTGACACAGAGACATAAAAAAGCAAGACTACAGTTTGCCAAAATGTACTTGAGTAAGCCAAAATCCTTCTGGGAAAACGTCTTGTGGACAGATGAGACCAAGATAGAGCTTTTTGGTAAAGCACATCATTCTACTGTTTACAGAAAACGGAATGAGGCCTACAAAGAAAAGAACACAGGACCTACAGTGAAATATGGTGGAGGTTCAATGATGTTTTGGGGTTGTTTTGCTGCCTCTGGCACTGGGTGCCTTGAATGTGTGCAAAGCATCATGAAATCTGAGGATTACCAAAGGATTTTGGGTCTCACTGTAGAACCCAGTGTCAGAAAGCTGGGTTTGCGACCGAGATCTTGGGTCTACCAGCAGGACAATGACCACAAACATACGTCAAAAAGCACCCAGAAATGGATGGCAACAAAGCACTGGAGAGTTCTGAAGTGGCCAGCAATGAGTCCAGATCTAAATCCCATTGAACACCTGTGGAGAGATCTTAAAATTGCTGTTGGGAAAAGGCGCCCTTCCAATTAGAGAGACCTGGAGCAGTTTGTAAAGGAAGAGTGGTCCAAAATTCCGGGTGAGAGGTGTAAGAAGCTTATCGATGGTTATAGGAAGCGACTGATTTCAGTTGTTTTTTCCAAAGGGTGTGCAACCGAATATTAAGTTAAGGGTGCCAAGAATTTTGTCCAGCCAATTTTTGGAGTTTCGTGTGACATTATGTCCAATTTGCTTTTTTTCCTCCCTTTTCTTGTTTTGTTCCAATACACACAAAGGGAATAAACATGTGTATAGCAAAACATGTCTTACTGCAATACTTTTCTGTGAGAAATACTTGATTTTATGGAAAAATGGCTGGGGTGCCAACAATTTCGGCCATGACTGTATATGCTAGATATTTGCCATAAAAGGTGTATGGGGGTCCAGGTAGTGCCCTGGGGGACAGGAAACAAGGACAAAAAGTTAAAAAAAAGTTTTTAAAAGGACAGTGATTTTTCCATGAAATAAAGGTTAAGAATAAAAACAAAAATTTCCTTCAAATATCGTGCCTAGGAGGTCCCCATAACCTGCCCGTGAAGTGGCGGATTTCTAGGATGTATAGAAACATTTAAAAACAAAAAAAATTACATTTCAAATGACGGTAAATGGTTTTCCTTTAATCTATTCATAAACAACTGCTTGGGGGCGGCAGCCTGTATGAAAAGAGGAGACGATTTAGGACACGCAGAACAAATTTAGTGATTTTTTTGGCTAATTTATGGTGAAACTTATGCAGGCTTTGGATGAAAGTAACAATAGGTGCTTTAAAATTGGGCCTTTAGTGTCGGCAACAGTGCCGTCACACCGTAACCCCTCTGTGGTATTGTGGAAGAGTGCAGGATTGGACCCTGCGGTCAAATATTAAAATTATATGAATCTGGTACAGGCATCAGTGCACCCAAATATTTTGCCTTTGGTGGCAGCAAGTACCTTCACACCGTAACCCCTCTGTGGTATTGTGGAAGAGTGCAGTGGTGGAGGTTTTGGTAATGCAGAAGAGATCCCCGATCTATTCAGTTACATCAGCAGCTATAACAAAACTGATGAAGCCAGGTGACGCTGGCGAAACGCGTTTCAGGTTCTTTTTAATTTGTTATCCTTGTTTAAAAAACGTTTTTATGCTGATATTTTCTTAAATAAAAAAGGCGCTTTTTAAGTCTTTGGATCCGGGGTCTCTTTTGTACGTTCCCCCTGACCACACCAGCCGGATTTCGGAGACCACTCGCGGTTTAAAGGAGGTTGGAGCAGTGGTGTATTTTGGCCTAGACCGACTAGGCCTAGGCCTAGGGCGGCACTCTCCAGGGGGCGGCGGCCCGCACCGGGTGGCCCCACCCAAAAAAAATATATATTTTTTTTTACTTTTGCAAAGTATTTTACCAGGAAGGATACATTGAGATTTCACAAATTTTCAAGTATGTCCTGGGTAGGCAAGGCCTAGGCTTTCACTTTCCAGGGGGCAGCAAAAAACCTCACCACTAAATGGGTTACTCACAGAGCACCAATATGACGCTAACAGTTTGCTGTTCTGTAGTTCCCTGCACTTCGCGGAATAAAATTTTCCCACCCTGCAGTGAATTCACCATTCACAGCAGGGTCCCCAAAGTGAATGGAGTCGGCCGCTGAATGCTGCCACCGCAAACCCGTGGCCTGCGGTTTTCAAAAGAACTACTGAACGAAAATGTCTGGAATTTACATATAAGATCCTATGATTGATAATAAAAAGTTCTGTTACAGAAAAAAGAAAAACTGCTATAAAAAAAAGGGGGGGTGGATTTAAAGTGGACCTTTCCTTAACCAGCACTGCAGTGATAGAAATTTGTCATTGAGCTTCCTGGTGAGGCTGCGTGCGTGCAGGTCACGCGGTCCGGCCAGTCAGGTGGTACGGAGTCTCAGTACCACCTGACTGGCTGAACCACATGACACGCACGCACGCACGCAGCTGCCCGCCCTTTCGTTAACACTGACTCTCACTCTATTCTGGACTGAACACCCACCGGGAAGGGAATCAAAGCCACGGTGTACCCTCTGGCAGTGGCACCCCACTGCTGACAAGATGGCTCCACGCACAGGCACAGCCGCGATCATAACGTGACCTGGAGGGACCTCATGCTGAGTCCGTATACAGTCCCTGCTGACTCTGCACACAGCCCTACCGCGGACGGAGGTCGGTAAATATAGAATAAATAATTGCTGTGTGCTCATATACACTCGGTTTGCTGGGAGTTTTATTGCAGTGGATTCTGATACGCTGACACACACCACACATTGCATTGCTGGGAGTTTTATTGCTGTGGATTCTGATACACTCATACACACACACTGCACATTGCATTGCTGAAATTGTTATTGCTGTGGATTCTGATACGCTGACACACACCAAACATTGCATTGCTGGGAGTTTTATTGCTGTGGATTCTGTGATACACACTGCACATTACTGTGAGTTTTATTGCTGTGCAGTTCTGTGAGATGCTCATACACAGTGCCAATTTCTGTGGGTTTTATTGCTGTGCAGCTATGTGATACGCTCATATGCAGTGCACGTTTCTGTGGATTTTATTGTTCAACCAATTAGAGCGGCTGTGATCCAGTATACTTGACATGCGTGGCTGTTCTTTGTAAAAATGCTTGAATTTAAACATTTCATAACTTTATTTATCTCAATAGATACATTTGAAATGGTATACAAAATATACAAGTAGGCACTTGGTATCCACTTTTAATATAAAGAGAGGAAAAGGCGGAGCTCTAAGAGGAAAAGGTGGAGCTTAAAGAGGAAGGGTGGGGATTAACCAGGAAGAGGTGTGGCCTTGACAGGAAGCGGTGCCTCAAATTTAAATTAGGGGGTGCACGAGTTTAGTCAGGCCTAGGGCAGCACAAAACCTAAATACACCACTGGGTTGGAGGCTACCTAAAGGACCTCACAGGCCATCCATTCTCAGAGCCGGTCGAAGAGGCTCTGGGTCTAGTAAGTACCCCATAGGGGAGAATCAAAGGGGGCATATATTGCATAACACTGCACAATCGTGTTCTTTCTGTCTGGCTTATATCCCCCCTCCAGAAACCATCTAAGGAGAATCGTCATCAGAAGAAAATCACCATATATTAACCACCTATTCTCTACAATCATTTCTAATTGACTATACATTCTGTGAAAGTGTCATGCAGATATATGTTTAATTTTGACACATATGCGCCTAAGGGATTCCTTTACATTGGTGCTTATCTATATGTCTGTTGGGTGTCAGACCTATCCCTAGGGGCTGCATTCTATAAATTTCTCCCACACTTTCCGTATACCATCCTAAGCGCCTTTGATTATTACCTACCTTTGATATAACAAAACCGGGTCAGTAATGTTTAGGCACTTGTACTGCGCTACTGTATATGGTGAGAATCGGCGCACACCAGTAGCAACAGGAAGCAAACAGAACAGGCAGGGAATACACAGAGAGAATAGTAAAATGGCAGGCAAAGTCGGCAACAGATCAGGTCATCAGAACAAGCAGGGTCAGTAACAAGTAAACAAACTGATTCGGTAAGCTAGCGATGCGGGAATAAAGGCTGAGACACACTGAGCGTGTAGCTACGCACAGCGTAGCGAAGCGAAGAGAAGCAAACATTTTGCAGGCTTGACTTCACTCCGCTCCGCCTCACAGCATGTCTACACTGCATTACGTTTGCTTCTCACCGCACTGGACAGGAATCCACTAACTAAATTAAAATGTACACACAAAACCATTTTATTTTCACAAAGCACATGTTATATAGGCAAAATAAACTCTACTCAATAAAATACATCAAAAATTAATGTCAATTTAATAGGAATAGTATAAGAACATAAAAAAAAGGTAACCCCTGATCATATATATTATAGGGACACAGAGCGACGTGTATAGAGTAGGGATGCATTGATACCACACACAGACATATACATATACTGTATATCAACACGCAGAGCTATATATACGTATATATCAACCTGCAGATATATATATACGCCCACCCACAGACCTCAGACCATATATACACATACGCACATGGGGGGTGGCATGTGGACAATCTCAACTAAATGCGCCCCCCCCCCCCAATTTGGCTGATCCCTCCAGAAGAAATGTTGAACCCGATAGAGCAGAGAATATATATATTATTCTCTGCTCTCTCGGGTTCAACATTTCTTCTGGAGGGATCAGCCAAATTGGGGGAGGAATTAGTTGCCAAAATGTGTGTGTAATACAAGTTTGGATATATATTTATAAGAATATAGATATATATCTTATCTATAACAAAAAAGTGGAGGATAGTGCGCTTACAAATGGAGGAGAGAACAGAGTGAAGGTCGCTATAGTTGCCGGATATCTTCCCAATACCCAAAAGTGACCATAAGCATAAAAATACAAACAAGGCAGTGCTTCTTCACACTCTCAAGGGGAATGAACACAGGGAATAAAAAGTAAAATAAAGTAAATTAAAAATAACTAAACAGTCAAGGATTAACTGATTGGATATACCAATAGGGCTCAAAAGCCACATACAATCAATGATACATACATTGGTGAAAGTAGAGAATGTTCTGATTTAGGAGGAAAAAATTTCTGTACATGGATGTTCTTTCTTCTTTTCCAAAGATGTATATCCGACTTGTGTAGTGGGTACCTCAAAGAAAGACAGATGCGTAGTGCAATACTGTATGCCACAATAAACAATATATATATGTGTTCGTAGAGGTAACAGAAAGGTGAACTCACATTCTTCAAGAGCTTCCAGCCCTCATATGTTCACCTTTCAGGTTGTTATAGGCCAACCAGCTTGCCTTCAAACTCCCGATTCAAATCTCCGTAGATGGTATGCATCACCTCGGACACCTCGGTGATGGAGACGAATATAGACACCAGGAGAGTAGATAAGTAAAAGTAGAAAATTATTATTTATTAATCCCAAAAGGGATGGATACAAGGAACCAGAACAGGTTATGGTAAAGTAAAAAGTATAAAACCAAGGGGTCAAATGCCAAACGCGTTTCGCGCCACTAAGGGTGCTTCTTCAGTGGCAAAATAAGGGAGAGAAAAGAGAAGGTTACCGTCCCTCTCCCAGTCCCAGCTTATATGGCATGGGACTTGAGGTGGAGCACCTGTCCTTCGAATTCGATCATAATATTTCCGGCACTCACTGATGACGTCATTCGTAAATGGAGGCTGCAGACTATTGGTGTGTACCGGAAGTTCGCACTGGAGGTCGCAGATGTCCCGCGATCTCTCCATGTCGGGTGACTCATCCGGACATGGATCGTAAAAACCACTAGATTTCCTCCATAGATTCAGCTCGCATCTCGGCTAAAACCTATGTACATAAAAAAGGGATCCTTCCACACACCGAATACTAAACATCTATGTTAATGGATATAGCATAGAAAACCAAAAAATATTAAGTGTTGTTTATATTAAGAATACTTCATTTGGGTGATTCTATTAAAAAGAATATTGGAGCAAGTAAACACTCCTATATAAAATGGATGGATAAACAAACATATGTTTTTATATATAGACTAAACCTTTTACAGAACAAAGGATCATACTTGGACACAAAACCTATAAGTCCATGTTATAACTGCAGTAAAAAAAGTTATACATTCCATACTGGAACTGCAGTGCGAGGAATTACAATAAACAATCTATAAAGCACTCTTATTACAATGCCTCTCCATAACATGGGCATGGTCCTACACTGGGAACCAAACACCTCCTAACTCGACCAGAAAAGTATCACAGAGGGAGAGGAAAGTGAGAATGGACAGAAGGTTGGGAATGGGGAATCTGCTACATATATCTATAAGAAGTGACAAAGTTCAAAATCAGAGTTCAATCCATTGGGGATCAAAGTATTAAAATGGAAAATAAGTCTCATCTCCTCCTGATTAATTTTCCTAATAAAATCTTCCCCACGCCAATTCTTAGTGATCTTCTTCAGGATACAAAATTCCATACCAATGGGTGACCAATGGGTGTAGGGAGAGGTATTAGCAGTAGCAAAAGGGAAGTGCTCATGCCACTGTACAGAGCACTGGTGAGACCTCACTTGGAGTACTGTGTGCAGTACTGGAGACCGTATCTCCAGAAGGATATAGACATCTTAGAGAGAGTTCAGAGAAGGGCGACTAAAATGGTGTACGGCTTGAAGGAGAAAAGTTACCAGGAAAGGGTTAATGATCTTAACATGTACAGCTTGGAAAAAAGACGAGACAGAGGAGATATGATAGAAACATTTAAATACGTAAAGGGAATCCACAAGGTAGAGGAAGGGAGAATATTTAAAAGGAAACAAAGTAGCAAAACAAGAGGACATAGTCTTAGATTAGAGGGGCAAAGGTTTAAAAGTAACATCAGGAAGCATTATTTTACTGAGAGGGTGGTGGATACATGGAACAGTCTTCCAGTAGAAGTGGTAGAGGCCAAAACAGTAATTGAATTTAAGCAAGCATGGGATAGGCATAAGGCTATCCTAAACAAAAGATAAATCCAGGTAAAGTATCCATGTAATTGGGCAGACTAGATGGGCCGAAAGGTTCTTATCTGCCGACATTTTTCTATGTTTCTATGTTTCTATGTTTCATGATGTTTCATAAAATGAGCCGAAACCGTGTGATTCTCAAATAGTTTTCTAATATTACGCACATGTTCCATAATTCTGATGTGTATAGGCCTGATGGTTCTCCCTATATACACTTTATTGCATGGACACACCAAAGCATAAACAACATTTTTAGATTGGCAGCTAGTAATACCTCTGAGTTTAAAATTGACCGTATGCTGGAAATGCGTAGTGACTTTCTTTTTTAGGTTTAAATTCCTGCACGCATTGCAGGAGCCACGCCTATAGAAACCCTCTATTTGTGCTTTTTTTCTTTTGACACAAATGACTTTTAACGATATTCTGTTTAATACTCTTAGCCCCCTGTTGATAATTTTAGGTTTATCCTCCAAAATTTCTTTAAGTACAGGGTCCTGAAGGAAGATGGACCAATATTTCCTAAAAATTGTATTAATCTGTTTGGATTGGCAATTAAAATTATAGATAAGTGGGACCCGGGAGGAGATATTTCCCGTAACAGGGGGTCGTGATTTATATTGTATTAGATCTTTTCTCTCCTTCTTTCTTATCTTATCAATAGTCGCATCAAGGAGGTCTTCCTTATATCCTTTTTCTTTAAAGTCCTGCTTCATCTTCAGTGCTTGTTCTTCAAAGACTTTATCATCTCTGCAGTTTCTTGGAATGCCAGTGAATTGGCTACCCGGAACACTATGTAGCCAGCTGTGAGAGTGACAGCTGGTAGGTTGTATAAAGCTATTTGTGTCCACGGGTTTAAAGTAGGTTTTAGTTTTTACCTCCATATTCTCTATGTATATGGTCAAATCCAAAATATATATATCATACCTGCCCTTACCTTCCCCTATAAATTTGCTAAAAATATACACACAAAAAAAAAACCCTGCCCGAGACCCCACGCAGCCCACATGCCACCCCCCTCTACCTGGCTGAATATATTTAATTATATATATTAGACACATTCAGCCAGGTAGAGGAAGAAAAAACAAGTTTTATTTTATGTTCCCGGGGACATTTAAAAATGTCCTCGGATTAAATTTTTTTTAGAAATGTGTCGCCTTACCTTAGCCTGGTGGTCAGTGGGGGCTCCCTGGATCCTGGTTGTGGGGGGGGGGTCTGTCGTGGCCGCCTGTCCCTGCGCCGCCTGTCTCTGCCACATGAACCCGGGCGGCTAGCCCGCACAGTCGCAGCTCCGTCATCCGGCGGCCACAAGCTCCTCAAGGGGATCCTTGGGAGGCTTTGGCAGGCTGCCCTCTACAGTGCCTGATTAGAGGGCCGTGTCTGCCTGATGTTTTATCCCATAGGCTTCAATGTTAAAAATATTCCCGTTTTAATTCAATATCTAATAAACCGTTGCTTATAATATTCTGCAGTAAAGAGTCTCTTTATGTCTAGATTTTTTTGTATTTTTTTAAGCATTTTATAAAAAAATAAATTTTTTCGAACTTTTGGTGAACGTCCCAAAAAAGTTCGAAGTTCACGAACTTTCGAACAGCCGATGTTCGATTCGAACTCGTTCGAGATCTGAACCGAACGCTCATCCCTAGTCATGGTGTGTGTGTACATGGGGGTAATGCTGTGCGGCCTCATGGTGTGTGTATGGGGGAAATGCTGTGCGGCGTCATGGTGTGTGTATGGGTCTGCTGAGCTGTTATCCATGATGCTGATTAGGTTTCAGCAACAAGAATAGCTGCTGTCCTTGGTATTGAATAGCTTTCTGCACCATAAACTGCCCCCACCGAACGCAGCAAGACTGAAGGAAATAAAAAAACACTGCTGCCTTCGACAAAGAAAGAAAAATGCTCGTTGTTTAAAAAAAAATAGGAATCAAAAAATCCCCAAAAAAATGTCTATAAATTCCTAAAAATTAAATAAAGAGACTTTTTTGCTGCAGATTAGAATAATAAACGGTTTATTAGATATTGGATTAAAACGGGAATATTTGTAACATTGAAACCTATGGGATTCTCCTGATTAAACCTGCCGAATGAAACCTCTGAACAGCAGGACATTTCACTGACATTTCTCTGCTGTTCAATGTGAATAGATTAACCCTTGCTTCTCTATGGGGAATCGGTATAACAAGTGAAACGGTATAACAATTTGATCTGTAAAAAACTAAATTAGTTTTATACCATTTTTTTTGGATGTAGCCAATTCATTTTTCAGATGAAGCTGATCTCGTTTTTCGGAAGTGCTTCCAAAACTCAAAATGGTAAATTTCGGCCAAATTCTGATATGAAACGCACATGTCTATTGTCTATGTGTTGCTATCTGCTGATAGGGTGCTGGCTGGGTTATCTTAGCCTTTTCCCGCATCCACTGTCAGGAATGTGTTTTTTTGGGTTTTTATAGAGTAAAGTACTTACCAGGAAGGATACATTGAGATTTCTCTGGTTTCATTATGTCCTGGGTGGCGTGTATGTACCGTTAGGTGTCTTGCCCAAGGACACTTACTGGAGAGGTGCTCTTGCCGGGATTCTAACCTGTTTCTCCACAGTTATAGAGCAGTGATGTTACTTCTACTCCACCCAGCCGGTTTGAGTGGTCTTTGTTAATCTGCCTTGCAGGAAAACCGACTGTGTGCCTGTGTGTGCCTTTTGGCTTTCTCCAAGCTGGAACCTGAGTCCAGCAACTTCAGCCCAAAATAATAAAGATTTACCCCAAATCACTAGGCAAGACCAGTGTTCAGAGCAGCAAAAGCAGAACTAACTCTTATTTGAAACACAACAGCTTAAACAGTTAAGGAACAATTCCCCTTCATGAACACAACCAGATTAGATCAACAGGTCAAATAACGGCAGAGGGGACGGGACCTTCAAACAATGGGACCTTCAAACCATGGCCAATGGGACCTTACTTGGATTCTGCCAAAGCTAGTTTCTGGGGGAAGGGGGGAGCCGGTGGAAAAAATGAATATTTCTAACAGAGGGCTTACACAATAGAGAGCGAGGGTAGCTAATACAGAGGGAATGTACACTATACAGAGAGGGATAGTAATAAAGAGGGAATGTACACTATACAGAGAGCGAGGGTAGCTAATACAGAGGGAATTTACACTATACAGAGAGAGGATAGTAATACAGAGGGAATGTACACTATACAGAGAGAGGATAGTAATACAGAGGGAATGTACACTATACAGAGAGGGATAGTAATACAGAGGGAATGTACACTATACAGAGAGAGGATAGTAATACAGAGGGAATGTACACTATATAGAGAGAGGATAGTAATACAGAGGGAATGTACAATATACAGAGAGAGGATAGTAATACAGAGGGAATGTACACTATACAGAGAGGATAGTAATACAGAGGGAATGTACACTATACAGAGAGAGGATAGTATTACAGAGGGAATGTACAGTATACAGAGAGAGGATAGTAATACAGAGGGAATGTACAATATACAGAGAGCGAGGGTAGCTAATACAGAGGGAATGTACACTATACAGAGAGAGGATAGTAATACAGAGGGAATGTACACTATACAGAGAGAGGATAGTAATACAGAGGGAATGTACAATATACAGAGAGCGAGGGTAGCTAATACAGAGGGAATGTACACTATACAGAGAGAGGATAGTAATACAGAGGGAATGTACACTATACAGAGAGAGGATAGTAATACAGAGGGAATGTACACTATACAGAGAGAGGATAGTAATACAGAGGGAATGTACGCTATACAGAGAGCGAGGGTAGCTAATACAGAGGGAATGTACACTATACAGAGAGAGGATAGTAATACAGAGGGAATGTACACTATACAGAGAGAGGATAGTAATACAGAGGGAATGTACACTATACAGAGAGAGGATAGTAATACAGAGGGAATGTACACTATACAGAGAGAGGATAGTAATACAGAGGGAATGTACACTATACAGAGAGAGGATAGTAATACAGAGGGAATGTACACTATACAGAGAGCGAGGGTAGCTAATACAGAGGGAATGTACACTATACAGAGAGAGGATAGTAATACAGAGGGAATGTACGCTATACAGAGAGCGAGGGTAGCTAATACAGAGGGAATGTACACTATACAGAGAGAGGATAGTAATACAGAGGGAATGTACACTATACAGAGAGAGGATAGTAATACAGAGGGAATGTACACTATACAGAGAGAGGATAGTAATACAGAGGGAATGTACACTATACAGAGAGAGGATAGTAATACAGAGGGAATGTACACTATACAGAGAGAGGATAGTAATACAGAAGGAATTTACACTATACAGAGAGCGAGGGTAGCTAATACAGAGGGAATGTACACTATACAGAGAGTGAGGGTAGCTAATACAGAGGGAATGTACACTATACAGAGAGCGAGGGTAGCTATTACAAAACAGATCCCTGGAGAAATCTGAACCCCTGCAGCCTGGGTGTGACGCACCATCAATGAGTGTCATTGTTCTATCCTGCCTAGAAGTGCTGAGCAATGTTTCTCTCGCTGTCTGTACCAGGTGTGATTATGTCTCTCACTCCGAGAAGCAAACTGAAGAAACGCCCCAAAACCACAACATGGGAAACTCACAACCTTTTCTAGGGGGGGGGGGATTATGCTGTAAAATGCCAGGGTGTTATTTTCTATTGGCAGCCGCGCCACCCTGGGACTGTATATATGTAGCTCAATATAGGTGTCCAGTGTTGTAGCTTTTCTTATCCTCACAGATACAATGTGTCATCCTTTTTCTGGGGATGCCAGCAGGCTCTTTATGTGTCCTGGTCCTTAAGCTTCATCTGAGAACTGGAGGAAGACACGAGAGTTTGCTGGGAAGAGCACAGGGGGTCCGGCAAGGAAGCGACATTGACAGACGTGACCCAGTCAGGGTACTGAGAACTGTTACAATGGGGAGATGGAGCTCTGCGGATAGATAGGGAGGTGAAGGTCATGTCTCTGGGGAGGATAGGGAGCTGAAGGTCATGTCGCTGGGGAGGATAGGGAGGTGAAGATGATGTCACTGGGGAGGATAGGGAGGTGAAGGTCAATGTCGCTAGGAGATAGGAGGTGAAGGTCATGTCTCTGGGAGGATAGGGAGGTGAAGGTCATGTCACTGGGGAGGATAGGGAGGTGAAGGTCATGTCTCTGGGGAGGATAGGGAGGTGAAGGTCATGTCCTGGGGAGATAAGGGAGCTGAAGGTCATGTCACTGGGGAGGATAGGGAGGTGAAGGTCATGTCGCTGGGGAGGATAGGGAGGTGAAGGTCATGTCGCTGGGGAGGATAGGGAGGTGAAGATGATGTCACTGGGGAGGATAGGGAGGTGAAGGTCATGTCGCTAGGGAGGATAGGGAGGTGAAGGTCATGTCTCTGGGGAGGATAGGGAGGTGAAGGTCATGTCACTGGGGAGGATAGGGAGGTGAAGGTCATGTCTCTGGGGAGGATAGGGAGCTGAAGGTCATGTCACTGGGGAGGATAGGGAGGTGAAGGTCATGTCGCTGGGGAGGATAGGGAGGTGAAGGTCATGTGGCTGGGGAGGATAGGGAGGTGAAGGTCATGTCTCTGGGGAGGATAGGGAGGTGAAGGTCATGCCGCTGGGGAGGATAGGGAGGTGAAGGTCATGTCTCTGGGGAGGATAGGGAGGTGAAGGTCATGCCGCTGGGGAGGATAGGGAGGTGAAGGTCATGTCGCTGCGGAGGATAGGGAGGTGAAGGTCATGTCGCTGGGGAGGATAGAGAGGTGAAGGTCATGTCTCTGGGGAGGATAGGGAGGTGAAGGTCATGTCGCTGGGGAGGATAGGGAGGTAAAGGTCATGTCGCTGGGGAGGATAGGGAGGTGAAGGTCATGTCGCTGGGTAGGATAGGGAGGTGAAGTTCATGTCGCTGGGGAGGATAGGGAGGTGAAGGTCATGTCGCTGATAGGGAGGTGGAGGACAGGTTGATGGGGCAGATAGGGAGGTGGAGGTCAGGTGGACAGGGTGGTGGAGATCAGGTTGATGGGGCGGATAGGGTGGTGGAGGTCAGGTTGATGGGGCGGATAGGGAGGTGAAGGTCAGGTTGATGGGGCGGATAGGGAGGTGGAGGTCAGGTTGATGGGGCGGATAGGGAGGTGGAGGTCAGGTTTATGGGGCGGATAGGGTGGTGGAGATCAGGTTGATGGGGCGGATAGGGAGGTTGAGGTCAGGTTGATGGGGCGGATAGGTAGCTGGTGGTCAGGTTGATGGGGCAGATAGGGTGGTGGAGATCTGGTTGATGGGGCGGATAGGGAGGTCGAGGTCAGGTTGATGGAGCGGATAGGGAGCTGGTGGTCAGTTTGATGGGGCGGATAGGGTGGTGGAGATCAGGTTGATGGGGCGGATAGGGAGGTGGAGGTCAGGTCGATGGGGCGGATAGGGAGGTGGCGTTCAGGTCGATGGGGCGGATAGGGAGGTGGAGGTCAGGTTGATGGGGTGGATAGGGTGGTGGAGGTCAGGTTGATGGGGCGGATAGGGAGGTGGAGTTCAGGTTGATGGGGCGGATAGGGAGGTGGAGTTCAGGTCGATGGGGTGGATAGGGTGGTGTAGGTCAGGTTGATGGGGCGGATAGGGAGGTGGAGGTCAGGTTGATGGGGTGGATAGGGAGGTGGAGGTCAGGTTGATGGGGCGGATAGGGAGGTGTAGGTCAGGTTGATGGGGTGGATAGGGAGGTGGAGTTCAGGTCGATGGGGCGGATAGGGTGGTGGAGGTCAGGTTGATGGGGTGGATAGGGTGGTGTAGGTCAGGTTGATGGGGCGGATAGGGAGGTGGAGTTCAGGTCGATGGGGTGGATAGGGTGGTGTAGGTCAGGTTGATGGGGCAGTTACACTTCGAGTGATAATTGGATTTGAATTGTATATTCCTTTTATTTTTTTCTCCCCAGACTGATACGGTCCATGTGAAGGAGACACGTAAGTACTGATGTCCCCAGGGTGGTGGTGCTTCCCGTACATCTGCATATTGTGAGCGTCCTAGTCCATTATTGTGAGGCCTCTCACCTGGGGGGGTGGAGTTTGAGACTCCTGCTGTGTTTTGTAAAGGCCACTGATTTGCAGCTGGAGAAAGACCAGCGACCAATTGCAACGTGGCCTAAATTTAAATGGCCTCCACTGGCTCCAGGCATTGAAACGCTAGGAAGAAAGTGTTTTCCGCGTGTCCTTCCTTGGCCACGGCGCATTCATGTGAGCTCACACAGGGCCGCACTCCACCCCTTGAAGTCCTGTAGACTTGTGGAGCCGTTAGCAGTGGTGACGCATGAAGCTGCTGCCGGCTTCTAGGGGATGTGGAATCTTCTTCCCCATCGTCTCTCTGGTCTCCAGGTATTCACGCTCCTCTCTCCCTTCTTCCTTGTCGTCACTCTCTGCTCCCTATCACTTACCCCCTCCTCCCTCTCTATTTCTATCACACGATACACAGCAGCCTCGAGATTGTGTTACCGCGACAGGGCTGTGCTGTGTCATTGCAAATGAAATCAGTTTGTGGCAAACAAATTTCATTTTATTTTGGGCTCCGGAAGGCGCCCCCAAAACTTTAGCCCTGTGGGCACAATGTCCGAGGTGCTCAAGCTGTTTACAATCGTTTGGGAATGTTGTGACATCTTGGGCTTTCCTCAGCCGATTCACAGTACCACCAGCTGCAGTTCTACCTGCAGTAACTCCAATCGGCCAGCAGATGGTGACATTCACCTGACTAACAGGTTATTACAGTAAGGAATACACTGGGGATATTCCCAAATATTTATTACTGTATAATTGACTAAAAATGATTTTCCAAAAAATCCAAGGGTTCCTGGCAGTGTATTTTAGAAAATCACTTGGTAGTGAAGGGGTTAAAGAGACACTCCTTAAAAAAGTAGAGTTCCTTTTATTGCTCTTAAATAATCGAGTAGATCCTTCTCATGGCCTCTGCTCAATTATTTATTTATTTCTCAGTCTGTCACCACAGGGCTGGAGAAATCCCAACCGATACATTTACTGCATCTGCCTGTATGCTGATAATGCAGACCCCGTGTAAGCAGGAGATCCACCATTTTATTATCTGCAGCACATTTACTGCATCTGCCTGTATGCTGATAATGCAGACGCCGTGTCACATTGTGTCAGAAAAGGAACACCATCTAAAGTTTACAGCCTTTCATCCCAGTGAAATTTCTGTAAAGGATAAACTGATACATGGAAAATAAAAATGACAAATTTCCATGATTTTATTCTCAGCAGTTTCTGTGCGTAATGTCTCTTTTACTTGATATATGATTTGTTACCGTCGCCTCCCATGCTTCAAACAAATGTTATTAGAAATTATATTTCCACAAAAAGTGCTTGTTAATCCCGAGGACGTGGAGCTGCACTCTGGACCCCCAGGTCTTTTAAAACCCATATTGGTCAGACGCTCTTTGAGCTGACGAGGCACCATGGGATATGTGGTTCCAAAACCTGTGGGGTGCCAATGCTGCTGACCCCTGCGCTCTCTCCATGTCTCTCCCGTTACCATGTAATTGTCACTTTGCTGCATGTCCATTCCTCGCAGGTCACAGCACATTCCAGAGTTGCTGTACGTACGACGTGTTGACTTCAGACGGCTGCCTGGTTTACAATGCAGAGGAGGAACAAAGCTGCTGTGGACCGAGGTTCAGTGTCTGGGTTCGGGACCTCCGGGGTGGAGACATACTTCATATTCTACTGCCAACAGCCTGGAGCAGCTGTGAATCCAAGGTGAGACGATGGACCTCTTTATTGTCATGTTCAGCCACCCCTTCCCTTCAGAGAGTCTGCCCCTTCATCCAGCTCACCCAGAGTGCCTGTCCTCCACTCATTGCCCAGAGTGCCTGTCCTCCCCTCGTCACCCAGAGTGCCTGTCCTCCCCTCGTCGCCCAGAGTGCCTGCCCTCCCCTCGTCGCCCTGAGTGCCTGTACTCCCCTCGTCGCCCAGAGTGCCTGTCCTCCGCTCGTCGCCCAGAGTGCCTGTCCTCCCCTCGTCGCCCAGAGTGCCTGTCCTCCCCTCGTCGCCCAGAGTGCCTGTCCTCCGCTCGTCGCCCAGAGTGCCTGTCCTCCCCTCGTCGCCCAGAGTGCCTGTACTCCCCTCGTCACCCAGAGTGCCTGTCCTCCCCTCGTCGCCCTAAGTGCCTGTCCTCCCCTCGTCGCCCAGAGTTCCTGTCCTCCGCTCGTCGCCCAGAGTGCCTGTCCTCCCCTCGTCGCCCAGAATGCCTGTACTCCCCTCGTCACCCAGAGTGCCTGTCCTCCCCTCGTCGCCCAGAGTGCCTGTACTCCCCTCGTCACCCAGAGTGCCTGTCCTCCGCTCGTCGCACAGAGTGCCTGTCCTCCGCTTGTCGCCCAGAGTGCCTGTCCTCCGCTTGTCGCCCAGAGTGCCTGTCCTCTGCTCGTCGCCCAGAGTGCCTGTTTCTCCCTCGTCACCAGAGTGCCTGTCCTCCGCTCGTCATCCAGAGTGCCTGTCCTCCCACCGTCGCCCAGAGTGCCTGTCCTCTGCTCGTCGCCCAGAGTGCCTGTCCTCTGCTCGTCGCCCAGAGTGCCTGTTCTCCCCTCGTCACCCAGAGTGCCTGTCCTCCGCTCGTCATCCAGAGTGCCTGTACTCCCACCGTCGCCCAGAGTGCCTGTCCTCCCCTCGTCGCCCAGAGTGCCTGTCCTCCGCTTGTCGCCCAGAGTGCCTGTCCTCTGCTCGTCGCCCAGAGTGCCTGTTCTCCCCTCGTCACCCAGAGTGCCTGTCCTCCGCTCGTCATCCAGAGTGCCTGTCCTCCCACCGTCGCCCAGAGTGCCTGTCCTCTGCTCGTCGCCCAGAGTGCCTGTCCTCTGCTCGTCGCCCAGAGTGCCTGTTCTCCCCTCGTCACCCAGAGTGCCTGTCCTCCGCTCGTCATCCAGAGTGCCTGTACTCCCACCGTCGCCCAGAGTGCCTGTCCTCCCCTCGTCGCCCAGAGTGCCTGTCCTCCCTTCGTCGCCCAGAGTGCCTGTCCTCCCTTCGTCGCCCAGAGTGCCTGTCCTCCACTTGTCGCCCAGAGTGCCTGTCCTCTGCTCATCGTCCAGAGTGCCCGTCCTCCCCTCGTCGCCCAGAGTGCCTGTCCTCCGCTCGTCGCCCAGAGTGCCTGTACTCCCCTCGTCGCCCAGAGTGCCTGTCCTCCGCTCGTCGCCCAGAGTGCCTGTACTCCCCTCGTCGCCCAGAGTGCCTGTCCTCTGCTCATCGCCCAGAGTGCCTGTCTTCCCCTCGTCGCCCAGAGTGCCTGTCCTCCACTCATTGCCCAGAGTGCCTGTCCTCCCCTCGTCGCCCAGAGTGCCTGCCCTCCCCTCGTCGCCCAGAGTGCCTGCCCTCCCCTCGTCACCCTGAGTGCCTGTCCTCCGCTCGTCGCCCAGAGTGCCTGTACTCCCCTCGTCGCCCAGAGTGCCTGCCCTCCGCTCGTCACCCAGAGTGCCTGTCCTCCGCTCGTCGCCCAGAGTGCCTGTACTCCCCTCGTCGCCCAGAGTGCCTGCCCTCCGCTCGTCACCCAGAGTGCCTGTCCTCACCTCGTCGCCCAGAGTGCCTGTCCTCTGCTCGTCGCCCAGAGTGCCTGTCCTCTGCACGTGCAGGCCCTATCTAGCTTGTTCCTGTTGATTCTGCCAGGCCCAGGGTTTCAAACGCCTCGCGGTGGCATCACCACTCAACTTTAACACTGACACTTGTCAGTGATAGTAACCTATGGGCATAATGCTTCAATGCCTCCATCTCAGGTATCTAAGCAGCTATGGATCCAAGGCCTGGCACTGGAAAACTAATTTTCTAACCATTCCGGTGTAAGTCCTGGGGTGAAATTAAAAAAATAATAATTAAAAAATGTATTAATTAAACCATTTATTAATTTTTTAAAAAAAGAAATATTAGGGGGTAACTAACAATTTATTAATAAAGAGAAAAACTACTTTGAGACCCAGAATTAATTTCCCTAATATAAACCAATCACTTTTTTTTTCTTTTTTTAAATAATAATAATTAATACCCATTTCAGGTGTCGAACACATACATGGCGACTTGACTAAAAACAGTCATCGCCGGTTTTTAGTCACTAGTTGTGATCACAAGCTCTGCAGAGCAGTTATGGGCATAAATTTCACACGCCTGCTGCCATAGAAAATAATGTAACCGGCGGCGCTAACTTGTATCAGACGGGCAGCGCAAGGGCTTATGTAATGGTTTCATTCTACGCCCCCTGCAACCGACTTGGTTATCCAACTATGGATGACCCAGATCGGGCGATGGACAAGCCGCCGGGTGACAAAAATACAAACCCTGCTGCTGAGCCACTGCGGGATGAAAAAAATAAAAAGGTCTTTGATGCTGAAAAGGCTGCAGTGGGGGATTAATACCCTTCTCCCAGCTGCTGACAATGTTTCAGTACCAGGGAGAGCAACGCTGAAGCCAGCTCGCAGAGTGAAAAAAGCCTCAATTTTAATAAACAAAAACCAGAACTAAAACATTCGCCTAAAAAAAAATCAATAAATAAAAAGGCTTTTGCTGCAAATTTAAAAAAAAAAGTTAAATAAAAAAATAAATAGAAAACAATATTTTTTCATTAAATCCTATGGGCTTCATGACCTGCGGTTTTCCTATGCAATGTATCTTTACATGTTCCCCCTGCACACGCCGGTTATACTATACAATGTATCTTTTCACATGTCCCCTGCACACGGCGGTTATACTATACAATGTATCTTTTCATGTTTCCCCTGCACATGGCGGTTATACTATACAATGTATCTTTTCATGTTTCCCCTGCACATGGCGGTTATACTATACAATGTATATTTTCACATGTCCCCTGCACACGGCGGTTATACTATATAATGTATCTTTTCATGTTTCCCCTGCACACGCCGGTTATACTATACAATGTATCTTTTCACATGTCCCCTGCATACAGCGGTTATACTATACAATGCACCTTTTCACGTTTCGACTACAAGCAAGGAAAAAACAGGGGATCAGGTACCTGTATTACCAGAAAAAATTATAAAGTGCTGCTTAGCTGCAGCTAAAAAGTCAAAGTCCCCTTTCGCATCCTTTGGGGACTATAATAACCCGTAGCCCAAAATACAAAAAAACACAAAAAAAAAACAGAAACGGCAGTGCTGGAAGTGTTTTTTCGTATTTCTTTTTACGTTTCCCCTACACATGGCAGTTATACTATACAATGTATCTTTTCATGTTTCCCCTGCACACGGTGGTTATACTATACAAGGTATCTTTTCATGTTTCCCCTGCACACAGCGGTTTCACTATACAATGTATCTTTTCACATTTCCCCTGCACACAGCGGTTATACTATACAATGTATATTTTTTATGTTTCCCTGCCTGGCACGCTAGTTTAACTATACAATGCATCATTTTCTTGTAAACTTGTACCAGATCGTCCCGGCATCTTCCGATATAATCAATTGAAATGGAAAGGATCACACATCTGTTGTAAACGCATACAATTGTCTGAAATTGTCTGCCATTGGTCAGATGCAGTGGAAGAGAGCTGATTCACCTGCATGTTGTTGGATCGGTCGGATGACTTCAGACGATAGCGGATGAGTGCACCATCGCAGGAATACGGTCCCAGTGGATGACCAGCCTAAAGCACCTGTCTTGTATTCCAGATGCAGGTGATTTCCGTCCCTGGAGGATCGATATTGGGTTACATTGACCGGACCTGGAAATCCTTCGTTCTCTTGACGCCCACCGGACAGCCGACCCTTGAAGTGCGAAATCCTGGATGGGGATCCGGGTTTATGTCTGACATAAACTATAGGGTAAGTGTCAGATGTCTGTCACCGGTACCCACAAAGCCATGTGTCTGGGTATCATGTACAATAAATAATATTTAAAAAGTATCCTTAAACAAGTAGCGACACTTGCTTCGGTCCTATCGACTTCTCAGGAGCCCATTAGGCTCAAGACCACAATGGATTTGTCTGTGTTCATGGACGGCCTGAAAAAAGCCCAAGAAAAACACAGTACAATAAGTAATATTTAAAAAGTCTGCAATGATATCCAGGCTGGGATGGAACAAGGAAACCTAACTGGAGCATCTTCCTTGATTTTGCCAAGGCCTTTGACACAGTAGACCATGGCATCTTGTTAGAAAAACTTAAAAACTCTGGCATTGGTGATCACACGCTAACCTGGTTTCAATCATATGTATCCGACCGATCACAATATGTGTCAATTTCTGGCAGCTCCTCCCTCCCCCTCCCAGTCACTTGCGGTGTACCCCAAGGCTCAATACTAGCCCCCTGCTATTCACAATATTCATAAGTGATCTGCCCAACGTCTGCAAAGCCTCAACTGTACACATGTACGCAGACGCCACCGTAACCTATACCAGCAAAGCCTCAACTGTACACATGTACGCAGACACCACCGTAATCTATACCAGCAAACCAGATCTCCCACAGCTGGAGGCCGTGCTGCAAGAACAATTCACAGAGGTAAAAAAGTGGAGATCAAACACAACAAACTTTTTTTAAATACTGACAAAACTGTAACAATGCTCTTTGGAACAAAACCTAAACTACACAAATTGCAAAATCCCCATCTATGTGTTGGGACAAAATCAAATGGCACGCTGACCACAGTCACTTCTCTCAAATATCGAGGTATGTGGTTAGACCCAAATCTATCCTTTGGCCCCCACATCTAAAAACTCTCATCTAAACTTTACCCCAAACTAGGTGCCCTGTACAGAAACAAATCCTGCCTGAGTCCCGCGGTAAGAAAGCAGATTGTACAACAAATGCTTATGCCGGCTATTGATTACGGAGATGTAGTGTATGCAGCCGCCCCGCAAACACACCTTCAGAAACTTACTACATTGTATGAAAAAAAGTTAGTATTTGGCGCCCCCTAGTGGATATAATTGAACAATGCAGTCTATACACAATATATCTTAGAGTCCATCATACATTTAAAACACAGTTCAAAAGTCAGCAGCAGATTAATCATACACAGATGGTTCACCTCCAACCACCAAAATGATAAATTGCAGGAAAAAGTGGTGATAGTCTGCGCTTCTCTCTTTGATCACAAATGTTCCTCAGATGGGGAATCTTCTTATCAATTAGGTCACCTTTTCTTATGTAGTCATCAACCCTCGAAATATAAAGGGAAATTGGCAAACATAGTGTGATCTGTATAACACATCTGAGTCCCCCCAGAATTTATGCAATAGTTCAACTCACATTTGTAGGTGTCATAAATCAGACACTAGATGTATTGTGCAGCCGATATTTTTAGGAGATATCGGACTCCCCTCTTTCATTTGATGATATTCCTCCAAGGAAGAAAATAAGGTTGCAGGATATCCGATGAAAGTATAAAAACTTTTATTCCATAAAATAATTAAAACAATTAGTAAAAATAAACGCCAATACGCGTTTCGCCCACTTAAGAAAATGTATGTCGGTCGAACAACAAGAAGTTTAAATGTTCGCATCCGTGAACACCTTAATAATATCAGAAAAGGTATAGATTCACATACAGTACCACAACATTATAAAGATAATCATAATAAAGATCCTAGAGGGACAAAATTTTTGGCGATCCAACAGGTGGAAAAGGAATGGAGAGGGGGAGATTTTATTAATAAAATAAATAAAGTAGAGATGAAATGGATATATAACTTAAAAACACTGGTACCTAAGGGATTGAATCAAGATTTCGAAATCTGTCACTTTTTAGAATAGAATAATATTGCACATTGGGTAGTCTTTTAATTACTGTATAGAAAATTTATGAAGAACTGCTGACATTTTATTATGTAATATAGATATAGTTCAAATATTGATACTAGTATATCACTAAAATTTTATATATAGAGTATATTTATAGAGATTAGTATATCGATTAAGATTGCATAGCTCACAGTATCGGTTGTGGTACAAAAAAAAACAAAAAACATTTTTGGAATATATTGATAATGTGGATGCATTAGCCATGTTTGGTACTAATGCATTAATAATAAGCACTTTATATAAATAACAAATGTATAAATTTAGCACAATTTTACTAGCACTTTTTATAGATAGTAATTATTAAAGGTAAAGTTTCGGATCTTGCACAAGATAATTTGCACATTAAAGATTAGCACTTTATGCAAATAACATTAAATTATTAAAAGTTGACCAAACATATTTTTAATAATCTTTTTAGATAGAATTTTCACATTATTAAAGATTAGCACTTTGTGCAAATAATATTAAATTATTTGACTTAATATATTTCTAATAATCTTTCTAGATATAGTAGTAGCATATAATCCATTTAAATTTGTCTCACTATTCAATGGAATACGGGCTATAGTATTTTAGATTACTTATTAGACATACAATAGGTAATTACTATTACTATACCATTGAATCATAGGTGATATTATTTAATATAATAATATATAGATGCATTATTTTTGGGTCTAATTAGGTACAGTTAGTTATTGGAGATTTGGAATTATGAAAATATAATGGAACAGTTCCCCCCTTTTATTTCGGGGTCCTTTATGATCGTTAATTTACTATATATAATATATATGTTTAATCTCCAATAATGAGATAATATTTATACACCCAGGACAGCTTATTAAGTTTGCATTATGCAATAAATAGGTTATGGACGCTTATGAGGATAAATAATAGCAAGCCTCTGAAGGGAAAGTAAGATGCGAAAGAAAAACCGCCGAGTTAAAAGCAATAGAGATCTCAATGAGACGCAGGATAAAGCCTATTGAGACGCACCACCATTTTAAGGGCGGATTCCGCATTTTCATTGGCTGACACTCCGCCCAAGCGCAGAGGGGTTAATGTGAGATTGAAGGGAGGAGAGAAGTAAAAAACGGGCGTTTCCCACTTAATTATTGCACTTTTGAAAGGGAATATAAGGACGTTGTAGGGTATCTTGTATCATTCATTGATTTGTATGCCAACTGATGAAGCGATTTGATCGCGAAACGCGTATTGGCGTTTATTTTTACTAATTGTTTTAATTATTTTATGGAATAAAAGTTTTTATACTTTCATCGGATATCCTGCAACCTTATTTTCTTCCTTGGAGGAATATCATCAAATGAAAGAGGGGAGTCCGATATCTCCTAAAAATATCGGCTGCACAATACATCTAGTGTCTGATTTATGACACCTACAAATGTGAGTTGAAACTATTGCATAAATTCTGGGGGGACTCAGATGTGTTATACAGATCACACTATGTGTTTGCCAATTTCCCTTTATATTTCGAGGGTTGATGACTACATAAGAAAAGGTGACCTAATTGATAAGAAGATTCCCCATCTGAGGAACATTTGTGATCAAAGAGAGAAGCGCAGACTATCACCACTTTTTCCTGTCATTTACTACATTGTATAACTCCTTCTTCCGCTTTGCGCTACAATGTAACTACATGACCCACCATTGTGACATGTTACAAGAGCTAAACTGGCAGTCGCTGGAGTCTAAACGCACTCTTCACCTTTCCAGCCTGGTGTTTAAGAGCTTTTCTGGGAAGCTGCCACCCTACCTGAATAGGCTGCTTCCCCCGGCAGTTCCCTCATCCTATAACCTCCGATCCAGGACCAGCACCTTACTTGCAATACCACAATACAAAAAGACAGTGGCTCGATCCTCATTTTCCTACAGAGCACCACAATTATGGAATAACCTCCGAGACGCCATCAAATCTTCCCCCAGTCTTAAGTCACTCAAGAGCTCCTTACTAACATACCTCAATACAGAATGCACCTGTAAACATGTAACACAGTGACTATATACAGAATGCACCTGTAAACATGTAACACAGTGACTATATACAGAATGCACCTGTAAACATGTAACATAGTGACTATATACAGAATGCACCTGTAAACATGTAACCTAGTGACTATATACAGAATGCACCTGTAAACATGTAACATAGTGACTATATACAGAATGCACCTGTAAACATGTAACACAGTGACTATATACAGAATGTACCTGTAACATGTGTAACATAGTGACTATATACAGAATGCACCTGTAAACATGTAACACAGTGACTATATACAGAATGCACCTGTAAACATGTAACACAGTGACTATATACAGAATGCGCCTGTAAACATGTAACACAGTGACTATATACAGAATGCACCTGTAAACATGTAACATAGTGACTATATACAGAATGCACCTGTAAACATGTAACACAGTGACTATATACAGAATGCACCTGTAAACATGTAACACAGTGACTATATACAGAATACACCTGTAAACATGTAACACAGTGACTATATACAGAATACACCTGTAAACATGTAACACAGTGACTATATACAGAATGCACCTGTAAACATGTAACACAGTGACTATATACAGAATGCACCTGTAAACATGTAACACAGTGACTATATACAGAATGTACCTGTAAACATGTAACATAGTGACTATATATACAGAATGCACCTGTAAACATGTAACACAGTGACTATATACAGAATGTACCTGTAAACATGTAACATAGTGACTATATACAGAATGCACCTGTAAACATGTAACACAGTGACTATATACAGAATGCACCTGTAAACATGTAACACAGTGACTATATACAGAATGCGCCTGTAAACATGTAACACAGTGACTATATACAGAATGCACCTGTAAACATGTAACACAGTGACTATATACAGAATGCACCTGTAAACATGTAACACAGTGACTATATACAGAATGCACCTAAAACATGTAACACAGTGACTATATACAGAATACACCTGTAAACATGTAACACAGTGACTATATACAGAATACACCTGTAAACATGTAACACAGTGACTATATACAGAATGTACCTGTAAACATGTAACACAGTGACTATATTTCCTACATATTTATTTTCTGTTAATCTGTAAATTTGTGTTGTTAATATCTTGCATTGTATTACTTTGTATTTCTGTAACTGTAACATTTCAATGTTCTTGAACCCAGGACATACTTGAAAACGAGAGAAATCTCAATGTATCCTTCCTGGTAAAATCCTTTATAAATAAATAAATAAATAAATGTCCTGATCTGATGCCAAGGACAGGGATCAGGAAATCACAAACAAAGAGCAAAACCAGCGCTCCGTTCCATCTGGGTCAGTTGAGAGAAGGCCGTGGGGTCACATGTCATAACATTATATTTTACATGAAAATATTTAATTACAGATCACTCCGTATAACGATAAAACCCCTCTGGGCGTCATCACTCGAGTGTGGAGAGGATTCAGAAAGGAGTTTCTCAGTTCCACCGATCATTACGCCATTCAGTTCCCGGCGGACCTCGACGTCAAAATCAAAGCGCTATTAGTGGCCTGTGTAATGTTTATTGTAAGTAAATCCACACCCTGCTCTGTGTATAGTGAGTATATCTGTGCCTCTTCTTTTTTTTTCTTTTGAGAAAGGATTTTACCAGGAGGGATACATTGAGATTTCTCTGGTTTCAGTATGTCCTGGGTGGCGAGTATGTACCGTTAGGTGTCTTGCCAAGGACACTTACTGGAGAGGTTGCTCGCTGGGATCAAACCCATGACTCCACAGGCTCTCTCCATGCAGAGCAGTGACATTACCTCTAGAGTATATCTGTGCCTCATCCTCTGTGTATAGTGAGTATATCTGTGCCTCTTCCTCTGTGTATAGTGAGTATATCTGTGCCTCATCCTCTGTGTATAGTGAGTATATCTGTGCCTCGGGCTCTGTGTATAGTGAGTATATCTGCGTCTCGGGCTCTCTGTATATTGAGTATATCTGCGTCTCAGGCTCTCTGTATAGTGAATATATCTGCATCTCAGGCTCTGCATATAGTGAGTATATCTGCATCTCGGGCTATGTGTATAGTGAGTATATCTGCATCTCGGGCTATGTGTATAGTGAGTATATCTGCACCTCTGGCTCTGTGTATAGTGAGTATATCTGTGCCTCTTCCGCTATGTATAGTGAGTATATCATTGTCTCGGACTCTTTGTATAGTGAGTATATCATTGTGTCGGGTTCTGTGTATAGTGAGTATATCTGCTCCTCTGGTTCTGTGTATAGTGAGAATATCTGCACCTCGGGCTCTGTGTATAGTGAGTATATCTGCACCTCGGGTTCTGTGTATTGTGAGTATATCTGCACCTCGGGCTCTGTGTATAGTGAGTATATCTGCACCTCGGGTTCTGTGTATTGTGAGTATATCTGCACCTCGGGCTCTGTGTATAGTGAGTATATCATTGTCTCGGGTTCTGTGTTTATTGAGTATATCTGCATCTCGGGCTCTGTGTATAGTGAGTATATCTGAGTCTCGGGCTCTGTGTATAGTGAGTATATCTGCATTTTGGACTCTGTGTATAGTGAGTATATCTGCACCTCTTGCTCTGTGTATAGTGAGTATATCTGTGCCTCGGGCTCTGTGTATAGTGAGTTTATCTGCATCTCAGGCTCTGTGTATAGCGAGTATATCTGCATCTCGGGCTCTGTGTATAGCGAGTATATCTGCCTCTCAGGCTCTGTGTATAGTGAGTATATCTGCACCTCTTGCTCTGTGTATTGTGAGTATATCTGCATCTCGGGCTCTGTGTATAGTGAGTATATCTGCATCTCGGGCTCTGTGTATAGTGAGTATATCTGCGTCTCGGACTCTGTGTATAGTGAGTATTATCTGCCTCTCAGGCTCTGCGTATAGTGAGTATATCTGCACCTCTTGCTCTGTGTATAGTGAGTATATCTGCATCTCGGGCTCTGTGTATAGTGAGTATATCTGCATCTCGGGCTCTGTGTATAGTGAGTATATCTGCATCTCGGGCTCTGTGTATAGTGAGTATATCTGCATCTCGGGTTCTGTGTATAGTGAGTTTGTCTGTGCTTCAGGTTCTATGTATAGTGAGTATATCTGTGTCTCGGGCTCTGTGTATGTTGAGTATATCTGTGTCTCGGGCTCTGTGTATGTTGAGTATATCTGTGTCTCGGGCTCTGTGTATAGTGAGTATATCTGCATCTCGGGTTCTGTGTATAGTGAGTTTGTCTGTGCTTCAGGTTCTATGTATAGTGAGTATATCTGTGTCTCGGGCTCTGTGTATGTTGAGTATATCTGTGTCTCGGGCTCTGTGTATGTTGAGTATATCTGTGTCTCGGGCTCTGTGTATAGTGAGTATATCTGCATCTTGAACTCTGTACAGTGAGTACATCTGCGTTTACAAGGTTTTCTCCTGTCCAATGAGTAGTCACGTAGGACTGTGAGCCCTTGCTGATGAAGAGTTGGGGGGGCCCTTTGGATCCCTCTAAGAGTATTGCCTGTAGTTCAGGCTGATGCTCCGCTCTGATGTCATGGAGTTTGTGTGTGATGACATCATAGCGTTGAAGACGTCCCACAGCAAAGTCGGACTTCCAGGAAGTCAAAACACCATGGATCATTGGCCATGAATTTGCTTCTCGCTGTAGAGACATGTTGACGTGTCTTGCACATCCTTTGCATACAGTGGTGACACATAAGGAAGACCCCCACACATCATCCACAGGGAAGAGGTTAAACAACACACAAAGTGGCAACAAGAAAGCCACTAAGTAACATAAAAGGTTGGGGAGGGGGCAAGGGATTCTTTATAGAGCATTGTTTTTGTTCTGAAAATGAAGACGGTAGCTGTTCGGGATGGGTTGGATTTGGATTGTGCCCATTGTGTATCACTGTGTGGGGGCTTGGGATGGAGCCCAGTGTATATCATTGTGCGGGAGCCTGGGATGGAGCCCAGTGTGTATTGTTGTGTGGGTGCTTGGGATGGAGCCAGTATGTATTGTTGTGCAGGAGTTTAGGATGAAGCCAGTTTGTATCATTGTACGGGAGCTTGAGATGGAGCCATTGTGTAGTGTTGTGTGGGTGCTTGGGATGGAGCCAGTGTGTATCTTTGTGCGTGTCAAGCAGTTTTTATGTTGGGTTCTCTGTGTTTGTGCAACAGTTGTGTTTTGTGCTCGTGTGGTGATTGTCCCCTATTCTATGTGTTGTAGGAAAAGGAGAATCGTGAAAGTCAGCAGAATGCTTCTGCTGCGACCGCGTCGAGTGCCAGTGCGGCTGCGTCAGGTGCCGCTGCCGCTTCATGTACTTAACCGCCGTGTATATATGCTGTCCCAAAGGAGAGGAACTATGGGAAAGTCGCCACCTAAAGGCCACAGAGAAAAATGCCGAAGGAAAAATGTTACAGGGATGAAGACAAATTTGCTGGGTATTTAACCCCTCGCTGCTGAGCCATTTCACCCCTCGAGTCCAAAGCTCATTTACACAATTTTGTGGTCATCATGTCTAAACATGTGATGAAGTCATGTTTTATATCAGAACCCACACACATTATATATCATTGTACAGAGATTTTTAAAGAGTTCAGCGAGGCTGTTGCATTCCCCAGCCTTGTTCTTGCTGCACAACATGTACATATATGTGTCACAATGCATTTTATAAGCACAATATATAGAAATAATCTATCAGATTTTACTGACTGTTTGATTCTCATGGTAATGGTCAAACTAGTTTAGGGTTTGTGTCTGTGAGAAGAAACTGATTCCAGGATGCCATAGCACTATGTACAATGAACAATGGAAGGAAGCCGGACTGGTTGTGCCTATCTGAGTCCAAGACTATTCCCAGTTTCCAAATTCTATGAATGGGTAATATCTAATAATGAGTAATATATCTAGAAGGACAGATGCAAAAACAAATATGCAAGAGAATTCTGTTTAATTAATCTTTATTGACAGGCTGAGAACAGGATTGGCCACCCTGTCTCAGCCGGTGAAGTATGAATTCTACTGTGTATTTGGATTGTATAAAAAGTCCAGGGATGTTTAGTGAGGAAGCAGGAAAAGGGGACAGAAGGAAGCTTCAGAGCTTGTCCTAGCTCTCTTGAAAAAGCGATCTCAAACCAGCATTATATGCAGAACGATAAAGCTCTTCTTGGTAATGTATCGACTATGTAACTTTTTGTATTAATGTTTAATCTCTCTAACATCTCGTTTTTCTATATTATCCAGTACTAATAATTAATTTACTAAATTGCTATCGGTTACAGTTACACGTGTTTATTGTTTATCCTAATATTAGTGTCTTGTGATTAACAAATTTATAGCAAGGTTCTTTTGTCATTTGTCATTGATTAATGCTTTTGGGGTGTGTCTCATTACTCTCAGCCAGAGGCAGCATTTACATCTGCAGCTCAAAGGGTTAATTGACTATCACAACTAATGAGCTATTTGTACCAAGGTTATTTTCAGACAATGCTTTAATGTCCTCCATGTGTGTCTCATTACTCTCAGCCAGACTCAGCATTTACATTTGCAGCTTAATGGTTTAATTAATTGTGATTAGGGAACTACAGTGATGTTCCTTAATATGTGTAACATTCTTGATTGTCACATGTGTGAATACTGTGATGTTTCAGGTTGATGCGTTAATTGATTAATTGAGTCATTTGCATTGATTGATGAATTGATATGGATTTATACATGTGTTGGTTTCTGTGATAATCTGGTTTCAAGAATGTCCTTGGGGTTTTGATGTATTTGTCTACCATTTCATTGTGATATATATATATACACGTATATTGTGTTCACTAACTGTTTAATAAAAGTTTTCCCCTTTACTTTCACCAATCAGTCTCGTGTTCTGTTGATTAAATAATAAATTAATTGCTGATTGATTAGGCAATACAATATAAAACATGTCAAAAGAATTGCTGCAGACACCACCAAGTAACGCACGTACAAAATTCCCTGCAAGTCTACGTTACGTAATGGCCCCTTCGCTTTCTCGTTTCAATAAAAATGTGTGCAAACTCTGAGTGGGCTCACGGTTTTGAAATCACATTGTGTGTGTCTTATTTCTGCTTCCTGATATCAGAAAAAGAGGCCACCAGCGGGGCGAGCCAAGATACCAGCGGGGGGGAGCCAAGATACCAGCAGGGGGAGCCGAGATACTAGCGGGGGGAGCCAAGATACCAGCGGGGGGAGCCAAGATACCAGCGAGGGGGAGCCAAGATACCAGCGAGGGGGAGCCAATATAGCAGCGGGGGGAACAAAGATACCAGCGGGGGGGAGCCAAGATACCAGCAGGGGAGCCAAGATACCAGCGGGGGGAGCCAAGATACCAGCGAGGGGGAGCCAATATAGCAGCGGGGGGGAACCAAGATACCAGCGGGGGGGAGCCAAGATACCAGCAGGGGAGCCAAGATACCAGCGGGGGGAGCCAAGATACCAGCAGGGGAGCCAAGATACCAGCGGGGGGAGCCAAGATACCAGCAGGGGAGCCAAGATACCAGCGGGGGGGAGCCAAGATACCAGCGAGGGGAGCCAATATAGCAGCGGGGGGGAACCAAGATACCAGCGGGGGGAGCCAAGATACCAGCAGGGGAGCCAAGATACCAGCGGGGGGGAGCCAAGATACCAACAGGGGGGAGTCCAAGATACCAGCAGGGGGGGGGAGTCAAGATACCAGCAGGGGGAGCCGAGATACCAGCACGGGGAGCCGAGATACCAGCACGGGGAGCCTAGATACCAGAAGGGCGAGCCAAGATACCAGCATGTGGAGCCAAGATACCGGCGGGGAGAGCCAAGATTCCAACGGGGGAGCCAAAATACCAGTGGGGGGACCCAAGATACCAGCGAGGGGGACCCAAGATACCAGCAGGGGAGCCAAGATACCGGCAGGGGGGAGCCAAGATACCAACGGGGGAGCCAAGATACCAGCGAGGGGGAGCCAAGATACCAGCGAGGGGAGCCAAGATAGCAGCAGGGGGGAAACAAGATACCAGCAGGGGGGAACCAAGATACCACCAGGGGGAGCCAAGATACCAGCAGGGGGAGCCAAGATACCAGTGGGGGGAGCCAAGATACCAGCGGGGGGAGCCAAGATACCAGCAGGGGGGAGCCAAGATACCAGCAGGGGGGAGCGAAGATACCAGCAGGGGGGAGTGAAGATACCAGCAGGGGGAGCCGAGATACCAGCAGGGGGGAGCCGAGATACCAGCAGGGGGAGCCGAGATACCAGCACGGGGAGCCGAGATACCAGCAGGGGGAGCCGAGATACCAGCAGGGGGAAGCCGAGATACCAGCACGGGGGAGCCTAGATACCAGCAGGGGGAGCCAAGATACCAGCAGGGGGAGCCAAGATTCCAGCAGTGGGGGGAGCCAAGATTCCAACGGGGGAGCCAAGATACCAGCGGGGGGGAGCCAAGATACCTGCAGGGGGAGCCAAGATACCAGCATGTGGAGCCAAGATACCGGCGGGGAGAGCCAAGATTCCAATGGGGGAGCCAAGATACCAGCGGGGGGACCCAAGATACCAGCGAGGGGGACCCAAGATACCAGCAGGGGAGCCAAGATACCGGTGGGGGGAGCCAAGATACCAACGGGGGAGCCAAGATACCAGCGAGGGGGAGCCAAGATACCAGCAAGAGGAGCCAAGATACCAGCAGGGGGGAAACAAGATACCAGCAGGGGGGAACCAAGATACCAGCAGGGGGAGACAAGATACCAGCAGGGGGAGCCAAGATACCAGCAGGGGGGAGCCAAGATACCTGCAGGGGGGAGTGAAGATACCAGCAGGGGGGAGTGAAGATACCAGCAGGGGGAGCCGAGATACCAGCAGGGGCGGGAGCTGAGATACCAGCAGGGGGAGCCGAGATACCAGCAGAGGGGAGTCGAGATACCAGCACGGGGGAGCCTAGATACCAGCAGGGGGAGCCGAGATACCAGCAGGGGGGAGCCGAGATACCAGCACGGGGGAGCCTAGATACCAGCAGGGGGAGCCAAGATACCAGCAGGGGGAGCCAAGATTCCAGCAGTGGGGGAAGCCAAGATTCCAACGGGGGAGCCAAGATACCAGCGGGGGGACCCAATATACCAGTGAGGGGGAGCCAAGATACCTGCAGGGGGAGCCAAGATACTGCGGGGGGAGCCAAGATACCAATGGGGGAGCCAAGATACCAGCAAGGGGGACCCAAGATACCAGCGAGGGGGACCCAAGATATCAGCGGGGGGGAGCCGAGATACCAGTGGGGGGAGCCGAGATACCAGCCGGGGGAGCCAAGATACCAGACGGGGGGAGGTGAGATACCAGCTGGGGGTAGCCAAGATACCAGCAGGGGGGAGAGCCGAGATACCAGCGGCGGAGGGAGAACTGAAATACTAGTGGGGGGAGCCGAGATACCAGCCGGGGGAGGGAGAACCAAAATACTAGTGGGGGGAGCCAAGATACCAGCGGGGGGGGAGCCGAGATACCAGCAGTGGGGGGGGCAGAGTCAAGAAAACAAGGGAGAGCCAAAGTGCCAAGGGGAAGGGAATCAAGATACCAGCAATCCAGGGCCCAGATACGGTTCACAAAGATAGATGTAGCGACCAAAAGGAGGGTCGAGTTTCCCCTTTAATGGTCAAATTCCTCTTGTATCCACTCTTTTGGGATTGTTCCAGGATAAGAGATGAAGGTCAGTGAGTATATTTACTTCTCATGTTTCCTTCCTCCTTTATTCCTGTAACTAGAGAAGAACCTGGGGTCCGGGTTAGTAGGTGGAAGGTTGTTCCCGCAGAGCCTCTGGGCGGCTCCCGCTGATGCTCTCTATTTGTATATTCTGTATTTTGTCTGTGTTTGTAGAGCATAAGTTTTACTTTCCTTTTTGCTTATAGGATGAAGTATAGGGGACGACTGATTCCCCATGCGCAAGATAAGGTTTTAAACCCCCAAGGTCGGACATTAACCAGTATCCAGACTTTGGTTTCTGACCATATTCCGATCAGGAACCCCCTCTACAAGATCCCATCAAGGAGTTTCCACATTATATAACACTGACCAGGGACTCCAACCCTACCACTGTAGCCTGGCCTATCTCCTATATCCAGACAACGCAGGCTCACCCCCATCCGTAAACCAAAATTAAAGATATCCAAACCCAGCTGGTTCAGATAAACCCAATCTCATCTCATTAAATTCAAATTTTCTCACTCGAACTCCTGGGGTCTAATTACGACACCCCCAGGCATCTAACATACCGGGAAATCGAGTGATTAATCTGTCGCCTAATCCTCCCCAGGATTTCCCAACAGATGCCATGAAGGGCGGAGGATAATCTCCCACCAAACTAGGGCTATTGTTACATCATCAGGCCCTGCTGTGCTTCCTGGGGTATCTGGGCATGGTTCAGTGCCAAGGGCTGGTCGTTTGCCAGCACCATGTAATGGCCGAGCGGTGCTTACAACTTGGTATGGGTCAAACAAGACCATGAATGGAAGACTGCTTTTAACACCAGGAGCGGTCATTATGAATATCTGGTCATGCCATTTGGCTTATGTAAAGCGCCAGCAGTCTTCCAGGACTTTATAAATGATGTCCTGAGGGATTTTTTACAAGTCTTTGTAATAGTATCTCTAGACGATATCCTGATTTATTCTCCTGATATTGACACACACCATGTCCATGTGCGGACAGTGTTACAAAGGTTGCTGGAGAGTAAACTATACTGCAAGTTAGAAAAGTGTCTGTTCGACATACAGTAACTTCAGCTCATTTCTTGGGTTACATCATCACACCTGAGGGGTTTGAGATGGACCCAAAGAAGCTATCTGCCATCAAAGAATGGCCACTACCTCAGGGTCTGAAGACCATACAGAGAATCCTGGTCTTCACAAATTATTATAGGAGGTTCTTTAACCCCTTAAGGGCCGCTGACGTACCCTGTAGACCCTTAGACCCGTGGATGTACAGGGTACGTCAGCGTCGCCTAATCCCCCTCCGCCCGATACTCACCTCCCTCGCTGGATCCCTCGGCGATCTGGCAGGGAGGAAGCCTGCCCATGTGATTTACATGGGCAGGCGAGGCTGATGACGTCGCCACGCTGCGTGGTGACGTCATCAGCAGGCGTCCCATGCAAAGCAATGGAGGGGAGGGGGGACTCCTTCAGAGCCATCTATCTCCCCACCATTGCAGCTAGGGAGATGCTTTTTACACCGCTGAAAAGGGGAGAGTCTCCCCTTTTCAGCGGTGTATAGCATTAACTGTTTCGCTGCCGGATCACGATTCGGCGCCAATTGGCACCAAAACGCGATTCGAACCTGGAGGGGGGCTGACACAAAAATAAAAATAAATAAATAAAAAATAAAAAAAATTAATAAAATAAAAAAAGGTTTTTTTTTAAAAGTTTTTTTTGTCTGGGGGGGTTTAATTAAATAGGACCTAGGCTGTCATCTAAAAATAATTAGCACAAAATGGTCAGAATGAGCGCAGCACATAGGTGAACTGTCTCAGCAGTGAAGGGGATAAAAGGCAAAAACATGTAAAAATTGGGTATTTCTATTCTCGGGACAAAATTTTGAACCTATTTAGCCGGGGTCTTTTTGGGTGGTTGTAGATTTTGGGGATTAAATTACGAAAAAGTGTGTTTTTACCATTTTTTTCTCATATTTCATATTTTTTTTATAGTAAATTATTCGATATGATGGAAATAATGGTATTTCTAGAAAGTCCATTTAATGGCGGGAAAAAGGGTGTATAATATGTGTGGGTTGAATAAACGAGTAAGAGGAAAATTTGACCTAAACACTAACAGCGCAGAAACGTAAAAACAGCAGCGGTCACTAAAAGACGGATTTGTGTAAAACCGCCCGGTCACTAAGGGGTTAAAGGTTTCTCTACTGTGGTGTCTCCAATCGCGGGCATGACCAAAAAGGGTGCTCAGAATCAGGTCTGGAGTGATCAAGCCATGCTGGCATTTCAGTCACTTAAGGAGGCATTCGTCACAGCACCTATCCTACGGCATCCAGAACCAGGCTTCCCATTCCAGCTTGAAGTAGATGCGTCCGAGATAGGAATTGGTGCAGTTCTGTCTCAGAGCGTCCTGAGGGACCGTTACACTCTTGTGGGTTTTTCTCCATGAAAATGACATCTGCAGAGAGAAACTATGACATTGGGAATAGGGAATTACTGGCAGTTATAGCAGCCCTCAAGGAATGGCGCTATTTGCTAGAAGGTACAAAGGATCCCGTGATAATCATAACAGATCATAAAAATCTTGTTTACATGGGAGAAGCTAAACGTTTGAATTCCAGGCAGGCCAGGTGGTCATTGTTCCTGTCCAGTTTCAATTTCTTGTTGACTTATCGTCCTGGGTCAAAAAACATGAAAGCTGATGCTTTGTCCAGGCAATTCGAATCATATGAGCAACATATGTTCGACCACAGTCCCATCATTCCTCATGAGAGGACATTGGGTACAACCGTTCTGACTGTGTCTTCTCCATTGTTGGAGAGAATCTAAGCTGTTCAAGGTGTTGCTCCTCTTGAGAAACCTCCTGGTAAGGTCTTTGTAGCTGAGGAGGAGAGAACACAAATGATGATGATATACCATGACTCCAAGCCCTATGGGCATATGGGGATAACTAAGACTCTGTTCTATGTACAGCTTGGAAAAAAGACGAGACAGAGGAGATATGATAGAAACATTTAAATACGTAAAGGGAATCCACAAGGTAGAGGAAGGGAGATATTTAAAGGAAACAAAGTAGCAAAACAAGAGGACATAGTCTTAGATTAGAGGGGCAAAGGTTTAAAAGTAACATCAGGAAGCATTATTTTACTGAGAGGGTGGTGGATACATGGAACAGTCTTCCAGTAGAAGTGGTAGAGGCCAAAACAGTAATTGAATTTAAGCAAGCATGGGATAGGCATAAGGCTATCCTAAACAAAAGATAAATCCAGGTAAAGTATCCATGTAATTGGGCGACTAGATGGGCCGAAAGGTTCTTATCTGCCGACATTTTTCTATGTTTCTATGTTTCTAGCCTCTATTGAAAAACAGTTCTGGTGGGCAGGTATGCGAAGGGATATTAAGGACTACATAGCCACATGGGAAGTGTGCTGTAGAAGCAAAAATCCCCAGTCCTTACCTATAGGTCTATTGCAGCCATTGCTGGTGCCTGAGAGACCTTGGTCCCACGTCTCTATGGACTTCATTACCGATCTACCTGTGTCCCAGGGTCATACGGTGATCCTTACGGTGGTAGACAGATTCTCTAAAATGGTGCACTTTGTACCTCTGGTCAAGCTCCCTTCAGCTATTGAGCTGGTGCCAGTATTTGTGCAAAATATTGTCAGACTTCATGGGGTTTCTCTGGGAATAGTATCCGACAGAGGAACCCAGTTTGTTTCTCTTTTCTGGCGAGGGTTTTGTGACAACCTCAGAATCACGTTAAGTTTCTCCTCGGCTTATCACTCACAGACGAATGGGGCCGCAGAGAGAGCCAACCAGAGTGTCGAACAATACTTATTTATTTCTAAAGGATTTTACCAGGAAGGATACATTGAGATTTCTCTCGTTTTCAAGTATGTCCTGGGTACTTGTGGTGCTTTGTGTCTGAAAAGCAAAGTGAATGGGCAGACCTGTTACCCTGGGCTGAGGTTGCACAGGGTGCCTCGTCGCCCTGATGTGGAGTTCTGTTCCCGCATCGCTTCCTCTTGTATTCATTGCTGTTCTGTTGCCGATACATTTAGGTCTACGATTCCTGCTCCTGATTTTGACCCGGCTGACCATTCTGACCATTCTCATGTTACATGATATAGCGGTGGCTAGTGCTGTGCGCCGTTGGTTTAACCCCATGCACGTTGTTGGGGTTTTACTCGCTTCGTGGGGAGATTACCATCTCGCCTTGGTTTTCTTACTACAGCCTTATCGGGGTTTTGCTCCAGGTCTAAGGTAGGCTTGTGCACCAATTTTTTTTTCGGTTCGATTTTTCGGATTTTTAAACTTTTCGATTCGGCTCGTTTCAACCGATTTCTGCTTCGATTCGGTTCGGCTCGACTCGTTTTTCGTGTACATTTTTTTTTCGGAATATCGGCCATTTTTCGTATTTTCGTGTCACTTTGCTCGTTTTTTGTATCGACTTTTCGTGATTTCGGAAATTTTCGTTTTTCGGAATTGTAGATGTTTTCGGAATATCGACCATTTTTCGTATTTTCGTGTCACTTTGCTCGTTTTTTGTATCGACTTTTCGTGATTTCGGAAATTTTCGTTTTTTCGGAACGTCTGTTCTCCTCGTTTCAAAGCAATAAATTTTGATTTGACACATTTCAAGTCCATTCGAAAATTCGGAAAATATTTCGTTTCGGCTCGGAAAACTTTTCGGATCTGCCGTTTTCGGATCTAAAAATTTTCGGAAAATCGGCCGCATCCGAAAACACGAATCGGGAAATTTCGTGAAATTTCCGAAATTCCGAAACCCGAAACGCACATCCCTAGTCTAAGGTTTATGAGATACAATCTTATACGCTTGTACAATCTGCAAATTCGAAATACCGTTGGTTTTCTACTTATGTTCATCTTGCTCGATTTGCCAATGCTTGCACGATCCTTAAGCCTGAATGTGTGTCAATAGACCTGGGTAAAAACAAGTAACAACATACCCGATCAAGGTGTTCTGAATACGTTAAGTCTGTCAGTGTATTGACTGCCCGGCAGCTTGCACAATTCATTGCCTGTCATACTAAATACCTCAGTACTAACGCTCAAGTCTTGCAATCCGCTGTATTGTTGTGTGCTCTAAATTGTCCGTTGGTTTCGAAACCTTTGGAACTTAGTAGCAGTTCGATTGTCCTGTCATACTCCTTGGCTTTGGAGTATATGTCTGAAAATACTGTTTATTTTGCTACGATCGAGCAGATAATTCTGTCCAAAAAGATCTCAACCTCGCTACTCCTGTGTGAGTGCCACTGTGCCTGTTACAGCAATATCCAAGAACAAGGCGAGGAAGCGGGCTAAATCCAGCTTGATGCTCGCGATGATATCAACAGTCTGAACTAAATCTATCGAATTGCCACTCTCGTGGATGACCAGAATGATTGGGCCACCAACCACACGCTGAAGCGATCTGACCTCAGCAAACAGCTGCGACCACTGGAGACCACAAACCCCTCTCCAATACAACCTTGTCTGTCCAAAGAGTATAACCAGATTAGATCCAAAACTGCTCTCCTCCGCCCATCTGCAAGACCTATAAATAAAAGAATGTCCCACAATCCAAACAGCTAGCGGCAGAGAAGCTGGGGGGAAAAAAAAATCACAATTAATGTGTTCAATCACATGAAATGAGGTCTAATATGAGGCCGAAAGCGGGGATTCTCAACTGGTCCTCATCCAAACCATGTGATACAGTGACTGCCCCTATATGGAAAGAATAAGAAGTGTAAAGCGCAGACTGCAAACCTATCCTGCCCAAACCTTTTCGAAACACTTGCTCAAACCAATACCGAGAGACCGATAGGCAGTCACTGCGAATAAAAAATGATAAATGACCCTGTGGCCGACAACGTAAATAAACTGAAGCACCCAATACTGGGCAAGATTGCAAACCTGTCTATAACGGAACCTACTGTCACTGGGGCATCTGGAGGGGACTGTGGGCTAGCCTCCTGCCCAGCGACTATGGCCTGTGAAAGAGACTATTTTCAAGTGGAGTTAAAAACAGGAATTCTACCTGTACTGGTCTGGTTTGTATCTCTAGAGGGAGAGAAACCTCTGGTTTATTTGTCAATTTAATTTCTCTTTTTGGTATTTTTTTCTGCTGTTTTTTTTTTTTTTTTTTTTTTCTGTTGTGCTTTTTGGTTGTTTTTTTCCCTGGGTGGCTGGTGACTTGTTAATTGGGGGCGTGTAGCCTGTCAGGTGATTTCACTTGTATGGCTACATAAACTCAATGGCAGCTCACTGAGCTTGCTCACAGGGGCTTGAGGTGGTCTACTTTTAAGTGGGCTATTTTCAAGTGGAGTTAAAAACAGGAGTTTAAATAACAGGTATCAATTGTTGTTTATATATTTGTTATCTTGTTTTGGGTATGAGTGTTAGCAAGCTTGAAGGTTTGACCCAGTGCACATCCTGCTTGCATGTCTGGAGGAATCCTTCCAGGGTCCATATCTCTGTAGCAAGTGTGAACGTGTAGCTCTTCTGGAAGCTCGTATTGGAGATCTGGAAGGGCAAATCGTAACGCTGAGGCAGATTGACAATCTTGAAAGGAGCCTGCTTCTCACGGAGCAAAGTATAGTTGAGGAATCTAGGGGTGTGGGAGGAGTGGAGTTAACCGGGGAACAGGTTGGTAGCTGGGTGTCAGTGACACGTGGTAGCAGGGGGGGAGGGAAGAGGAAAAGGTTGGCTAGTCCTGATCTTGCGCACACCAACAGATTTGCCCCCTTGAGCGAAGATGTTGGGTGCAGCAGCTCAGGTGTAGCAGTACTGGAGGCTGCTCCCTCTAACAGCCGGGGGATCAGCCCACCAAGTAAGGGAGGGATAAAGAGGGCAAGTAAGCCTAGACAGGTTGTGGTGGTAGGGGACTCTATTATTAAGAGAGTAGACAGGGTAATCTGTCGCGCTGATCGCCTTAACCGGACAGTTTGCTGTCTGCCGGGTGCCCGTGTTAGGCATGTGGTTGACAGAGTTGATAGATTATTGGGAGGGGCTGGAGATGACCCAGCTGTCATGGTCCATATTGGTACCAATGACAAAGTAAGCGGAAGATGGAAGGACCTGAAGAATGATTTCAGGGAATTAGGAAGTAAACTGAAGAAGAGGTCCTCCAAGGTAGTATTTTCTGAGATCCTACCTGTGCCACGTGCTACAGTGGAAAGGCAGCGGGAGATCAGGGAGGTCAATGCGTGGCTTAAAGCTTGGTGCAGGAAGGAGGGCTTTGGGTTTTTAGAGCACTGGGCTCATTTTGCACTGGGGTACAATCTGTATAGTTGTGATAGATTGCACCTGAATGGAAGAGGGTCTGCTGTGCTAGGGGAGAGGATGGTTAAAAGGTTGGAGGAGACTTTAAACTAGTGGAAGGGGGGAGGGATACAGTATCTTACAAAATGGAGACAGAGCAGATAGCGGAAGGGTTTCAGTTCAGACTAAGGGGGGTGGAGCCGGGGGGATGGGTAATGTCAGAACAGTGGAGGCATGTAATGTAAAGTCGCATTCAGCATGTGTGGGTAGAGACAACATTAAATGTATGCTTGCTAATGCAAGGAGCCTCAATAACAAGATGGGGGAACTAGAGGTAATAGCATACACTAAGCAATACGACATTATAGGAATAACAGAAACATGGTGGGGAAAACGCATGACTGGGCTGTAAACTTAAACGGTTATACATTGTTTAGAAAGGATAGGAAACATAAGAAAGGGGGTGGAGTGTGTTTATATGTAAATCAGGATTTAAAGCCTAATATTACACAACTGGAAAGCGATGAGGGAAATGTGGAATCCTTATGGGTAAATATTTCGTTGGGGAATAAACAGGGAAGTCAATATTGGTTGGCATATGCTATAAACCACCTAATATAGATAATGATGAGGAAGAACAACTGTTAGAGCAAATTAGGAAGGCTGCACATCATGGTAGCACTTTAATTATTGGAGATTTTAATTACCCGGACATTAATTGGGATAGTGGGACTAGTAATTCAGCAAAGGGAATCCGGTTCCTGAACATTTTAAATGATACCTTCATGTCACAACTGGTAGAAACACCAACTAGAGAGGATAACTGTCTGGACCTGGTTATACAAAATAATGTGGATCTTTTCTCAAATATTAATGTAAAGGAACAGTTGGGAAATAGCGACCATAATATGGTGACTTTTGAAATAAACTCAAAAAAACACATTCATAAGGGGCATGCTAAAACATATAATTTTAAAAAGGCCAACTTTATTAAAATAAAGGAAGCTCTCAATGTCATTGACTGGCAGAAACTCTTTCACGGGAAAAACACTGAGGATAAGTGGAATATCTTTAAACTAACACTAGAAAAGTACACGTCACAATATATTCCACTGGTTAATAAATATAAAAGAAACAGACTGAAACCAATGTGGCTTAGTAGGAAGGTAACTAAGGAAATGAAAAATAAAAAGAAGGCATTTAAAGCTTTTAAATCTGATAAATCTGAGGCATCCTATAAAGCATATAGGGCAGCCAATAAAGCATGTAAAAATGCGATTAGATGGGCTAAACTAGAAAATGAAAAAGAAATAGCCAAAGAGAGCAAGACCAACCCTAAAAGATTCTTTAGGTACATAAATTCTAAAAAACCCAAGAGTGAAAATGTAGGTTCACTAAAATCTGAGTCAGGGTTATTGTTAACTGAAGATCAGGATAAGGCAGAAATTTTAAATGATTATTTTTCTTCAGTATTTATCAAAGAGAAACCTATAACAGGAGACATGAAATTCATTAATAAAAACTTACTAATACAAAGTGACTGGTTGACTCAGGACAAGGTTTTACACAAATTAAACAATGTGAATGTTAATAAAGCCCCAGGGCCAGATGGAATTCACCCGCGAGTACTAAGAGAGCTATGTGTTGAAATATGTAAACCTCTGTTCTTAATCTTTCAAGATTCTTTTCTTTCAGGAATAGTACCAGAGGATTGGAGAAAAGCTGACGTGGTCCCTATATTTAAGAAAGGTTTAAAATTTGTGCCTGGGAATTATAGACCTGTGAGCTTAACATCTGTGGCTGGGAAAGTATTTGAGGGGTTACTAAGGGATAATATTCAGGAATTTATTGGGAGGTATAATGTAATTGGCAAAAATCAGCATGGTTTCATGAAACACAGATCATGTCAGACTAACCTAATTACGTTCTATGAGGAAGTAAGTAGAAGTATAGATCAGGGGGTCGCAGTGGATGTGATTTACTTAGATTTTGCCAAAGCTTTCGACACAGTTCCACACAAAAGGTTACTATTTAAATTAAGAAAAAATGGTCTAGATGAAAATACTTGTTCTTGGATAGAAAACTGGCTAAAAGATAGGGTACAGAGAGTGGTCATAAATGGTACATTTTCAAGATGGACACCAGTGGTAAGTGGTGTCCTCAGGGGTCTGTTATAGGACCAATACTATTCAATTTATTTATAAATGACCTTGAGATAGGCATTGAAAGTCATGTATCAGTGTTTGCAGATGACACAAAGCTAGGAAAAGTAATACAATGTGAGCAGGATGTTACTTCGCTGCAGAGGGATTTAGATAGATTGGGGGCTGGGCACTTAAATGGCAGATGAGATTTAATCTAGATAAATGTAAAGTTATGCACTTTGGAGTGAAGAACACACAAGCAATTTATACCCTAAATGGTACGGAGTTAGGGAAATCCAAGCAGGAGAAGGATTTGGGAATAATCATAGACTTCAAACTAAGTAACAATGTGCAATGTCAAACAGCAGCCGCCAAGGCCAGCAAAGTACTGGCATGCATTAAAAGGGGAGTTCACTCACGGGATGAAAACATAATTTTGCCTCTGTATAAATCAATGGTCAGGCCGCACCTTGAATATGCCGTGCAATTTTGGGCACCTGTCTTAAAAAAAGATATTATATCGTTAGAAAAAGTGCAGAGACGGGCAACTAAATTAATAAGGGGGATGGAAGGGTTAAGTTATGAGGAAAGACTAACAAGCTTAAACCTGTTTAGTTTAGAGAAAAGGCGCCTTAGAGGGGATCTGATAACCTTATATAAATATATACGGGGCCATTATCAACCATTGTCTGATAACCTATTCATTAACAGGACTATACATAGGACAAGGGGTCATCCATTTAGACTGGAAGAAAGAAAATTTAGCTTAAAGCATAGGAAGGGTTATTTTACGGTGAGAACAATAAAGCTGTGGAATTCTCTGCCTGTTGAGGTGGTTGGGTCAGAGTCTGTACAGACTTTTAAAAAACGACTGGATGACTTCCTGCAGACACAGAATATTAAGGGTTATAATATTTAATATGTGGGTAAAAGCTTCTTGATCCAAGGAGAAATCTGACTGCCATTCTGGGGTCAAGAAGGAATTTTTTCCCAGTATGTTGCATATTTCAGACTGGTTTTTTTTGCCTTCTTTTGGATCAACAGCAGTAGGTTATGTGGGAGAGGCTGAACCCGATGGACGCATGTCTTTTTTCAGCCTATATAACTATGTAACTATGTAACTATGTAACTATCGGGGATCTGGTGGACCTTTTAAATATATTTGGTTTTGCACTGTTTTAAACACCCCCCCACCCAGGAGGTCCATTGTCCATTGTTTGAAGGTCCTGTGCAGCAATTTGATCTGTGATGTTATCTGTTTGGTTGTATTCATGAAAGAGGGTTGTTCCTTGCCTGGGTAGATGTGTGTCTGTGTGAATAAACTAGTCAGCCTGCTATTGATTTCCAACGGTCTGCATCCTTCTTTGAACTGAGTTTAAAGTTTGGGTGAGCTGTTTGCCCCGGCAACAGTGGAGACTATCTTTCCTGTTAGATGGAAGAGAGCCCACGGACGGAGGTACTCAGATAGGGTACAGTCGCTCCGTCACACAGTCCATCTCAAAACAACTTCTTTATCCTGACCAGAGAGATCAGTTTTAGATTTCGCAGTCAAACCCGAACTAAATCAACAGAAACATACACGTCCTGAAACATAAGATTAGCTTGGGCCCTCGAACTCGGATCCACCAATTCCCCAACTCGAAAAGCCCCATGAAAGGCAAACAGAAAAACACAACCAAATAAAACAACTTCCTATCCAGAAAGAGAAACTAAAGGTAAAATATTCAACAGCACGTGCAACAATGCAAAAGAAACAGGTCCTTCATCCCCCAGCCCAAACTACAGAGCAAACAAATTCCTCTCCACAGTCGAGGCAGATACACCAGAGTGCCACAACCAAGACAAATAAGCCAGAGTCGCTACAACCCTAGAACCATGTTTACGTGTCCACCCAACTGCATTCACCATACTTGCACATACACCTTCCAAGTTGAAGCCGAAATGGAATCCCTAGCAAGACTTAATAGATGCCAGAAACAAGGGTCCGGACCAGGGCCGGATTAACGTAGGGGCGGATGGAGCGGCCGCTCCAGGCCCCCTTCTGGAAATAGGCCCACAGCAGCCCAGCCAAGATGAGCCGTTTGCCGGCCAGCAGACACATACTACGAGGCAGCTGCTGGATCTGGACCACGCAGAGTGGGAAGGCAAGTTAGAAAGGCCAATCACGGTGGTAATCATCACGTGATGTGACATGTCACGTGCCCCGCCTGCATGGACTGGCTGCTCATTTAATTACAGGGGGGGTGAAGAATGCAAACAGTGCACTGTGTGTGGATGAATCCACTCTGCACTGTCTGTTGTCTGGGCAGCCTGCCTCACCCTCAGTGGGAAATAGCAGACCTTCCCAGCACACACAGCCTGCCAGCCCAGGCCACCAGCAGGGGGAGGATTACTTACAAAAGGTGACGGACGCATTGAGGGGGGGCACGCCCTGGATGATGAGCTGAGAGGGGTGTCAGATTCAGTGCAGACCCAGGCAGGCAGCCGCTCCTGCTGCTCTGCTTGATCGCACGTGGCACAGCAGCAGGTTTCCTGCTCAACTTCTGGCTGTTATGGGGGAGGGGTGGTTTGTGTGAGGCCTTCTCATCTCTCCCCCCCCCATCTATCGCCGGATCATCCACCACAGCTGAGCTGACTGGCAATGGATAAGTAGGCTGCTACAGGTGAGGCACATTAGCACAGATCAGTTACTTCAGGCTGATCCAGTGCCATCCCTGTACTAGGGATGTGCATTTCGGGTTTCGGAATTTTCACGAAATTTCCCGATTCATGTTTTCGGATGCGGCCGAATTTCCGAAAATTTTTAGATCCGAAAATGGCAGATCCGAAAAGTTTTCCGAGCCGAAACGAAATATTTTTCGGAATTTTCGAATGGACTTGAAATGTGTCAAATCGAAATTTATTGCTTTGCAACGAGGAGAACAGACGTTCCGAAAAAACAAAAATGTCCGAACTTAGGTAAAGTCGATACAAAAAACGAGCAAAATGACACAAAAAAAATCCGAAAAAACGTCGATATTCCGAAAACATGTACAATTCCGAAAAACGAAAATTTCCGAACTTACGAAAAGTCGATACAAAAACGAGCAAAGTGACACAAAAATACGAAAAACGGTCGATATTCCGAAAAGAATGTACACGAAAAACGAGTCGAGCCGAACCGAATCGAAACAGAAATCGGTCGAAACGAGCCGAATCGAAAAGTTTAAAAATCCGAAAAATCGAACCGAACCGAAAAAAAAAATCGGTGCACAAGCCTACCCTGTACAGGTCTTTCCCCAAGCCCCCCCCCAGTTATATGTTGCAAATTGCTCTGCCATTGCTCTAGCTGCAGCAGTCACACAGACTCCCCGCTTCATTCTTGTCTTTTCCTGCTGGCAGTTTTTCTTCCACTCTTCATTTCTGTAACTATACCTCACCTTCAATGTTTATTTCTAAAACATTGCCCATGTCTTCAGATTTCCATCTCTTTCCCAATGACCGTGTGAACATTTTCTCTTATCACCTAGTTGATATGGTTATATAGTATTTATATAGTCATGTCCATTTGAGTGGTTTCATCCCTACAATAACCCATTCAATGCCAGGCTATTCGAACCACACATGTGCAATTCTTTCTTACAATGTTTTGGTCAACAGGCTTAAAAATGAGTGTTAGCAGAACCCAAAAGTCATATTTTTATCAGAATAAATATATTATTGACCATATAGCCTGTCACCAGTTTGCCGCAGCCCTGATCTGTGCCAGAAGGTTAGTTTGGAGGTAACGTTTCATGGAAAATGTAAAGTTTTTATTGCGTGTGTGCCCTGGAGAAGGGGCTCTGTAGAGAATCTTTTAACCCCTTTGCTGCTAAGCCATGTCATCCTGTGAGCGGAGTTCATTTACACCATTTTGTGCCTGTCCTAGTTAATCCTTTCACTGCTGAGTTATTTCACCTCTGTGTGCGGAGCTAATTTTTACGGTTTTGTGTCCATGTTTAAACACTATTTGAGGTCATGATTTATTGTTAATTCCCTAACTGATATCATTGTGTCCATGTGCAATGACGTGAGTGAGCAGGGGGATAGTCCGGAGGTTTGGCTGACATCCAAGATATCTCCCACCTCTGGAGGGAGTCCACGATTCGGCGTGGACTGGCACTTAAGGAGATAAAGAGAGGTATGGCTGAAAAAGTCAGACAATGACCTTTCCAGCGATGCCTCTCATGTTTTCTCTCACTGAAGGACCCTCCCTTTCAGGCACTCTCCCAGCTCTACCGGGAAGCCCCCTGAAACTGACATTATCGTGCAGCAGTGCACTGACGTCAGTGCGCCAGGAGGGGTTTAAAAGCAGGGTCTGACCGTTTAATTTTTTTTATATAAAAAGGTCCAACAAAGTACTCTGCACCAGGCCCATGATACTCTTAATCCGGCCCTGGACTCCGGACAACGTTCCGCGTCTTGCATCACCTTTGATGCCAGGCTCCAAAAACATGTCCACTGTTGGCGAGAAAGCATCAGCAATCTCAGCCACACCTGGGATGTGAAACGCGGAAAACCAAATATTATATTCCAAACATCTGGGAACTAAATGCCTCAGTAGTGAGAACACCAGAATAACCTGGAAGCTTGACGCCTAATCATGTGCACCACGATCATGTTGTCCGTGCAAAGGACAACTCTGCGGTTCACCAACCAAATCTCCAGAGCTCAATGACAAATCTGAGCGATATTTCAACACAATCACTATAGGAAACAAACACAGGTTAGGAGTAAAGCCCAATTGAAAGCAGTCACCTGGCCAAATACCGGCACACCAAGCAAGAACCTTGTGAATATGCCTCAAAACCAATGGAACCCAACAGTAAATAATTCTAAATCGCAATTCGAAAATTTCCCGGCTTGCCAACAGGAGGCACCGTTGTACTGTGTTAAAGTAAGCAAGACATCCACATCTTCTTCCATCGGTTTAGTGACACGAATATGGGGCGTCGGCACACAAATTCCTTTAGTGGCCAGAGACTGTCACCTGCAAAATGCACGACCCATAGGCATAACATTTTGAGAAGGCTATTGCCTTGGTCCAGGTGGCTGGGAAAGACGGATATTGAACTGGCATTCTGGCTTCTTCCCATCCACACAGACAGCTGCCATTTGTTAGTAATACTCAGTGTCCTAAAACAAGTGTCTTCCGATGGGGTGTGCAATCTCCTGTAAGTATTTTGAGTGTTTCGGAGTAGTTGTGTCCAGTGTGTCTGGCAGGTGATCGCTGCTTCATTACTTAGATGGTGGCGGATGATTTTGGGGCTCCTGTCACAGAGAATACGATTGAGGGCCCTTCCTCAGTCCTGTTATTTTCAGGTATGGAAATTGACACAGATTTCATTGTCTTCCAGCTCCCAGTGCATAAGTCGATTTCCCATTTCGGTCCGGTATGAAGGGTCCAGGAATCCCCGAAGGTGCAACTGCATGTCCTGCAGTTCTTATTAGGGCAACCTAACTTTATCTGTCGAGTTCTTCCAATGGGTAGAGCTTTTTGCAGGCGTTTGGTGCTGGCTACTAAGAATGTGAGGGTGCCTATGCATTACAATTGTGTCACTAGGCAACTTAGACCTGTTCTGGAGGTTTGGTTGCAGTTTTTGGCCTCCTATAATGGCTTCTCCTGCTGGCAGGTCCCAGATGCCTCTAATGTTGAGTTAGAGTTGTATATGGATGCTTCAGTGACTCAGGGATTTGGGTGCTATTTTAAGGTGGCTTGGTGTGCTCGGCCAAGGCCAAGGGAATGGGAGAACCTGTGCTTGACACCTGACGTTTTTGGAATTGTTCCCAATTGTTGTGACTATGGTGCTTTGAGGTGATGATTTGGACAATCACAGGTAGTTTTTTGGAACAATAATATGGGGGTGGTTCAGGTGTTGACTAGGGCTCCTTCATGTTCTCTTCCGGTTTTGTCGTTACTGCGTTTTCTTGTCCAGCGCTACCTGGAATGGAATGTGTGGGTTTCGTGCTTGTCATATTCCTGGTGTCCAAAATGTTATCACTGACTCCCTTTCTCGATTTCAGTGGGATCAGATTCAAGCGGCATCACCGAAGGTGGAGAGATCGGGGACGCCATTTCCGGAATTTATATGGGCTATCGTTTCGGACATCTAAGGGAGCTTATACTGGGATCCTTGGCACTGGCTACTCAGAGGTCATATGAACTGGACTGGTACAGGGTGACCCTATCGCAGTATGGGGTTTTGACTTCTGCCGCTCAACTCTGTGCCACTTTTGCCCCTTTTGGACAGGTTCAAGAGGGAGGGCAGGGCATGTGCGACGGAAGAAAATTATCTTTCTGCCTTATCTTTTTTGGACTTTGGGTTGGGAGAATATTTCTTATCAATTTTTGATTAGGATGCCACCATCCTAATCAAAAATTGACAAGAAATATTCTTGTTTGGAGCATGGAACAGGGGTTGCAATGGGCGGCGTCTGCTTTGGTTGGATATTTTGGACAGCTTGTTGGAGGTGTTGCCTGTTTTCTCCTCCATTTATGAAGGTGCACTCTTTAAAGCAGGTTTTGAGGTTGCTTTTTATGAGGTCTTGCTGATTGGGTAGCTTGTTGCTCCTCGAGCAGGTTCCTCTTTCACTCTCCAATGTTTGGATATCTGGGATGGGAGTCCATCATTGGCTGCGGTGTTTTAAGACTGACAGGGAGGGTAGGGGGGTCGGAAGTTCTCTTGTTGGATCATGGTTGGGTCTTGTGTCCATTGCGGTGGGCTAATGAATACGTTCGGGTTAGGGGTTCTACTCCAGTTTCTTTCCTTAGTCACTAGTCTGGGGTGGCTATAACTCGTTTTTCAATTTGTTCGTGTTTTCAGGAGTTCTCTTCAGCGCTTCTTCCCAGTTTTCTGCGCATTCCTTCAGAATCAGAGCGGCTACTATGGCTGCAGGATTGGGCCTGTCTGAGCAACAGATTATGAGGGTGGGACGGTGAGTGTCGGCGTGACAGTGAAGTTATATTCGTCCTTATCTTTTGTAGTTTGACAGCTTTAGTCCTGCATTTTTCTCTGCATGTCTGTAGTGTTTGTTCTCCTCAGGCTCCGCCCTCTGCAATGTGTGGATTGTCGGAAATTCTTTTATCCACTGGGCTGGGTGGTGGGTTTCCTTAGTTCGTACGGGAGCAATCTTGGATTTTCCACTAAACAAGTTTGGGTTCATTGGGGAGGTATTCGGGGTTTGTAGTGAGTGCAGTTGTTGAGGGAGGTTTAATCATTACGGCGTGCGGTCTGTGCCTCTGTTATTTCACTGGTTCATGCTGGGGGGAATGACTAGGGGAATTTAGGCACCGTTGACCTTCTTTGTTCCATTCAGGAGGATTTGGTTCACTTCCAGGCTTTGCTTCCGGCAGTTTGTTTAGCTTGGTCGGTGGTTATTTTTGCCTGCCTGGTCGGCTTTGGGCGACGTGCATGCCTTTTTTTGGGGGATGTGCATGCCTTTTTTTGGGGGATGTGCATGCCTTTTTTTGGGGGATGTGCATGCCTTTTTTTGGGCGATGTGCATGCCTTTTTTTGGGCGATGTGCATGCCTTTTTTTGGGCGATGTGCATGCCTTTTTTTGGACGATGTGCATGCCTTTTTTTGGGGGATGTGCATGCCTTTTTTGGGGGATGTGCATGCCTTTTTTTGGGCGATGTGCATGCCTTTTTTTGGGCGATGTGCATGCCTTTTTTTGGGCGATGTGCATGCCTTTTTTTGGGCGATGTGCATGCCTTTGAACATGCTTAATCGCAAAGTGTCCCGTTTTCTAACTCGGTTGAGTTATTTGCTGTCGTGAGTTGGAAGGAGATAATGCGGATCTTGTCTTGCCTGGATATTTTCATTCAGGGATTACAGGCGGGGATTGAGGAGGCACTGGCTGAGTGTGGGGCTATTGCTCAGGCTGTGGTGGTGGAAGTTCTCCTGGCCAGCGTGGAAAGGAGGCATGTGGAAGGTGGAGCTCAAGCGAGCAGTTGGGAGAGGGGGGGCTTCCTGATGCGGCTGATAGTAGACCGGAGGTCTGACTCTGGGTCAAGGTTTTACCTGCCAGGGACAGGGTTACAAATCTGCTGACAGTTTGGGTTCAAGAACATAGAAATTTGACAGAAATCCAAAGTATTAAAATGAAAGATATTTTAAAACAAATATACAGATTAACTCAGAAAATAAAAATGTAGCAAATATAGTCACTGTGTTACATGTTTACAGGTGCATTCTGTATATAGTCACTATGTTACATGTTTACAGGTGCATTCTGTATATAGTCACTATGTTACATGTTTACAGGCGCATTCTGTATATAGTCACTATGTTACATGTTTACAGGCACATTCTGTATATAGTCACTGTGTTACATGTTTACAGGTGCATTCTGTATATAGTCACTGTGTTACATGTTTACAGGTGCATTCTGTATATAGTCACTATGTTACATGTTTACAGGCGCATTCTGTATATAGTCACTGTGTTACATGTTTACAGGTGCATTCTGTATATAGTCACTGTGTTACATGTTTACAGGTGCATTCTGTATATAGTCACTGTGTTACATGTTTACAGGCGCATTCTGTATATAGTCACTGTGTTACATGTTTACAGGCGCATTCTGTATATAGTCACTGTGTTACATGTTTACAGGCACATTCTGTATATAGTCACTGTGTTACATGTTTACAGGAGCATTCTGTATATAGTCACTATGTTACATGTTTACAGGCGCATTCTGTGTATATAGGCACTGTGTTACATATTTACAGGTGCATTCTGTATATAGTCACTGTGTTACATGTTTACAGGCACATTCTGTATATAGTCACTGTGTTACATGTTTACAGGCACATTCTGTATATAGTCACTGTGTTACATGTTTACAGGAGCATTCTGTATATAGTCACTGTGTTACATGTTTACAGGTGCATTCTGTATATAGTCACTGTGTTACATGTTTACAGGCGCATTCTGTATATAGTCACTGTGTTACATGTTTACAGGAGCATTCTGTATATAGTCACTGTGTTACATGTTTACAGGCGCATTCTGTATATAGTCACTGTGTTACATGTTTACAGGTGCATTCTGTATATAGTCACTGTGTTACATGTTTCCAGGCGCATTCTGTATATAGTCACTGTGTTACAATGTTTTACAGGCGCATTCGTATATAGTCACTGTGTTACATGTTTACAGGCACATTCTGTATATAGTCACTGTGTTACATGTTTACAGGAGCATTCTGTATATAGTCACTGTGTTACATGTTTACAGGTGCATTCTGTATATAGTCACTGTGTTACATGTTTACAGGCGCATTCTGTATATAGTCACTGTGTTACATGTTTACGGAGCATTCTGTATATAGTCACTGTGTTACATGTTTACAGGTGCATTCTGTATTATAGTCACTGTGTTACATGTTTACAGGTGCATTCTGTATATAGTCACTGTGTTACATGTTTACAGGCGCATTCTGTATATAGTCACTGTGTTACATGTTTACAGGCGCATTCTGTATATAGTCACTGTGTTACATGTTTACAGGCACATTCTGTATATAGTCACTGTGTTACATGTTTACAGGCGCATTCTGTATATAGTCACTGTGTTACATGTTTACAGGTGCATTCTGTATATAGTCATTATGTTACATGTTTACAGGTACATTCTGTATATAGTCACTGTGTTACATGTTTACAGGTGCATTCTGTATATAGTTACTGTTTTACATGTTTACAGGTGCATTCTGTATATAGTCACTGTGTTACATGTTTACAGGCGCATTCTGTATATAGTCACTGTTACATGTTTACAGGTGCATTCTGTATATAGTCACTGTGTTACATGTTTACAGGTGCATTCTGTATATAGTCACTATGTTACATGTTTACAGGTGCATTCTGTATATAGTCACTATGTTACATGTTTACAGGTGCATTCTGTATATAGTCACTGTGTTACATGTTTACAGGTGCATTCTGTATATAGTCACTGTTACATGTTTACAGGCGCATTCTGTATTGAGGTATGTTAATAGCGATCTCTTAAGTGACTTTAGACTGGGGGAAGATTTGATGGCGTCTGGGAGGTTATTCCATATTTGCGGTGCTCTGTAGGAAAATGAGGATTGAGCCACTTTCTTTTTGTGTTGTGATATTGCAAGTAAGGTGCTGGTCCTGGATCGGAGGTTATAGGATGAGGGAAATGCTAGGGGAAGAAGTCTATTCAGGTAGGGTGGCAGCTACCTGAATTCAGGTATCTATTCAGGTAGGTTGGAAAGGTGAAGGGTGCATTTAGACTCCAGCGATGGCCAGTTTAGTTCTTTTAACATGTCACAATTGTGGGTCATGTAGTTACATTGTAATGCAAAACGACAGAATGAGTTTCTGGAGATGTGTTTGCGGGGCGGCTGCATACACTACATCTCCGAATTCAATAGCCGGCATAAGCATTTGTTGTACAATCTGCTTTGTTACCGCGGGACTCAGGCAGGATTTGTTTCTGTACAGGGCACCTAGTTTGGGGTAAAGTTTAGATGAGAGTTTTTCGATGTGGGGGCCAAAGGATAGATTAGGGTCTAACCACATACCTAGATATTTGAGAGAAGTGACTATGGTCAGCGTGCCATTCGATTCTGACCCAACACATAGATGGGATTTTGCAATTTATGTTTATATATATATATATATATACATACACAACACACACACACAGTATATACTGCAATGTACAGACATTCTGATGAGGTCCTGTCCTACGAGTGGCTTTGACCAGTTGCATAAACTTGATCTCTGCTAAAGAAAGACATAGTGTAACACGGCATTGATTTAAGGGCCCCAGCTAGGAGCTAGGCATGACCAGTTGCAGTGGATGCTTGGACCCGTAGGGTAAATCAGTGCTTACTCCTGCTGATGAGGGTCCAATAAACCCGAAACAGCGCTGTCCTAGGAGTGGCTTTGATCAGTTGCATAAACCTTATCTCTGCTAGAAAGTCACAGTGTGGCATAGCATTGATTTTAGGGTTCTGTGTAATAACAGACCCAGGATGCAGAAAAGTGAGACAGATGTCATTTGCATATCCCACCTAGAATTCCTTGTTGCATATGGGGAAATGTGGCGCAGGAGCTCTGGGATGCAATTCATCGAATTGCTGTGATGTGCAGGTGGCTTCTGCAATAATAAACACATATATACACACACACACACACAGTATATGCTGCAATAATAAACATATATACACACACACACAGTATATGCTGCAATAATAAACACATATATATATATACAGTTGTGTTCAAAATTATTAAACCCCCCAGTGAAATTGAGTGTTTTGGCCAGTTTGACATTGATTTTGATCATTCAGTCATCTTGCTTACAATTAATCAAAGAGGCACGTGTAGGTCAGACAAATATAACATAACATTTATAATGAAATAAGCACAAATGTCTTTTCTGTGCTCACATCATATCAGTTTTATTCAACCCCAAGTGACATTCAATCTTAGTACTTAGTACAACATCCTTTTACAGTTATAACAGCTTTTAAACGTGAAGCATAGCTTCACAAGTGTCTTGCAGCCATCTACGGGTATCTTCGCCCATTCGTCATGGGCAAAAGCCTCCAGTTCAGTCACATTCTTAGGCTTGCGCACTGCAACTGCTTTCTTTAAGTCCCACCAGAGTTCTCAATCGGATTTAAGTCAGGTGACTGCGATGGCCACTCCAAAATGTTCCAGCCTTAATCTGCAACCATGCTCTAGTGGACTTGGAGGTATGCTTGGGATCATTGTCCTGTTGAAAGATCCAACGTCTCCCAACCCTCAGGTTTGTGACAGACTGCAACATTGTCATCCAATATCTCCTGGTACTGAAGAAATTCATGGTACCTTGCACACGCTGACGCTTCCCTGTACCTGCAGAAGCAAAACAGCCCCAAAGCATGATTGACCCCCCGCCATGCTTCACAGTAGGCAAGGTGTTCTTTTCTTCATAGCCTTGTTCTTCCTCCTCCAAACATAGCGTTGAAACAAAATTAGAACTGTTTGGGGCCCATGGATCATCAGTCCACAGAACACTATCCAAAAACTTCTGTGGTTTGTCCACATGACTTTTGGCATACTGCAGTCGACTCTTCTTATTTTTGGAGACAGCAAGGGGGTGCGCCTGGGAGTTCTGGCATGGAGGCCTTCATTACACAGTGTGCGCCGTATTGTCTGAGCTGAAACTTCAGTACCCACATCTGACATATCTTTCTCAGTTCCTCAGTAGTCACACGGGGACTTTTCTCCACTCTACGCTTAAGGTAGCGCACAGCAGTCGAAGTCAGCATCTTCTTTCTGCCACGACCAGGTAGCGTTTCAACAGTGCCCTTTGCCTTATTTGGCGAATGATGCTTCCTATGGTCTCTCTTGGTATGTTTAACATCTTTGCAATCTTCTTATAGCCATTGCCCTTCCTGTGAAGAGTAATCACCTCTTCTCTTGTCTTCCTGGACCATTCTCTTGACTTCACCATGTTTGTAACCACACCAGTAATGTCTAGAAGGAGCTGAGTATCACAGTCATTTTAAAGCTGCCTAATTGGTGCTTATTATGCTTTATTGCTGCTCCGTGACATCCACAGGTTTTTTCAATACCTGATTGAAAACACTTGAATGAACTCTGTTCTTCAGAGTGGTAGTCTTTAAGGGGTTGAATAATTGTGTCAATGAAGAATTCACAAAAGAAACATTTACTACTGTATTACAAAACCAATTGATGTCATTTTAGTTGCATATGGTTCTTTAAAAAGTCCTTGTAGGATTTCATTCTGAATACAATTACAAATGTCACTAAATTCCCTAAAACCCTTTACAGCATTGGGGGTTGAATAATTTTGAACACAACTGTATATACACACACACAGTATATGCTGCAATAACAAACATATATACACACACACAGCATATGCTGCAATAATAAACACATATATATACTAGGGATGAGCCGAACACCCCCTGAGTTCGGTTCGAGGCCGAACACGAACTTCCCATATGTTCGGGTCCGAATCCGAACTCGAACCCAAAGCAAGTCAATGGGGCTGAAAATTTGGTTTTTACAGTGCCCTGCAAGAGGGCATATATGCTACATATTTGCCATAAAAGGTGTATGGGGGTCCGGGTAGTGCCCTGGGGGACAGGAAACCAGGACAAAAAGTTTTAAAAAAAACGTTTTTAAAGGGACAGTGAGTTTTCCATGAAATAAGGGTTAAAAAAAACCCAAAAAATTCCTTCAAATATCGTGCCTAGGAGGTCCCCATAACCTGTCCGTGAAGTGGCGGATTTCTAGGATGTATGGAAACACTCAAAATCAAAAAAATGATGTTTCATATGACGGTAAATGCTTTTCCTTTAATCTATCCATAAACAACTGCTTGAGGCGGCAGTCTGTATGTAAAGAGGAGACACTTTCGTACACGCAGAAAAATTTTACTGATTTTTATGGCAAAGTTATTGTGAAACTTATGCAGGCTTTGGATGAAAGTAATAATAGGTGCTTTAAAATTGGTCCTTTAGTGTCCCAACAGTGCCGTCACACCGTAACCCCTCTGAGGATATGAATCTGATATAGGCGTCGGTGGCAGTGCACCCAAATATTGTGCTTTTGGTACCAGGCCTGCAAGTACTATCATACAGTAACCCCTCTGTGGTATTGTGGGAGAATGCAGGGGTGGACCATGTGGTCCTATATTAAAAAGATATGCATCTGGTTAAGGCGTCAGTGCACCCAGAAATTCAGCCTTTGGTGCCAGGCCAGCAAGTACCATCATACAGTAACCCCTCTGTAGTATTGTGGAAGAGTGCAGGGTTGTACCCTGCGGTTCAAAAAATTAAAATGATATAAATCTGGCACAGGCGTCAGTGCAGCCAAATATTGTGCCTTTCATGGCAGCAAGTGCCTTCACACCGTAACCCTTTTGTGGTATTGTGGAAGAGTTCAGTGCTGGAGGTTTTGTGAATGCAGAAGAGGACATCCCCTATCTATTCCATTACTTCGGCATTAGGGGATTGATAGCTGCTGATCCAGGACTGATTCATTTTTATAAATGTCAGCCGGTCTACAGAGTCGGTGGACAGACGCACTCTTTTGTCGGTGACAAAACCTCCAGCGGCACTGAACGTCATTTCGGAAAGCACGCTATATGAAGGGCAACCTAGTAGCTGCATAGCATATTGGCTAAGTTCTGGCCAGTGATCCAATCTCAACACCCAGTAAGCCAGTGGATCATCTGCTGGAAAGGTATCCAGGTCTGCCCTTGCCCCTAGGTAGTCCTGCACCATATGGTGAAGACGCTGGCAATGGGTGCCTACATTTGACGTCCCTGGGCGTCGAGGACTAAAAAAATTTAAAAAAGCATCAATCAAGCGGCCCTGGCCTTCACCACTATTCCTCTGATCACCCGCAGCCTCAGAAGCACCTGTGTCAGCACTTGGTAATCTACCAGTGCCTGGAAAGGTGTTATATGTCGCTTTAGAGCGTCCTCGAGTTTTTTCATCCTGTGCTCCCTCTGTGCGGGCAGGATGAGCTCTGCAACTTTCCCCTTGTATCGTGGATCCAGAAGGGTTGCCAACCAGTAATGATCCCTCTTCTTGATAGCACGAATCCTGGGGTCCTTTAGCAGGCTTTGCATCATTAGGGAGCCCATGCAGCGTAGGTTGGAGGTGGCATTAGCTTCTGAGTCTTCCTGGTCAATGAGGATGACCGTATCGTGCACTTCCTCCTCCCAGCCACGCATTAGCCCTTCTGTTTCTGGGCACACAAAACTCTCCCTTGAGGAATCCCCACATTCAATGCCCCCACTACTAAAATATTCTGCCTCATCCTCCTCCTGTCTGATCTGAGTAGGACCCGCTGGAATGCTGTCTGCGGAAAGACTGGGGCCTTGAGAGCTAGGGAAGGCCTCCTCTTCCTCACGCTGATCTGCCTCTAGAGCCACATCTATAATTCCCTGCAGAGTGTGCTCCAGCAGGAACACTAAAGGAATTGTGTCACTGATGCATGCACTGTCCCTGCCCACCATCCTCGTTGCCTCCTCAAATGGTGACAGTACAGTGCATGCATCCTTGATCATCAGCCACTGCGGGGGGGAACCAAGTTGACCTGAACCTGTCCTGTGCCATACTCACACAGGTACTCGTTGATGACCCTCTGCTGCTTGTGCAGATGCTGCAGCATTGCTAATGTCGAGTTCCACCTGGTGGGCATGTCACAGATGAGACAGTTTGTGGGAAGGTGGAATTCTCTTTGAATTTCTGCCAGGCGAACGCTTGCTGGGAATGACCGTCTGAAGTGGCTGCAGACTTTTCTGGCCTGGATGAGAAGCTCTGGCAGCCCTGGGTACTTGGTTAGGAAACGCTGTACCACCAGATTTAGGATGTGTGCTAGGCATGGTACATGCGTCAATTTACCCTTTTGTAGGGCGGAGAGAAGGTTGCTGCCATTATCGCAGACGATCATTCCCAGCTCAAGCTGGCGTGGTGTTAACCATCTCTGCACCTGCCCCTGCAGAGCTGACAGAATTTCTGACCCGGTGTGGCTCCTGTCCCCTAAACAAACAAGCTCAAGCACAGTATGGCATCTTTTTGCTTGAGCCATTGCGTAGACCCTGTCAGGCGTCGGTTTAACTGCCACTTTGCCAGAGACAGAGAAGGAGGAGGAGGAGGAGGAGGAGGAGGAAGAGGTGGTGGTGGTGGAGCAGACAGACCTCATACAAGCAGCTTTCTGGAGGCATGGTGGATGAACGAGCTCCAGCACAGAGCCCTGTCTTGGATCCCTCCCAGCTGCAATCAGAGTTACTGTCAGGAATGGGGTGCGACGGTTGGTGAGGTGAGCCCATGGTGCAGTGAATGGAGGAGTCACGTAGGTTACCAGGCATAAAAAGGGTTTATTTAGAGAATAAACACAGCAGTAAATAAATGGATCAGAGTCTATATGATGCAAGCAATAGACTGTATGCTGGTTCTAGGGTTTGCTGGAAAGCAGAGTTTAACCACTTGAATGCTAAGGACGCGCTCAGCGCGTCCTCAGCATTCCGCTGGTGTGCTGAGGACGCGCTGAGCGCGTCCTCACATTGGGGTCAGCGTTCGGCCGGGTTCCGGCCGATCGCTGGCCCCTCCGGTGCGGGCTGACATCCTGGATGTCAGCCCGCATCCGGAACACCAGCCGCCAGAATTAGGTGTCATCGCGGGGGCGCGATGACACCTAATTCAGGCCCCCCCCCGCCGCATGTGCGGAGGAGGCGCCTGAAAGGGAGGGGGGAGGTCCTTCGGACCGCTCTCCCTCCCGATCGGTGGCTCTGCGGGCTTAACCCAGGCATCATTTGGAAGGGCACAGCCTGCCCTTCCAAATGATGCCTGGCATTAACCCCTGGGGAGCTGGATCGCGAATCGGCGCTGAAAAGAGCGCCGGTTCGCGATCCTTTCCCGGAGCTGGCCGACATCTTGGATGTCGGCCAAGCCTCCGGGAACTCCCCCAGAGGACTGGCGTCATCGTGCGTAGCACGATGACGCCAGTCCTAGAGTTAACCCCTAACTGCCACCAACTGTGAGATAGGGAGTTCATTGGAACTCCCTATCTCCCGATCCGTGGCAGTTAGGGGTTAAATTTTGGTATGGTTGGATCGGCCAGAGCATGGCCGTTCCAACGATACCAAACATGAAAGTGTAAAATTTTGTAAAAAAAAAAAAAAAATTTAAAAAAAAATTAAAAAAAAAAAAAAAATAAACACTTTTTTTTTTATTTTTTGGGTTTGTTAATGCAGCAATATTGTTCCCATTTCAATTATAATGTGAACAATGATGCTGCACTAACGATTTTTGTATGCGGTGCGTTTGTTAAAAATAGTGTCATTTTCCCCAAAAAAAAATGTAACGAGACCCCATCTCTAATTTTTTTAACAAGCGCACCCCATACAAAATATAACCGCAATTGCTCGCATGTTAAAATGTGAAAAAACACTTTACACGTTGTAAATTATTGAAAATACATATTTTATTGCATTTTTTGTTATAATATACAGACATGACATAACGTATACATATAATAATGACATATTATGAATCTACTGAGTCTGACGGAAAGAACGATATATAATATGTCTGGTCATATACTAAAATAAGCCTTAAAAACACGTTTAAACATGATGCGCAAAACAGGTAAAAATGACCTCAGCACAGGGGCGGGAAAAGCCTCAGCAGCGAAAGGGTTAACTTGCCAGCGAGGAGTCTTGAGAGTGGGGTGCACTTGCCAGCGAGGAGTCCTGAGAGTGGGGTGCACTTGCCAGCGAGGAGTCCTGAGAGTGGGGTGCACTTGCCAGCAAGGAGTCCTGAGAGTGGGGTGCACTTGCCAGCGAGGAGTCTTGAAAGCGAGGGTGCACTTGCCAGGTTAACAGGAAGAGTTCAGATTCAAATAGCATAGAGCTTCAGGGACTAGACTGGTTGCTTGCACTACCAGAAAGTTAATGTTGAAGCCCTGATGGAAGGGTGGATCCCTCTTTTAAGCAGGCTTCATTAGGAGTCATGGCAAACACCTGAAGGCACCATGATAGCAGATGAATGGCCAGAGAGGATCCTGAAACCTGTATACGAATATGAGCAGGTTAATGACAAGCAAATGTAGGTAAATGGATGTTTGCCAGTGATTAGGTGGGGGCACAGGCTTAGTCTGGGACAGATACCTGACAGTTACCCAGTGTGCCATGAAGGAAATGTAACGACCCTGTCCATGCTTGCTGGACCATGTGTCTAAAGTCACATGCACCTTGCTGCTGACTGCCTTTCCCAATGACTGGATAACATTGTCTTCCACGTGCTGGTATAGTGCTGGAATGGCCTTGCGTGAAAAGTAATGGCGTTTTGGAACCTGCCACTGTGGTACAGCACATTCAGCAAATTCACAGAAGGGAGCAGAGTCCACCAGCTGGAAAGGCAGCAGCTGCAATGCGAGTAATTTTGCTAAGCTGGCATTTAGACGCTGTGCTTGGGGATGGTTGGGACTATATTTTTTCTTTTGCTGCAGCAGCTGCGGCAACGTAATCTGACTGCGTAAATCTTCAGCTACTGGGATGATGTCACATTGTGAGGAAGGACCTGGTACAGCCATTACTGTAGCATCATCCCTGTCAGTGGAGGTTGTAGGCAATGACATGGCAGGACATACAGTGGGGATAGAGACAGATGAGGAGGAGGAGGACCTACGCAAAGTTTTGCGCCAACGGATGTGTGGCACTTGTTTATATGTCGCCTCAAGCATGTGGTACCCAAGTGTCCGGTATCTTTCCCACGCTTAAGCCTCATCTGACATAGATTACAAATAGCAACGCTGCGCTCTACTGCACATTTCTTAAATAACTCCCAGACAACAGAGTTCCTGCATGTGTTCTTTGAGACAACAGTGCTCTGCACCGGAGCAGCTCTGACATGTAATGCCTTGGACTGGCTAGTGCTACGGTTGGTCACAGAGGATGTTGTGCATGTTTGCTGTGCCTCCTCCTCCCCCTCTTCCTCACTTGATTCCTCTGTTTGATCAGGCACCCAGGTGGAGTCAGTGACCTCCTCATCATTGTCATCATCATCCCCTATCTCCTCGTCACTGGAGCCAACTTGGCAGTATGCTGCAGCTGCTGGGGCAACATGAGTACCAGTTATTTGTGTGTCATCACTGGCACCCCCTTCCTCTCGGTTGATTATACTCCCTTCCTCAACCTCAGAGATTGAATCAGAGCACTGTACTTGCTGCGCATCCTCAAGCAGCATGTCACTCTCATTGTAGTCAAACAATTCAGCTGACTCCTCCGTGTGTGATAGCGAGGCTACGGCAGGAGTAGCTGTGGGCATGGAGGCTGCATTAGATGCTTTGGCAGCTGAGGTGGACTGTAAAGCACTAGAAGCCTGGCTGGCAGAGGACTCGGAGGATGAGGATGGCCTGCTTAGCCAATCCACCAAGTCCTCTGTATGTTGCTGCTGCTTAAGATGGCCAGCACCAGTTAGAAAGGACAAGGACAGAGGATGCACCACGTCCACCACGACCAGAGACACAGCTTCCCGACACAGGGGCTGCTTGCCCTCTTATCTGTGTCTGGGAGCGTCTGCCTGTCCTTTTTGTTCTTTCAGACATGGTGAGTGATTTATAGATTAATATATACAGAACTCTGATTCAACTCTGGTATAAAGATTTAAAGAACTCTGGTATAACTCAGTGAGACACACTGATAGCTGGCAGCCAGTGACGAGACACAGATCACCTCAATTCACAAATGTTTTGTAGAAATTAGTGAGCCCCAAAATACTGCGTGGTACTGGATGTGTGACGAGACACAGATCACCTCAATTCACAAATGTTTTAAAGAAATTAGTGAGCCCCAAAATACTGCGTGGTACTGGATGTGTGACAAGACACAGATCACCTCAATTCACAAATGTTTTAAAGAAATTAGTGAGCCCCAACATACTGCGTGGTACTGGATGTGTGATGTCAGGTATATTACACACAAAGGAATTTTAAAATGGATGCCTGTAGCCATTTTATTTTTAAAGACAGTTTTTCTTTCAAAATTTCTCTAGGTTTAGAAATGAATGAGATTTTTTTTTACAGAGTTCATTCCTGGGTGAAGTCTTTTATATATTTTTTAAGAAGTGCCAGACATGAAGGAACCTAGAATGAATGTTTTTGTGAGATAATGCTAAGACGTGTCATAATTAGATTTATTGGTCTGTCTTAAGTTTCTAAAACAAAAGATATTTTGTCTTTTGGGTATAGGAATAAGAGTTAATATTTCTAATATAGATTTATATTTACTAAATATATGTTTATAATCAAGGTATATTTTATTATATTTACAGTATGAAATATACTCCAATAAATATTGTAGAAAGTATATAATTGGTAAATAATAAAAATTACTAAAGAATAGATTCTGTTGAGAACCAGAAAGAATTTAGCTGATGGGACTGAGTCAAAAGGGAGTAGGGATATAAATCAAAGATGACAGATGGAGACACTGTGTCTGGGAGAAGAGAAGGTCTTTGTTAAGTCAGTCTGACCTTTTTGACCCGAGATAAGAATTAAAAAGAAATGGTGGAATTAATTTAAGAAGTGCAATACTGCCCTCTAGAGGATAGTAAAAATAATGATTCATATTACCATTAATTAACCGTGACGTCAAATTGGCTATAATAAGCGGCAAAGGTTCTTTGTAAGTCAGTCGGAGATTCCAGCAGTCAAACTCACACTGCAATGCATTAGACATGACACTCTGAGAGTCCAAGATTCCAACACTCAGACTCACACCACGATGCAGGCAGATCCCAAGACATGAGGCAATCAAGATTCTCACTAAATTTCCGACTCTCACCAACTCTCTAACTCACATGCATTGATTATCTGATATCGATAATTTTCACACATTCCAAAAATTACTACATCAGGGATTCCAAGGCAGACTTATCAACATCCAAATTGGACAGGTAAGGTATGAAATAAGGAATTAATGTAAAAATATATTTGTAGAGATTCTTGCAACGTAGACTGAGACTTCTCGGATACGGTTAAATCCAAATTCTAAGTATTTCTAATCTGCAGATGGAAATATGAAGAAGTGTATATAAGGATTTATTCCTAAAGAAATGTTGTAAGATTGATACCAATATATATATTGAATTTGGAAATTACTGTGATTAAAATTAATAAGCAAGGAATTATATAACTACAAAAGAAAAAGAAAAAGATTAGAAGTTTAATTCTCGAGATTAGGGGAGGATTCACTAAATAAGATTTTATTACTTATTATTAAATTAGCTCATCTTTTGTTGATCCATGTAGCATAGAGATATATATATATATCTATAAGAGCTGGCTGGTTAAACATTGTTTGCTGGGAAATGCATGTTGTATTAAGCAGAAATGTTTATTAATCATTTGTGTATTAGTTACTAACTGATAAGGTAAATGATATTAATCATATATGCAGTTACTAACCGGAGATACATATATTGTGAAGCTAGTTTTTATATGCTGATGGATTGTGGTTTATAAATTTTTGTTTATGATATGAGATTTGAAACTTTTTTGTATACGTAATAAATATATATATATGTTTATCCGATTATTGATTATTGTAATTTTTAAAGCAAAACACAGACAAATAAAAGAATTCAGGATAATTTCTAAGAGATATAGACGATTGATATTTGTGTCTCGTATAGGTTTCTTATGAAATAATAATCCCTGATATATTGGAGGCAACTGCCGAGGTAGGTCCAGTAAGTCCAATATAGACATATTGGAGGCTTGGCTGATCAATCCAATCTATATAAACGTGTTGTATTCACGTGCAGAGATTATATCCGACAAATTGGAGGCAACTGCTGAGATTGTAGTTTTTGTTTGGAATATAATTGTCAGTATTGTCTGATTAGACAGAGATAAAATATATATATATATTTTGATTCCTTGTTGTATTTTGACTTGTGGTTTTACGGTTATCTACTAAACAGTGTAAAAATTTCAGAGTCAGAAACTGAGACTCAGGAAGATGTAGAGATACATACTAATCAAATAATATTGATAGATGTTATGTCTTATCTAAAGGACAAGTTACACGTCACAGACGATTTATTTGAATGGATAAAAGAATTGCAATCAAATATATCGAATTATGTTGATTCAATCTGGTCAGATCAATCAAATTTTCTTGAGTGTTTGCGAAAGATAAGTGCAGGCACAAATAAAAAGGACAAAGAAATTTTTGTTTTAAAAATTGTGCCTGAATGCATATACTTGATCGCAGAAATGAACAAGAGATTGAATGATGACAAAGAAACCAGAGACAGATTAGAAAAGAAAAATTGTGACTTGCATGATACCGTAAATAAATTAAAAGATGAGTCAGAATTAATGTTAACGGAATTGAAAGTGTGTGCAAGAGAAAAAGATCAATTGCAAGATGAGATTGCTCAATTATCCAAATTAAATAAGGGGCTAAACAAACAATTGGCGAGAATGAAATGGGAACATGAGAAATTCGCTGATGAGTTACGTCAGGAGGAAACTGATGTTCAAAGGGTTAAAAATTCTTCGTTAGAGAAGTCCCCTTTGAAAGCTTTGAGCCATACATCACTGATTAGACCTGGTGACGGCTCTGTTTATCTGAAAAGCCAGAGTGAGCAGAGTGGAAGCGAAAATGAAATTAATCTCATGATGAAAAAAGAGTAAAACCTCTTACACAGGAGTATTTCAAATCACATCACTCTAGCCAGCCACAGCCTATTAAGAAATATCGTGAAGTTCAGGATTTAACGAAAATTATTAATTTCTTGAAAACCTCAGTAGGTATCTTTGATGTTAAAGCATCGTCACAAATAATAGGTCATTTAAATATGTTTGAAGAAGCTATGGGAGTTTTAGGAATTAACTCAGATGCTCAGAAAATTGAGTTGATCCCATGGGTCTTTGAAAGCAAACATATATATTTTTTCCAGTCTTTGAAAGAATCTGGTATATGGAACTGGAGTAAAGTAGTTTCTGAGGTTAAATCTGAATTTGGGCCTCAGCGTTCCAATCTAGCTTCGAAAAGAGCAATTTTAACTCTAAAATGCAGACCTAATCAAAGCCCCCATGAATTTCTTTCAGTCCTTAAAAATGCGTACAGCTTGGCTGAAAGAAACCCAGATTTTGAAAACCCTGAATTTATCCAATTATTTTATGATGCATTGCCAAATAAAATAAAGGTTATTTTGGCAAGAGATTATGACCCGAGAAATGGTTTGGATTGGGTACTAAAAGAAAGTATGACGCTATTTACTGTACTTGAATATAGTGAAGAAACTCAGGGGAAAAGAGTGAAAAACTCACCTGAGGAAATAGCGGAAGCTCACGTTAAAAGGGGTGATATTAAATTTGAGTCCCACAAAAAGAGTTATGCAGAAATATTGCGTGACTCCATACCTCAAAGGGAAAAATCCAAGCCAGATCAGCAAAGAGGGTTTGCCAGAGAAAATTCAGGAAGTAAATTTCAATCTAGGAAGCAATGGGTACCTAGAAGTCAGTGGGTTAAATCAAGGGAAAATGTACCTAGACAGGAAGCAACCAGAGGTAAGACTGAATCTGATGTGTCTGATAATGCGCAAGCTTCGTCTCCAAGGACGAATAGAAAGCGGAGATATAATGTACGCCAGCGTATTGGTCAAATGCAGGAAAATTTCCGTGCGCTGACAGAAAAACTGGATCAGATCACTCGGTTAATGACTGGAAATAACCCTGGTCAGGTTGTAAGCGATGCAACACCTGCAGCCCCACCCAACCAGTGACTAGATGATGTTTCTGATGAAGTAACCAGAATCCATGACAATTTACCAGAAAGTGATGATGAAATGATTAATACAAATGTTTGTATGGTTGATGATTTAAACCCTTCCCTGCAAAGAGTAGGAAAATGTATTTTATCTCCCCAGACTAAGTGCGAGCAAGCTGAGAAGACTGGATCCGAAATGGAAAGCACAGCTGTCAAAAGCACGTTTGAGAGAGCAAAATCAGTTGGTAAAATCTGTACAAAACCTAATTTCATATCTCACTCTAAATTTCTCTGTAAATTGCATAGCATTGAAGACCGATATTATGTGAATGTAGAATTACAAGATAATTTACCACATATTCCATCCTTGCTAGACACTGGAAGCCAAGTTACGTTAATATCAGCACATTATTTTGAACAGGTCCAAGAACTGTCCTCCAGGAAGCCTAGATTAGATAAATCTAATGCTAATCTAGTGAGTGTGAGTGGCACATCTCTGAAAGTTCTGGGCATGGCTAAATTGGATTTTAAATTGGGGAATAAAGTAATTCGGCATCCAACGCTTGTTGTGGATCTGCCCCAAAATCGCCTAATTATTGGAATGGACCTTCTCAAAAGGTTAAATCCAATCATTGATTTTATCAATGAGGTTATTTGGTCCCAAGTAAATGTTCCAATCAGCTATGATAGATGCCAATCCCATCACACTCAGCCTAACTGCCATGTGATTGAGGAAAGGCCGGATTCTATTGAAGTCCACTTCAGAAATAGCCAGACACCTGATGTCTCTTTCTTAAGGCCAAAGCCCCTGACTGCAGGAGAGCAGGAGGATAACACCATATGTGTTCCCCCCGAGAGAATTCGAGATATATGTCTGGAAAATGACGTGCTAATTATTCACCTCCACAAGAGGGAGACAGAACCAAATGGACATAGTGACCTTAAAGTGATCAGATACCCAAATCCTCAAGATGAGTGGATAACAGATCTAGATAATGACGGAGACAGTCCTAATGCTATTGGAAAAAGTTATGTTATGTATTTCTAGAAGAAATAAAACTGCCAAGCTCAATTGCATGATTGTCATCCTAGATCTCACCTTGGATATGTGAAGATGGAACAAAAGAAGACACTTAACTGGTATCATATGAAGTGATGTTTTAATTAACATGTGATTCTTCTTCCCAGCATTCAGATGTTTAACTCAAGCTAGTAGATATACTAGATCGGTACGGTTAATGAAATTTAATCAGAGATCAAGGTATCTATAGGGAAATTGAGTGAAATCGCTAGTCTATGAATGGTTATTTATACTCTTTCTTTCAACAGAAATTGAGAAAAGTGGTTAATCCGAACTGCGACACTTAATCCGCAAAGATGAATCGGACCACCAAAGACTGCGACTATCTGGAAATTCTATGGTTTTCCGCACAATTCCAAGGAGAATGTTAAAGTCCCATGCGCATCAAGCTCATGCAAGCCTGAAAGACATGCGGGATACAGCCAGGATACCGTTGATTGCTATGTACAAGAACCACCGAAGGAAAAGATTTGCCGCATATTTTATTGCAACCGCTGTTTTATACACAGAAAGAGAAGCAAATGTTTACCGGAAGAATCTGGTTCAAAACAAGAGAGTGTTCATACCCACACCAGTGATTCTCGTGAAAGTTTCTAAAGAATCAAGAGTTGTTATCGAGAAGTTAATTTTTATAAATTAAGTCTGGTATGACGAGATGCAAATCGTTGTCATATTCCAAGGGCAAGAGATCCTTATGAATCCAGATTTGAAATCTTTGCTAAAGAACTAGCATGACCATACTATTGAACTTCTAATAATAAAAAAAGACAATCGAACAATTTATGCTCCAATGTATTCACAGATTGATCATCGATTGCTATCTGCTTATAACGGGCCAAAGATTACAGAGATTGTGATTTGTATAGTAATTATGTTTCTAACTGTCTGGATGATTGTACTAACAAAGAAAGTACGTACATTGAAGTTTAAAAACACTGCGTCTTCAATTGTTAAATGGATGAAAGAAGAAAAACGTGTTGCGAAAGGTGGAAACCTAGCCTAATTGGTTAAGGGGGGAGATAGTGTATGTTTTCCTCAAATTTATTTAATTAATAAATAGATGAAACCAAAGGGCGGTTATGTCAGGTATATTACACACAAAGGAATTTTAAAATGGATGCCTGTAGCCATTTTGTTTTTAAAGACAGTTTTTCTTTCAAAATCTCTCTAGGTTTAGAAATGAACGAGATTTTTTTTTTTACAGAGTTCATTCCTGGGTGAAGTCTTTTATATTTTTTTTAAGAAGTGCCAGACATGAAGGAACCTAGAATGAATGTTTTTGTGAGATAATGCTAAGACGTGTCATATTTAGATTTATTGGTCTGTCTTAAGTTTCTAAAACAAAAGATATTTTGTCTTTTGGGTATAGGAATAAGAGTTAATATTTCTAATATAGATTTATATTTACTAAATATATGTTTATAATCAAGGTATATTTTATTATATTTACAGTATGAAATATACTCCAATAAATATTGTAGAAAGTATATAATTGGTACTTAATAAAAATTACTAAAGAATAGATTCTGTTGAGAACCAGAAAGAATTTAGCTGATGGGACTGAGTCAAAAGGGAGTAGGGATATAAATCAAAGATGACAGATGGGGACACTGTGTCTGGGAGAAGAGAAGGTCTTTGTTAAGTCAGTCTGACCTTTTTGACCCGAGATAAGAATTAAAAAGAAATGGTGGAATTAATTTAAGAAGTGCAATACTGCCCTCTAGAGGATAGTAAAAATAATGATTCATATTACCATTAATTAACCGTGACGTCAAATTGGCTATAATAAGCGGCAAAGGTTCTTTGTAAGTCAGACGGAGATTCCAGCAGTCAGACTCACACTGCAATGCTTTAGACATGACACTCTGAGAGTCCAAGATTCCAACACTCAGACTCACACCACGATGCAGGCAGATCCCAAGACATGAGGCAATCAAGATTCTCACTAAATTTCCGACTCTCACCAACTCTCTAACTCACATGCATTGATTATCTGATATCGATAATTTTCACACATTCCAAAAATTACTACATCAGGGATTCCAAGGCAGACTTATCAACATCCAAATTGGACAGGTAAGGTATGAAATAAGGAATTAATGTAAAAATATATTTGTAGAGATTCTTGCAACGTAGACTGAGACTTCTCGGATACGGTTAAATCCAAATTCTAAGTATTTCTAATCTGCAGATGGAAATATGAAGAAGTGTATATAAGGATTTATTCCTAAAGAAATGTTGTAAGATTGATACCAATATATATATTGAATTTGGAAATTACTGTGATTAAAATTAATAAGCAAGGAATTATATAACTACAAAATAAAAAGAAAAAGATTAGAAGTTTAATTCTCGAGATTAGGGGAGGATTCACTAAATAAGATTTTATTACTTATTATTAAATTAGCTCATCTTTTGTTGATCCATGTAGCATAGAGATATATATATATATCTATAAGAGCTGGCTGGTTAAACATTGTTTGCTGGGAAATGCATGTTGTATTAAGCAGAAATGTTTATTAACCATTTGTGTATTAGTTACTAACTGATAAGGTAAATGATATTAATCATATATGCAGCTACTAACCGGAGATACATATATTGTGAAGCTAGTTTTTATATGCTGATGGATTGTGGTTTATAAATTTTTGTTTATGATATGAGATTTGAAACTTTTTTGTATACGTAATAAATATATATATATTTTTATCCGATTATTGATTATTGTATTTTTTAAAGCAAAGCACAGACAATTAAAAGAATTCAGGATAATTTCTAAGAGATATAGACGATTGATATTTGTGTCTCGTATAGGTTTCTTATGAAATAATAATCCCTGATATATTGGAGGCAACTGCCGAGGTAGGTCCAGTAAGTCCAATATAGACATATTGGAGGGTTGGCTGATCAATCCAATATATATAAACATGTTGTATTCACGTGCAGAGATTATATCCGACAGTGACGAGACACAGATCACCTCAATTTACAAATGTTTTGTAGAAATTACTGAGCCCCAAAATACTGTGTGGTACTGGCTGTGTGACGAGACACAGATCACCTCAATTCACAAATGTTTTGTAGAAATTAGTGAGCCCCAAAATACTGCGTGGTACTGGCTGTGTGACGAGACACAGATCACCTCAATTCACAAATGTTTTAAATAAAGTTGTAAACCCCAAAAAAACTTGCTGGCACAGTGACAAGACACACATCACCTAAATTCCCTGATATTTGGTAGAAATGAGACCCCCCCAGTAGCGTGGCAGACCGGCAGTAACAACACACACAACTATCTCCTCTGAAATCTCCTCTGAAATGCGTGCAGAAACGGCGCGTGGAAACCTTATATAGTGTGCTGCGGGACTTAGCTCTGTGAGCCCATGATTGGGCAAAATTTGCCCAATCAGGACTCTGAGCGGTGATTGGCATGGTGTTCAACCAGTCTTGCACCAGCCCTGTGGTCAGGTGCAAGGCTGTAGCCAATTACGAGCTTCAGGCAGTGGGAAAATGCATTGTGGTCCATTGTGGTCGAACATGCGGCGAACACCCGGAAATGTGCGGTGTTCGCGATCTAATCGAACAGGCTAAGTTCGGGTTGAACCCCGAACCGTCCGAACTCGAACAGCTCATCCCTAATATATACACACACAGTATATGCTGAAATAATAAACACATATATATATACACACACACACACAGTATATGCTGAAATAATAAACATATATATATACACATACAGTATATGCTGCAATAATAAACACATATATATATACACACACACACACAGTATATGCTGCAATAATAAACATATATATATGCACACACAGTATATGCTGCAATGTACAGACTAAACACTATAATAAAATATAGAAATTCAGGAATAAGGAATGAAACGGGAGATGACTCCATTGCAAACACGCCGATACGCCCTGAGCCACCGAGATAAAGAAACGCGAGGAAACACAATAAGGAAGCTGGAAACCCTCCAAAAACATCACTGAGAAACAGGAAAGGGTCATCGCAGGGTCCGGAGAACGAGACAGAAAAACTAAATACAATCTGAAAGGTATTTTAATATGATAGGTAGTGTGAATCCACCCCCCCCCATTATAAGTGTCAAACCCTGCAAGTCTTTTACTTGCATAGGATGTTAGCCTGTGGAATTTAGCCATTTCCTTTGTGTGCAGGAAGGGGTGTGTGAAAAATGTATGCTAGAAAAAGCCATCTCTGAATCAATATAGTAATTTTTGGCTCACTGTTGGTTAAACTCTGACGTAGAAATGTATCTGTATGCTGATTGGCTATAAGTTCTTTGAAATCTAATAAAAGACCTGTCTAAGGAAGGATATTTCAGACAGGACTGACGCTACATTGCTTTGTGGCTGATTTTGTTGTCTCTCATCATGGTGATGCGCCGCGCCCAGTTTTCAACTTTGATATATGAGAAGAAACTAGAAAAGGTTTATTGAAATTTCATAAATGGTAATTATTATAGGGAGTTTGTTTTGTTTGCTTTAAATCCAAATTTATCAGTTGTTGTCTGAAGTGGGATTTGCCATTCAGATGTTATTTATATTTAAGTGTATCTTTACATTTGAATATATCCTTACATTTGCTTGTTCAGATTTTGCGAACTTGCCTCCAGGTTTGGTTTTTTGTTTATTTTCCCTGACGTTAAAGCTATGGTTCAGAGCTTGTTGATTTTTTTTAATTTTTTTTTTTTTTTTTTTTTGGTGCAAGGTTGGACTCTGTCTTGATTTGTTTTTGTCATTTTATGTATTGTAGTAAAGGAAAATCGTTTGAGGACCTCACGTGTGTTTGAACTCGCCCGCTGCGTTGAGTATTTGTATTTGCTGGAAATTGAACTCATAAAAAAAGAAACGAGATGTTTCTAGTTGTTTTGTCTCCGTTCTGTGTCTATCTTGTACTTCAATTCTGGTGTTTCTGGGTCGTCCATATCTTGTAATTGTGAGAATTTTATTTTAACTGATTGGATTTTCTTCTTGTATATCAACTGCTTTAATCTCCCATTGAGAGACAGTTTTTTTTCCTCTTAATTTTTTATTTTTATTTTCTTGCGCGCTGCTGCCATTTTTATTTTTTATTTTTTTTGCTGCATGTGTTTGCGCGCTGATTCTATAGGATTTGCTAACTGTTTTTTCTTTCAGATTGCATGATTTTTTATTTTGTTTATGGCCATTGATTGCGTCTGCTTATTTAAATGTTTGTCTTTACTAACTATTAATATATGTGTTTATCTTTGATGTTTTGTATTTCGTAGTTTTGATATTATGTTTTTTATATGTAATTTATGTATAGGGACTGCTTTTCGTAAACCAGGTTTCTTTGTTTCTGTGTCATTACTGCCTTGCTTCGTGTATAAAAAAAAAAAGAAGGGGCACAGGAAATGGAGAAGACAATAGGGCTTTACTTTTACAGTGACTTTCAAAAGCGCCTGCTAACTTTTTTTCTTATACATTCATTCTTTCTCTTTGTTCTTTTTTTTATTTAATGACAAGAAACTCTTTATTTGTAATGTATAATGTTATTATGTGTTTGTATAAGGACTTTTTTCTTTGAATGCTAGTAGTCTTTTAGCAGTGCAAGTTGGATAATGGAATATGTAGTTATTTTTGTTGTTCTGTGAGTATTTGGGATAATTGAACAGTATATACAAATGGCATGTGTCTAATGCTTTGAATGACTGTAGTAGCAGTTGAATTCTGGAGCTGTTAGTGCTTTATAAAACTGTAACTGTTGTGGAATTGGGCGTGGTTTGAGTGCTTCGGCGTGCGTACAGTAGTGGAACAGAAGAAAGTAATTATGGGAGCTTTATTTACTGTAAATGGATTATAAATTGATGTATGATATATATATAAAAAAGTAGTGTATCAAGGTGATGGGCTCAAAGTTGTACATTTTCCCAAGAGAGGCGTGGTCGGTTATTTTCCTCTGGTCTTTGTTTGAGTCCAGCACTAAGGGATTGACCGCACCTTAATATAGGTTATATGTTTTGCCAAAATGGCTGACTGAGATCATTTACAGTTTTGTAACTTGTATAATGGAATATATATGTAGGTTCATGTTTAGTTGTTTGGAATCTAAGAGGAGGAAGTGATATAAAGCTGAAGGATTTGAGTGAAAGTTTAAAGGAAAGCGCCTACAGGTTTAGTAGCGCTGTACAAAGGAATTTAGGCAGATTTCAAATAAGAGAAGGTGTTTTTTGGGTTTTATTTTAGTTGACTAAGGGAGATGGAAGGTTGTAGTTTGGTATCTGAGTATTGTTTGATTTGTTTTCTTTTTCTGCAGTGGTAGCCAGATGTCTAGTATTATTTTTTTTATTTTTTTTGCTGTCTGATGTTTTTGTCTTTTGGGTGTGAAGTGCAATAACGTATAACTTTGCCTCTATTGCATATTCTTGGAGGGAATAAAACAGGTTGTAAAATAGCTGCACAAACACCTCACGTTTGAATGTTTGTTTTTAACCAATATCCTTAATAAAGATTATTGATGTTTATTAATCTTTTTCTCTGAGCTTCCTCTGAGAACTTTGTGCTAATTAACGCGTCAAGTTTTAAACATGCCCTTCTATACTTTCTTTCCCAGTTCATGATATTTTTGTTGTGTTTTTTTATTTGAATTGAAGTTCACATTCTTTTCCTAGTCTCCTCCATGTTGTCTCACTCATGACCCCTCCTCTCCTCCGTGTTGTCTCACTCATGACCCCTGCTCTCCTCCGTGTTGTCTCTCTCATGACCACTCCTTTTCTTTGTGTCCAAAAAATGTGTTGCATTGTTTTTCTCCATTTTAAAAGTATTTTAACCATATGAATTTTAAAGTTTTTGACAGGTTAATAATACATTTTTTCCCAAGTTTTTACTTTAGGTGAAAATTACCCATGCATGCCAACTTTGCTCAAGCTAGATGGAAGATTATGTGATACCAATATTGATAAAGATGTTGGAATTGAAGGAAATTTACTCAAACACATTATCATTTCACATTGCAATGTTACATCAACCGGATAATAAGGAATTATCAGACACCAGGCAATAAAACAATCTGATTATCGACAACTCATCAATAAATCATGCTATTTGTAGAAGATCATTGATTTGGAAATACAACTTAAGACATGTCAGTTTTACAAAACTGTTATTTTCAACCAATAAGACAGAAGACAAAGAAAGAAGATAATGTATTTTTATATTCTGATGTCGTCTAAGTGATAATTATTTTGTGTCTTTTATTATTTTATATTTTGTTATTTTTGTTGTTTAGTTACAATCAATATTGTTCAAAATTCCCTGACACATTTAGGATTATTGAAGATCACATCCAATTAAAATTAGAGTTCATTAATGTTTTTAGGAACATATAATTTAATGCATTTGCATGAATACATTTCAGGACATTATAGTGGTAAATGGGAAGTTTTAATTCGATAAAATTAATGCGGTTTTTATTTTATTTTTTATTTCATTTGAGGATTGGTGTGTTTTATAAACGCCAGGTTTGTTTCACAACACCGAACAAGACTGAATAGGATAGTAATTACAAAAAAAAAAAAAAACAATTATATTTAATAAAAGGGTGGAATATGCACTTCGGCTATTTCCCTTTTGAGCCAAAGTTGCGTATATATATATATATTTTTCTCTAACAATGAGTCAGAAGTAGTATAATTTTTTTATTGCGTGAGGCCGACAGGCTTCGCGGGACATTTTGAAATTTATTATCTGTGTCTTTTCTTGTGTAAATTAACATTTTTATTGTTTTCGTGCATTTGAGAGTGACAATGAATGAATGGATGTAGATGATTAGCGGGGTATACATATTTTCTTTTCTTTTTTATTTTCTTTATTGTTGCTGAAACCATATCACATCATCAAGAAACCTGACAGTCACAATGACTGCATATGGAACGAATCATGGACATTTTGTGTCAAGGTCAAAGGTCACAGGTAATAAGCAACCAGCGCAAAGAGACAGCTTGTTCAGGAGTCCCTATGGTGGGAGCTCTAATGACATTCAATGATTATGCGTCTCAAGCTGGGATGTTGAAAAAAAAAGACCACACCCTGATCTCGCACTGTGGACTATGGTATTAGATTATGGAATATTATTTTTTTTATTTATTTAATCCCCTAGATAAGTTTGAGAAAGGATTTAATTTGTGAAAATGAGAATGTATTTCTTGAATGTGTGTATGAATGCAGGTGTATATGCGTTTTGTGGAGTGAAGCTGAACATAGGAAAACACACAGATATAGATCTGACTCATGTTGATTTATTAGATAAATGAACTTTTACATTCAAGTTATTATACTTTTCTTGTTCGGTGAATTATATTTTGGGAAATGGGAATAAATAGTTATTTAATGTCTAGATTAGGTATTTTTGCCTACGCTCCAAATGTGGTTCGCTGGAAGAGTGAATCTAGATAGATAAGTGTATTTTATGCTCATAAAGGGCATCCTTGGGGAATCCTTTTCGTATATCATACAGGTATTAGGCGAGGATACTATGGCCCCAGGTATAATTAGTTTAATTGTCTAGTTTGTTTCATCCCTTTTTGTGATCACGATTGGATATGTGATCAATGAGACGATTGAAAGGTATTTTAATATGATAGGTAGTGTGAATCCACCCCCCCCCATTATAAGTGTCAAACCCTGCAAGTCTTTTACTTGCATAGGATGTTAGCCTGTGGAATTTAGCCATTTCCTTTGTGTGCAGGAAGGGGTGTGTGAAAAATGTATGCTAGAAAAAGCCATCTCTGAATCAATATAGTAATTTTTGGCTCACTGTTGGTTAAACTCTGACGTAGAAATGTATCTGTATGCTGATTGGCTATAAGTTCTTTGAAATCTAATAAAAGACCTGTCTAAGGAAGGATATTTCAGACAGGACTGACGCTACATTGCTTTGTGGCTGATTTTGTTGTCTCTCATCATGGTGATGCGCCGCGCCCAGTTTTCAACTTTGATATATGAGAAGAAACTAGAAAAGGTTTATTGAAATTTCATAAATGGTAATTATTATAGGGAGTTTGTTTTGTTTGCTTTAAATCCAAATTTATCACAATCTATAAATTACAAGTAATTACGAATCCGCACAGAGAAGCCGCGAACACAGCGCGACGCACAGACAGTAAGAGCGAAGCGACAAGTCGTGTGTGTGTGTGAGGGGGAGAATGGCGCTGTGTATACATGGCAGGGTGTAGTAGTGTGTGAGGGGGAGGCAGGTGCTGCGCTGTGTACACATGGCAGGGTGTAGTAGAGCGTGGGGGGGGGCTGGCGCTGTGCGTGCAGTGTTGTGTATAGTCAGTGTCTCTGGGTGAAACTGGCATTCTGTGCCTCGCACGGTGTTATCTCCCCTCGCTCTCTTTCAGGTGACCATGGCAGAGATCCCGCTGATCCCGCTGATTCCTCCAGGACTAGAGGCTCTTCAGCCGGTGAGTGTAATGGCACGGTGACTGGGCTGGTCAGTTATGGCTGCGGTGCGGTGTCCTGGAGGGTTTATGGAGTAATGGCTGCAGTGCAGGTTCCTGGTAGGTTTACGATGGTAATGGCTTCCCGTGTCCTGGTGGGTTTATGGGGCTAATGGCTGCGGTGCAGTGTCCCAGAGGGTTTAAAGGGGCAATGGGTGCGGTGTGTCATCCTGGTGGGTTTATGGGGGTAATGGATGCGGTGGGGCATCCTGGTGGGTTTATGGGGGCAATGGGTGCAGTGTGGCGTCCTGGTGGGTTTACGGGGGCAATGGGTGCGATGTGGCATCCTGGTGGGTTTATGGGGGCGACGGGTGTGGGCTTCTCGTGGGTTCATGGGGTAAACGGGTTTGGTGGGGCGTCCCACTGGATTTATGGGGGCAATGGCTGTGAGGCCGTGTCCTGGTGGGTTCGTGGGGTTAACGTGTGGATGTGGCATCCTGGTGGGTTCATGGGGTCAATGGGTGCGGTGGGGCATCCTAGTGGATTCATGGGGGCAATGGGTGGGGCATCCTGGTGGGTTTATGGGGGTGATGGCTGTGGTGCCGTGTCCTGGTGGGTTTATGGGGGCAATGGGTGCAGTGTGGCATCCTGGTGGGTTCATGGGGGCAATGGGTGCGGTGTGGCATCCTGGTGGATTCATGGGGGCAATGGGTGCGGTGGAGCATCCTGGTGGGTTTATGGGGGTGATGGCTGTGATGCCGTGTCCTGGTGGGTATGTGGGGTTAACGGGTGGATGTGGCATCCTGGTTGGTTCCTGGGGGTAATGGGTGCGGAGTGGCATCCTGGTGGGTTCATGGGGGCAATGGGTGCAGTGTGGCATCCTGGTGGGTTCATGGGGCAATGGGTGCGGTGGGGCATACTGGTGGGTTTATGGGGGTGATAGCTGCGGTGCTGTGTCCTGGTGGGTTTATGGGGTTAGAGGATAAGCACTAGGTATGGTGGGGGTCACTGTCATGTTGGGGTGTTTTGGTCTGGGTATCTTCATGTCTTCTCCAGCGCAGGTACCAGTAAGCGAGTGATTATTATTTCCTATGATTGACAGGACGTGGAGCCACAACCCTCACCAGAGCCGTAATTATAGGTGACAGCCAGTGCTTTTGAAAGGGGGCCGGCGTCTCTAGGGGGCCCTTGCATTTGGCAGCAGTGTTGTCGGGTTCACAGGCCTCCTGGAAGCCCTGGGTTCGTGCCCGGATTTCCACGAGTCCCTGGTGGTCTAGAGGTGACAGTCAGACCCCTGCTGTCCTTAGTTTAACCTGGTGGTCCGGTGCTGGAGCAATGCCTCGAGAAGTGGTGTATCAAAACATACAGACAGACTTCTAGCCACTTTTTAATGGCTTAATAAATTCCTTTTCTTGGTCCCGGATTTCCGCCATATATAATGAGGGGGGCGCAATGATGGAAATACGAGGGGGGGGTATAATGACAGAAATATGAGGGGGCCATAAGTCATCCATAAAACCCCATGTTTCTGGCATTTATCCCCCTAGTTCTTTTTTTAACCCTCTGTTTCCAGACATACCTTTGCCAAGCTCTTATTGGCTCGTGAACAGAGCGCAGAGACTTATTCCTCAGACTTTCAGGAATCTGCACCCCCCCCCCCTCCTGGCCCCGCATTGGAGTGAGCGGCACGATTCCCCGGAAAACAAAGTCCCCGGGGTCCTGTCTCCACTCATGCTACGGCAGCTCCTGTGTGCCCCCCGCTGACGCGAGCTTGCACAGAGTTGCACTGGGCTCCGAGGAGTCCTATGGATTCCAGGAGTTGGTACCAGTAGCGGCGCCACTGCCGGTATCTATCAGTGGCTGAAAACCATTCTGGCTGGTGCTGCTCCAATGAGCCGTCTGTGGTGAGCCGCAAACATGGCATGCTCCAAACCAAGGCCACAGCGGGAGCATAAATGGTGGTGGTGGTGGGGGGTATTTCTACAGTCAGGCCCCCCCCCACCGGTGGTTCAGTGAAAAGTCCCAACATTTCTGGTGGCAGCCCAGACCCTCACATTCCTGTTTATTTGCTCTGAGTTCAGGTATCCCTGTCCCGCAGGAACCTCCGGAAGAGCAAGTCATGCAAAGTCCTAGGCGTGCAATTTCCCCCTAGAATGGGCAGACTAGCAGCTGAGGGGGCCCCTGGCCCTGGTGCTGCGATTCTAGGGACGTCTTTGAGATATTTAGACATTTTTATCTGTCCGTCTACCTGTGTGTCTGTCCGTCCATCTCTCTGTGTAGCAGCTCCCGTCAGAAAGACGGACACAAACTTTACTGATGGATTTTATGAAGTTTTATTGTAAATCACACAAAGGTAAATGTGTTTTATATCCAGAAAAATCAGTGTAAACTGAACAAAACGTGCACGAAAGCCTCATCCATAAACTCTCCCGTCTCCTGCATCATTACTAAACACGCACAGAATTACACAAAATACTCATTACAAATACACACAGGCCTAGCTCCTTTTCAGGGGGGGGGGCTTGGCAAACTTTATAAATTGTACAAGAACAGTGATCCCGCAGTGCAGAATCCCCTGCACCTTTAAGGAAGGGGGACATGACTGATGGCCTGGGCCGGATGGTCAGAAAAGGAAATGTGGAGCTATTGGTCATATGTGTGCAACATTGTTTCACTTACCTATATATGCATCTGTGGGGGTGGGTTCTGTCTCTTTGTTCCCTGCCAGAGTCAACTGTGCATCAAGGAGATTCTGTGAGAGACCAGGAAACTTGGTGATTGAAATGGCTGTTATTTATTTTGTTTGTTGGATCAGTTTAGGGAGTGTCACACATATCACCTTATGAGCTGCTTTTTGTGTCCCACATATCTGGATATGAGCTGCTTTTTGTGTCCCACATATCAGGATATGAGATGCTTTTTGTGTTCCACATATCAGCTTATGAGCTGCTTTTTGTTGATCAGTCCATTTGCTGTATCTAGGCCTGTAAACACAAGTTTTATCAGCTCCCTTTATTTTGATTAATTTTCTGATATGTTCCCTGATTCTAAATCCAGGGAAGGAATGCTCTTTGTGTTTCTGTTTGCTGCTATGTCTCTCTGACCCCACTCCTGGTACCATGTGATGAATCCACTGAAGTAATGGCAGACAACAAGGAGTTTGATAAGAAAAGATTTTACTCAGCAGCATCATCTTACAATGGCTGCCACTCCCCGCCCCCTGATCACATGACTGTTAACTGTTTCCTAACATGCAGAATGAACTAGGCATAATTATGATATATTTAATAAATAATATGAAGCATACACATCATTACAGGGAGCATGCTGCTGCTCGAGGTTTCATTTTGCAGGACTTGCTGTACGAGACTTTGGTGCTGGCCCATGAACAGTCTCCTGAGGACGCTGAGGAGCCCCACCAGTGGCAGAGGGAACAGCACTCTAAGCCCCCAGTTCGGTTAAGCCCGAGGCCTCACAGTTCAGAGGCGTGATGGTGAAGCTGAGGTGCAGGACGCCGTTTCCCTGGTCATCTGAGGGGTTTATCGTCTTAGATACCCTGCCTCGTGAGCTGCGTTCTGGATTGTGGCAGAGGGTGAGCATGGTGCGTGCTGCTGCTGCAGGTTTTTTCCCCTCTGGTTTTAGGTGCAGTGGTTGGTAGGGAGCAACAAGCGGATGGTGCTGGCCATGCTGGTGAGGACCGCTGACATACCGTAATTGGCTGTGGACAGATCGGCGCCCCTTACCTAGCACTTCGTTTGGTGGCTTTATGGGTCGGAATGGTCGTTTACAGCGCTCTCTTCCGAGGTGTGGCTTGGATTCTGTACCTGGAGGTTTGCGGTGGATGCCTAATATCAGTGGAGGTGCTGTTTCTGGGCGACCATCGCTGGATCCACCTTTGACTGCTGTCCCAAGGGCTGCTGGAGGATCATCCATGCTGGCGGCTGGTGAGTCGGGTTTTGAGGCTGCGGTGTTTGGATTGCTGGGCCTTTCGGGCACTGATGCGTCTGGCTGGGCTAGTGGGGTGACGACGGGGTTAATAGAGACCCTGGTTGCGGCTATTAGGCACTGGCAGGATGGGTCGGTTGCTGCGTCACGTGCGCAAGCGTCGCTGGGTCCAGCTGGGCATGCTGTTGCTGGGGGCGCGGCGTCTGTGTTAATTTTGCTCCTGGCTCCGCTGGGATGGGAGCCCCTGAGTCTGCTCTTTCACAATGTTTGGGGCCTGCTTCTGCTCCTGTGCAGGATCCTGCTGTGCTCGGTGGAGCGGCGCTTGCAGCTGGGGCTTCCCCGTTGGACGCGGTGGTTGGACCTTCGGTACCTGCTGCGGTAAATGTTCCTTCGCCACTCGCTAGTGGTATTCCTGTGCCTGGTGCAGTTGGTCCTGCGGTAGACTCTTATGGGGCTTGTGATTTATGTCCAATGGGCCTACAGGTCTTTAATGACATTAAGGAGAAAATTTGGAAAGGTGAATATGTTGATGTTATGACTTTAGTTTTCTTCGGATAGGGAGACAATTGATCGTCCAGGTGTTGATTCCTTGCCCGGGGGCAAGGATAAGGACCAAGTGAAGACTTTGCCACAGACCTTTGGTAACTGGATTCAAGGTTTTTCTAGCTGATAGCGCAATTTTGTGCGAGGGTTTCCCCGACCACAGCGTGTCTTTGTTTGCGAGTTTGGGAGGCTTGCAAAATTTACGGGGGTCTATTTTGTTTTGTTACGACCAACAGTTTTGGCAGAAGATGGCGGTGCGTCCTGGGCTCCGCTTGTTTTGCAGGACGCCAATCTGTGGCTATTACTCATGATGCCAAACTGCCCAGTGGTGTCACCCTTTCCTGCATCCACAGTGCCCGGAGCCCCTGGAGTGCCCACGGGTACAGAGAGGGGGTGATGCTGCCTCTTTAATGAGTCCCATTGCCGTTGGTCCTCATATTGCAGGTTCAAGCATGAATGTTCTTCCTGTGGGGGGTCCCAACCGGCATTTCGATGTTTCAGAAGGGCCATGGCTCGGTCTTTGGGGCTTCAGGTCAGACAGCCTGATAGAAGGGATCACCCCGGTGATCGTGCGGGCCATGGCTCCTTGGCTAGACCGGTACCCCAATAGGCGATGCGCTGCATTGTTATTGTGGGTTTTCGTGAGGGTTTTGTTATTCCACATGTGCCTTCTGACTTTTCTCGATTTGGTGGCTGGACCTGGTTGTTATTGGCAAAAGCGGACATGGAGTCGGCGTTTCGGTTGTTACCGATTCGACCGGATTGCTATCACTTGCTGGGGTGTTCCTTTCATGGAGGTTTTTATTACGACCGTTGTCTTCCGATGGGCTGCTTGATCTTTTGCTACTATTTTGAGTTGTTCTCTTCCTGTTTGCACTGGGTGGTGTGTCGGCGCGCTGGACGGAGTTCGGTGGTCCATTATTAGGATGATTTCCTATTCGTGGGGCTGGCGGATTCCGGCGATTGCGTTGCGCTGCTGCAGTTTTTCGGGAGGTTGCCGAGGAATTCGGTGTGCCTTTGGCCGATGATACGACGGGGGGCCCAGTTTAATCGCTTGCCTTTTTTGGGCATTGAGATCTATACTGTCCGTGTTTTCCGTTTGTCTGTAGAGAAATTCAGACCTTGTGCGTTTGGTGGGGAGGGCGCGGGGTGTTGCGAAGTTGCGGCTTTCTGATATTTAATCTTTACCACCGGAGTACGCGCACCTCGTCACTTTGTTCGCATCACCAGTTCCTTGAAGGCGGACCTTGTGGTGTGTCAATCCTTTTTGCTGCATTATGATGGGCTGACGTATTGGCAAGAGGCGGACGTGAACAATCAGTCCCTCGAGTTTTTTGCCGATGCGTCTGGGGCTCCTGGCTTTGGCGTGTACTTTCAGGGTGCTTGGTGTGCCGAAGCGTGGTACCCGCGCTGGGTGGCGTCTGAGTTGGTGAGGAATCTCACAAGTCGGGAATTTTTTCCTTTGATTGTGGTCCTGGAACTGTGGGGGGAGCATCTAGCTAATAGGCGAGTGGTGTTCTGGATGGACAACCTGGGGTGGTGAATCGTTCGTCGGCCAGTTCCCCTCCTGTCTTGGCTCTTTTGTGTGACCTGGTGCTGCGCGGTCTCGAGCAGAATGTGTGGTTGCGGGCCTGGCACGTGCCGGGTGTGCGGAACGTGATTGCTGACGCTCTCTCCCGCTTCCAGTGGCTCCGGGAGCAGCAAGGAATGCGACACCCTTTCCACTGTGGCTCTGGACCCTCGCTTCGCCAGGCTGAGGATTTTGTTGGGGGACTCTTTCGGGAGCGAGGTGGACGGCATATTCTCAGGTCTGGCGGAGGTGGGAGTCACGGGGGGAATGGGGTTGGCATTCTGCGGAGGATCGTAGGGGCAACCTTGATTTATTTTGATTCCCTCCAGGAAGGGGAGCTCCGGTTTAAGGGGGCTCCGGTTTGGGAGCGGCCGGAGTACTGACTGCCCTTTCTTTTGGTGTGAGGCGGTTGGTTGGGAGGATGTTGGTCGGGATTTCCTGCTTTGAGGGATTGTTTCGGGTTGGTGGCGGACTGCGGTGTCTGAGGTTCGGCGCCCAGCTTCTGGCCCCATGTTTTTGGAACTGTTGGATGTTTTACTCGGCGTTTGTCGTGATCTTTTTGAGGTCGCGATTGTTTAGAGTTGCGTTTGCTTTTGCCTTTTATGGTGCCCTGAGGGTGGGTGAGCTGGTTGCTCCTAACTCTCAGATGCATTCTGCCTTGCGCATGTTTCTCTGTCAGCCGATGAGGTGAGGTTTTTGATTGTCAGGTATAGGACGGACCGCTTGGGTAGGGGCGTTCTGATTACTTAAATGCGATTGGGGTGATCGGGTGTCCTTTGGGCCTCACGCGGGAGTATTTGGCTATTCGGCCGGTTTTCACTGACTCTTTTTTGATTTATATTGATGGGGTTCCTTTGACTTGATACCAATTTCCTACAGTTTTTAAGCGATGCATTCAGGTTTTGGGTTATGAACCGGGGTTGTTTGCCTCCCATTCTTTTCGTATAGGCACAGCGACTGTGGCTGCGGGTGCTGGCGCGTCGGACGGCATGATTCAGCGTCTGGGTAGGTGGGATCAGATCGCTTTTGCTCTTAGGTTCATCCTAACCTTTTATAATTTCAGGTGCTTCCCCAAGGATGGTCTGGAGATTGGGTCATTCCTTCGTGCATTGGGCAGCCATGCGGGCTGAGCATCGGCCGCATGGCAAAAATCTTGGTTTCCCGGCAGAGGTAGCGGAGATTCACTGGTTGGAAATCCGGGGTTTGCGTTGGGCTCGGGTGTCGAAGGAAAGCAATGTTTTGGCTGGGAGGGTTCCCAGGGAGGTTATTTTAGTTGTTCATGCTGGGGGGAATGATTTGGGGAAGGTTCGTTCGGTGGACCTGATTCGGGCTATGTAGCTGGATCTGGCCCGCTGTCTTGCTAAATTTGGGGGATTGTCGCTGGTGTGGTCCGACGTTATTTCTCGCCCTCGTTGGGAGGAAATAGCATGCCCCACGGCCAATTGACAGGGCTAGGAAGAGGGTTAACAGGGAGGTTTCTAAATTTGTTCGGCAGTTAGGGGGGGTTTCAGTCCGTCACACGGAATTGGAAGGCGACAATCGGAATGTGATTCGCGGTGATGGGGTCCATTTGACGGACATTGGTTTGGATATATTCTTAACTGGTTTGATGTCGGGGATTGAGGAGGCGCTGTCTGCGGTGGGGCGCAGGGGCAGCCATTAGGAGACCATGGTGCCCCTGGCGTTGGCGTGGTTCCTGGACAGCGGTGCTTTAAAATGGTTAAGCCGCCTCCGGGTGAGGCATTTAACGAGACGAGCCCCGCTTCATCTCGGTCAGGCGGGGTGACGAGCTCCTGGTTTTGGATCGGTAAACTGCCTATTACATGGGTAATAGGGCGGATAACGGAGGAAAAGCACTGCTGGATTACATGGTGTAAATATTTAATAAAGCTGTGGCCCTTTCCAGTTAAGAAGGTGTTGTGTCTTCTTTATATTTAAGAGGTATGGGTCAAGGAGGTCCCAGGTTTAATCAGTCAAGAATCCCCTGCACCTTTAAGGAAGGGGGACATTACTGATGGCCTAGGCCGGATGGTCAGAAAAGGAAATGTGGAGCTATTGGTCATACGTGTGCAACATTGTTTCAATTACCTATATATGTATCTGTGGGGGTGGGTTCTGTCTCTTTGTTCCCTGTCAGAGTCAACTGTGCATGAAGGAGATTCCGGCCCGCCCACCCTGCTGAAGTTCATCTTCTTCGTGTCACAGCTTTGGATTGGCGTGGTTCCTGGACAGCGGTGCTTTTAATTGGCTAAGCCGCCTTCGGGTGATGCATTTAACGAGACGAGCCCCGCTTGATCTCGGTCAGGCGGGGTGACGAGCTCCTTGTTTTGGATCGGTAAACTGCCTATTACATGGGTAATAGGGCGGATAACAGAGGAAAAGCACTGCTGGATTACATGGTGTAAGTATTTAATAAAGCTGTGGCCCTTTCCAGTTAAGAAGGTGTTGTGTCTTCTTTATATTTAAGGGGTATGGGTCAAGGAGGTCCCAGGTTTAATCAGTCATGGATCTCGTGTCCCTCACTGCTGTAACAAGTCTGACTCAGCATGAGACACTTTATGATAACAGTGCTGCACTAAAAAACTTCCCACTACCAGTGCTGCACTAAAATGCCTCCCCCTGCAACAGAGACAGCACAGCTCCTGGACAGTTGTCATGCTTACTTGTAATACGGGTTTTGGAGTCCAGTATGCGGTTCGTGGTACAGAAGGAATATTCTAAGAATTATACCCCTATCCTTTGCTTACACTTCTCCCATGTAAGTTACCTTCTTAAACCTACTAACACCCAAGCCCCCCCCCCCACCCGCCCGACCCCCCCTCCCTTTTCCCGTAAATGAAAACACAACAAAGTATTGGCATTTTGAAAAGGTCACGTCTTTTCTTACTTAAGGCCAATTTCTTTGCCTCTAAGGCAGAATTATTATTATCGATCCTCGTATGCCAAATACGCTACACCAGATAACACTGGCAGCCAGATAACACTGGCAACTGCAATGCACCACAAGCATTGCCCAGAAATAGCGCCCCACGTGACTAAGCAGGATGACGACACGTCTGCTCAGTGTATTTTTATGGCAGATAGCAGGCCGAGAGGATCTGCAAACCAGAAAGGCACCTGAGCCTGGCCGTATGAAACCACAACTCACCCTGTACCCTGCAGATCCTCCCCCCACTATCGCCCTCCACGTGCCAGGCCGCCTATTTCACTGCTCCTCCCTAACCTAGACCATGTCCATCTTAAAGCGCAATCCCCCAGCTGTGGCCGAACAAACCACCAGCTGGCTTCCTGCCTCATGGTAAAGTACCCAATTTAAGCGCAATCCACCCAGTTGTGGCCGTAAAAAAACACCAACTGTCTTCAAGCCACTTGGGATACTATCTGATCGATAATAATTGCTCTAAACCATGCTTTTAATCAAAGAACAATCCCCCAACCTTGGCCGTTCAAAAACCACAGGCTGGCTTCATGTAACATGGTGTATAACTTGATGGAATAGGTAGACTAACCATGTCCATATTTAGACAATCCCCCAGACGTTGCCATATAAACCACGAACCGGGTTCATGCAACATGGCATATTTCCATATGGGAAACCACGGGCGGTCTTGCATGAGTGGTGAAATCACCACTCCATTGCCCCTATCCATGGTGCTTCTGCTGCGTGACCTTTCCGACATTGTAGAGAACCAGCATCTATGAAAGAGAAAACAAAACAGGGTGGGTTGGGTGGGAGTTAAAGAAAAATTACTGCAATACCAAAAAATGTCCCACGCAAAGCCTCTTGTACACTCCCTTCCCCCTCCTTTTCCATTGTTTATCTCCCCATTGTACCCAATCACAAAGAGCCATGTTTCAGCTCCTGGTGCACCAGGAGTACAAATATTCTAAACTCCCTACTGGGATTATCTCTAACACAAGTAGTTGAGGAGCCGACCCGTAAAGAGGCCATATTGGATTTAATACTCACAAATGGAGGTTTGGTATCGAACATTGTTGTAGGTGAAAATTTGGGATCTAGTGATCACCAGTCAGTATGGTTTAATATAAGAACAGGGATGGAGCCGCACCACACAAAAACAAAAGTTTTAGACTTTAAAAAAACTGATTTTTTAAAATGAGATTTTGTGTGAAGGAGTCATTATCAGACTGGAGGAGTTTAAAGGGAGTCCAGGAGAAATGGGATTATTTAAAGGAAGCATTATTGAAGGCCACAGGCAATTGCATTCGACTTGTTAGCAAAAACAAAAAAGGGAAGAAACCACTGTGGTACTCTGCAGAAGTGGCCAAAATAGTGAAGAACAAAAAGACAGCATTCAATAATTATAAAACAACTCAGAGTGAAGAAGATAGGCAAACCTATAAGATGAGGCAGAAAGAGGCAAAGCAATTTATAAGGGCTTCCAAAGCACACGCAGAAGAGAAAATAGCTCAGTCAGTAAAAAAGGGGGACAAAACATTTTTTAGATACATAAACGAGAAAAGAAAAGTAAAACAAGGATTAGTTAGATTAAAAACAAAGGAAGGAAGGTATGTAGAAGAGGATAAAAGTCTCGCTGACTGCCTCAATGAATATTTTTGTTCAGTCTTTGCAGAAGAAAAGGAAGGAAAGGGACCTCAGTTAGGAGGAAACACTGAGACATTTACATATCAGTTTACAGAGGAGGAGGTTCTACAGCAGCTGTCTAAAGTAAAGACAAGTCAATGGGGCCTGATGGGATCCACCCTAAATTATTAAAAGAGCTCAGTGATGTAATAGCAAAACCGTTAACAGATTTATTTAACCAATCCTTGTTAACGGGAGTCGTCCCAGAAGACTGGAAATTAGCAAATGTTGTGCCCATTTACAAGAAGGGTAGTAGGGAGGAATCGGGGAACTATAGGCCAGTTAGTCTTACGTCAGTAGTGGGGAAATTAATGGAAACCATGTTAAAGGAAAGGATTGTTGAACATCTAAAAACACATAGATTACAGGATCAGAAACAACATGGGTTTAGCTCAGGGAGATCATGCCAAACTAATCTTATTGATTTTTTTGATTGGGTAACAAAAATAATAGACACAGGTGGTGCAGTAGACATTGCTTATTTAGATTTCAGTAAGGCTTTTGATACTGTTCCACATAAAAGCTTATCAATAAATTGCAATCTTTGAGCTTGGATTCCAATATTGTTGAATGGATTAGGCAGTGGCTGAGTGACAGGCAACAGAGGTTTGTGGTAAATGGAGTTTATTCGGCGCAAGGTCTTGCTACCAGTGGGGTACCTCAGGGGTCAGTACTTGGACCCATTCTCTTTAATATTTTTATTAGTGATATTGCAGAAGGTATTAATGGAAAAGTTTGTCTTTTTGCTGATGACACAAAGATTTGTAACAGGGTTAACGTTCCTGGAGGGATCAGCCAATTGACAAATGATTTAGGTAAACTAAAAAATGGTGGGAGCTGTGGCAATTGAGTTTTAATGTAGGGATGTGCACCGATTTTTTTTTCGGTTCGATTCGATTTTTCGAAATTTTAAACTTTTCGATTCGGCTCGTTTCGACCACTTTCTGTTTCGATTCGGTTCGGTTTGATTCGTTTTTCGGGTACATTTATTTTTCGGAATATCGACTATTTTTCGTATTTTTGGGTCACTTCACTAGGTTTCTGTATCGACTTTTCGTTATTTCGGAAATTTTCGTTTTTCGGAATTGTACATGGTTTTCGGCATATCGCCCATTTTTCGTTTTTCGGAACTTTTCGTTTTTCGGAATTGTACATGGTTTTCGGCATATCGCCCATTTTTCGTTTTTCGGAACTTTTCGTTTTTTCGGAACGTCTGTTCTCGTTTCAAAGCTGTCTAACTCTATTCGTTTTGATGAAAACTACTATGGTTTACTTTTTTAATACTAATTTATATATTTTTTATAATAAATTTTTGGTTTGTTTTTCGGATCCGATAATTCATTCTGTCGATACGATAATTCTGGCGATTCTATCGTGTTTTTTTAATTAACCCTTTCGCTGCTGAGGCTTTTCACACCTCTGTGCTGAGCTCATTTTTACCGGTTTTGCTCATCATGTTTAAACGTGTTTTGAAGCTTATTTTAGTATATGACCCAGACATATTATATATCGTTCTTTCCGTCAGACTCGGCAGATTCATAATATGTTATTATTATATGTATACGTCATGACCTGTCTGTATATTATAACAAAAAATGCAATAAAATATGTATTTTCAATAATTTACAGCGTGTAAAGTGTTTTTTTTTCACATTTTAACATGCGAGCAATTGCGGTTATATTTTGTATGGGGTGCGCTTGTTAAAAAAATTAGAGATGGGGTCTCGTTACATTTTTTTGGGGGGAAAATTACACGATTTTTAACAAACGCACCGCATACAAAAATCGTTAGTGCAGCATCATTGTTCACATTATAATTGAAATGGGAACAATATTGCTGCATTAACAAACCAAAAAAAAGAAAAAAAACTTGTTTATTTTTTTTAGAATTTTTTTAAATATTTTTTTATTTTTTATTTTTTTACAAACGTTTTTCACATTCGTGTTTGGTATCGTTGGAACGGTCATGCTCTGGCCGATCCAACAATACCAAACTTTAACCCCTAGCTGCCACGGATCGGGAGATAGGGGGTTCCAATGAACCCCCTATCTCCACCATCGGTGGCAACTAGGGGTTAACTCCAGGACTGGCGTCATCGTGCTATGCACGATGACGCCAGTCCTCAGGGGGAGCTCCCGGAAGCTTGGCCGACATCCGACATCCTCATGGATATGCCCCAGCTCCTCATGGATATTGCCCCAGCACCTCATGGATATGCCCCAGCTCCTCGTGGACATTCCCCAGCTCCTCGTGGACATGCCCCAGCTCCTCGTGGATATGCCCCAGCTCCTCGTGGATATGCCCCAGCTCCTCGTGGATATGCCCCAGCACCTCGTGGATATGCCCCAGCTCCTCGTGGACATGCCCCAGCTCCTCCTGGATATTGCCCCAGCACCTCATGGATATGCCCCAGCTTCTCGTGGACATGCCCCAGCTCCTCGTGGACATGCCCCAGCTCCTCGTGGACATGCCCCAGCTCCTCGTGGATATGCCCCAGCTCCTCGTGGACATGCCCCAGCTCCTCGTGGACATGCCCCAGCTCCTCGTGGATATGCCCCAGCACCTCGTGGATAATGCCCCAGCTCCTCGTGGATATTGCCCCAGCACCTCTTGATATGCCCCAGCTCCTCGTGGACATGCCCCAGCTCCTCGTGGACATGCCCCAGCTGCTCGTGGATATGCCCCAGCACCTCGTGGATAATGCCCCAGCTCCTCCTGGATATTGCCCCAGCACCTCGTGGATATGCCCCAGCTCCTCGTGGACATGCCCCAGCTCCTCGTGGACATGCCCCAGCTCCTCGTGGATATGCCCCAGCTCCTCGTGGATTTGCCCCAGCTCCTCGTGGATATGCCCCAGCTCCTCGTGGATTTGCCCCAGCTCCTCATGGATTTGCCCCAGCACATGGAATGCCCCAGCACCTCATGATAACCCTTTCGCTGCTGAGGCGTTTCACGCCTCTGTGCTGACGTCATATTTACCGGTTTTGCTCATCATGTTTAACCCTTTCGCTGCTGAGGCTTTTCCCGCCCCTATGCTGAGGTCATTTTTACCTGTTTTGCGCATCATGTTTAAACGTGTTTTGAAGGCTTATTTTAGTATATGACCCAGACATATTATATATCGTTCTTTCCGTCAGACTCAGTAGATTCATAATATGTCATTATTATATGTATACGTTATGTCATGTCTGTATATTATAACAAAAAATGCAATAAAATATGTATTTTCAATAATTTACAATGTGTAAAGTGTTTTTTTCCACATTTTAACAAACGCACCGCATACAAAAATCGTTAGTGCAGCATCATTGTTCACATTATAATTGAAATGGGAACAATATTGCTGCATTAACAAACCAAAAAAAAAAAAAGTGTTTATTTTTTTTTTTACATTTTTTTTTTTTTTTTACAAAATTTTTCACTTTCATGTTTGGTATCGTTGGAACGGCCATGCTCTGGCCGATCCAACGATACCAAAATTTAACCCCTAGCTGCCACGGATCGGGAGATAGGGAGTTCATTGGAACTCCCTATCTCCACAGTTGGTGGCAGTTAGGGGTTAAGTCTAGGACTGGCGTCATCGTGCTACGCACGATGACGCCAGTCCTCTGGGGGAGTTCCCGGAGGCTTGGCCGACATCCAAGATGTCGGCCAGCTCCGGGAAAGGATCGCGAACCGGCGCTTTTCAGCGCCGATTCGCGATCCAGCTCCCCAGGGGTTAATGCCAGGCATCATTTGGAAGGGCAGGCTGTGCCCTTCCAAATGATGCCTGGGTTAACCCCCTGTGCGCCGCCGATCGGGAGGGAGAGAGGTCCGAAGGACCTCCCCCCCCTCCCTTTCAGGCGCCTCCTCCGCACATGCGGGGGGGGCGCCTGAATTAGGTGTCATCGCGCCCCCGCGATGACACCTAATTCTGGCGGCTGCTGGTCCGGATGCCGGGCTGACATCCAGGATGTCAGCCCGCACCGGAGGGGCCAGCGATCGGCCGGAACCCGGCCGAACACTGACCCCGATGGGAGGACGCGCTCAGCGCGTCCTCCGCATACCAGCGGGACTGCTGAGGACGCGCTGAGCGCGTCCTCAGCAGTGAAGTGGTTAAACGTGTTTTGAAGGCTTATTTTAGTATATGACCCAGACATATTATATATCGTTCTTTCCGTCAGACTCGGCAGATTCATAATATGTCATTATTATATGTATACGTTATGTCATGTCTGTATATTATAACAAAAAATGCAATAAAATATGTATTTTGAATAATTTACAGCGTGTAAAGTTTTTTTTTCACATTTTAACATGCGAGCAATTGCGGTTATATTTTGTATGGGGTGCGCTTGTTAAAAAAATTAGAGATGGGGTCTCGTTACATTTTTTTTTGGGGAAAATTACACGATTTTTAACAAACGCACCGCATACAAAAATCGTTAGTGCAGCATCATTGTTCACATTATAATTGAAATGAGAACAATATTGCTGCATTAACGAACCAAAAAAAAGAAAAAAAATGTTTATTTAATTTTTATAATTTTTTTTTTAAATATATTTTTATTTTTATTTTTTATTTTTTTAAAAAAACTTTTTTCACTATAGTGCTTGGTATCGTTGGAACGGCCATGCTCTGGCCGATCCAACCATACCAAACTTTAACCCCTAGCTGCCACGGATCAGGAGATAGGGAGTTCATCGGAACTCCCTATCTCCACCGTTGGTGGCAGTTAGGGGTTAACTCTAGGACTGGCGTCATCGTGCTATGCACGATGACGCCAGTCCTCACTCAGGGGGAGTTCCCGGAGGCTTGGCCGACATCCAAGATGTCGGTCAGCTCCGGGAAAGGATCACGAACCGGCGCTTTTCAGCGCCGATTCGCGATCCAGCTCCCCAGGGGTTAATGCCAGGCACCATTTGGAAGGGCAGGCTGTGACCTTCCAAATGGTGCCTGGGTTAACCCCCGCAATGCCGCTGATCGGGAGGGAGAGAGGTCTGAAGGACCTCCCCCCCTCCCTTTCAGGCGCCTCCTCCGTACATGCGGGGGGGGGCGCCTGAATTAGGTGTCATCGCGCTGTCGCGATGACACCTAATTTCACCGGCGGCGGTTCCGGATGCTGGGCTGACATCGAGGATGTCAGCCCGCACCGGGGGGGCCAGCGATCGGCCGGAACCCGGCCGAACGCTGACCCCAAAGGGAGGACGCGCTCAGCGCGTACTCCGCATACCAGCAGCCATGCGGAGGACGCGCTGAGCGCGTCCTCCGCATCGAAGTGGTTAACAGTGTGGAAACCAAGCAATACATAATTAACTTATTAACGTAAAGCAACGCACACAAACAGGAAAATATAGAAAAAATAGAAAATTTATTTACAACATGGGGAAGGGAAGGGAACATGCCAAGGATGGCAAACTGCCCAACAGGGGCACAAACAACACAAACAAACATACAATGGCGGCCATCTTCCAAGCCAGGCGAACATCTTGTTCAGAGTATTGGTTCACTCACTGGAGAATTACTGGCATTTGAGGAGATGTTGGAGCTGGTCCGCATCTTTGATTACAAAGATTATGACTGCAGTAAGGGCCCTTACGGCAGAAAGAATAATTTTAGAAAGGATCGTATCATTGACAAGCTACGCGCACCAGCATCCTGGAGGTGTTTGGGAAAGACGGGACGAAGGACCAGATCAGAAAACGCTGGTCCGACCTCAAAGCAGGCGAGCAGGAGCAGCTGAGGCACATCCGTATTGAGTATTGTCTGTCTTACTGCCGCTCCAGGATGTCCGCGGTGTTGTTCAGGTGTTCCCGGAGTTCCTGCAGCAGTTCCTGGATGGCATCGAGTGTTCTGACTGCCAGGCGTAGCTCGCCAATCGCCTCTTGATTGCTCGGTCTGGCTTCTTCTATATATCCAATAAATGAAAGAAGGAAAATACAGTAAGTAAAGCAGGTTTCTATTTTTGACTGAAAGTCTTGAAAAAATATAACAGTAGTATATACCAGAGCTGGCGGCCTCCTGAGTCTCCGACTCCTCCTCCCCCACCACCACCGTCAGCATATCCAGTGCTATATGTAAGAAATTAAAGAAATAAAAAATACAGTAAACAACAAAACTGATTTATTTTTGAACAAAAGTCGATGCAAAATACAACAGTAAAAAAAAAAAACCTGGACTGGCGGCCTCCTGCTGCACCGGCTGACTCTCTACATCCTCCTCTTCCTCCTCCTGCTCCTCTTGTGCTATACATAAAAAAATTAAATTAAAATACAGTAAACAAAAAATGTTTCTGTTTTTGACCAAAAGTCGTTGCTAAATAAAACAGTATATACCAGCGCTGGTGGACGCCCGTGGCTCCCCCTCCTCCTCCACTGGGGCACTGGTCCCCGCCGGGGCAGATGCTGCTGCTTGTGCCTTCTTCTTCCTGTCTTCTGCCAAATCCAAAAAAAATAACACGTAAATAATGCAGACTGGAAAAAATGGTATATCTATACACTATATTGCCGAAAGTATTGCGACACCCCTCCACTACCCCACTACCAGCTTGACCCCCCACTACTCCCATCTCATAGTTCTAAAGTCACAAAATATTTATTTATTTCCTCTGCACATAGACATATATTACCGTTCAATTATATATTTTTTTCAGAAGTAAACATTACGTTTATTCAATAAAAACTATTATTTGTGTTGTGTGCATACAAAACGCATTGTGCGACTGCTTTTAGTTATTTTATAGATGCCTCAGCCTCAGTTTCACTTTCAGTTTCTGCTAATAAAACTGGATATTGCAGAAACAACAACAGAAATCCACCATTTTGTTTTGAAATTTGCATCTAAAGCATTCAATGACACTGCTGCAGCAAACTGAATCGCTGCGCTGCAACAATTCAGCAGCTGCTGAGGATGTATTGAAGGCGGCTCTGTTTGGATGCACTTACAGAAGAACTACATGTCCCATCCTACCACTTAGCAGAGACGCAGAGATTTTTGTTGATGCGCAGGTGGGAGCCAATATTGGGCAAGCTGCGGGTCATCTCGTATGCATCACTCAATCACAACAACCTCCCCCCCCCCAGCACACTACAGACTATACACACAGTGCCAAAAGAAATCCAGCATTGTAACTTCATCTACATACATCAAATGTCACAATTTTCACGAATACGTAAAATCACAAAAAGAAGAGCTATGGCAAAAATGCATTTATGACGAGTCGTGAAAACGCAAAGCTATACACAATCACATTGCATGAAAAAAGGACTAGATAAATCAAGGTATTTCTGTGCACATTAGCACATGCAAGCACATTATTATTATTATACAGGATTTATATAGCACCAACAGTTTGCGCAGCGCTTTACAATATAACATGACACTTACGTTTCGCTATGACATGCCGGATGCGTCTCAGCTGCTCCTGCTCGGGTACTTTCAAATCAGACCAGCGTTTCCTGAGCTGGTCCTTCGTCCGGTCCTTCCCAAACAACTCCAAAATGGTGGTGCGTAGCTTGTCTAAGATACGATCCTTCCTGGCGTTAGACTTCCTGCGGTAAGGGCCCTTCCGGCAATCATAATCTTTAAGATCAAAGATCCGTACCAGCTCCAACATCTCTTCAAACGCCATATTGGTGGCCCGTTTCTTCCTGGGTGGTGGTTCATCATGGAGAGATGATGAGGTGCTTGTACGGCACTCATCTCTTGCAGCGGCCATTATGATGAATAATAAAAACAATATTTTGTTCAAAAAGTTGTCAATAAAAGTAGCTCAATAAAGTTACGACATCCGCGCGCGCGCATGCGCGACCCGCGGACGAATCGGATCTGACCCAAATACGAAAATTCTTATCGGATCATTGGAAACAAAAAAAAAAGTGATACGCATTTGCAAATACAAAATTTACAGAATCAGCGATATAACCGATAATAGTTAAATATACGATGTCCAGACTTACCGAAATGGAACCGAAATCCCGAATGGAACCGAAACCATGAATAGAGGGAAAATAAATTTCGATTTGACACAAGTCCATTCGAAAATTCCGAAAAATTTTCGATTTGGTAAATTATTCGTTTTTTTCGGAAAGTCTGTTCTCGTTTCAAAGCAATAGATTTCGATTTGACACATTTCAAGTCCATTCGAAAATTCCGAAAAAATTTGATTCGGCTCGGAAAACAGTTCGGATTCGACATTTTCGGATCTAAAAAATTTCGGAATTTCGGCCGCATCGAAAGACCCGAATCGGGAAATTTCGTGAAAATTCCGAAATTCCGAAACCCGAAACGCACATCCCTATTTTAATGTGGATAAGTGCAAGATAATGCACCTGGGACGTAAAAACCCAAGGGCTGAATATAGAATATTTGACACATCTGAGGGTTGGGATTTAGGGGTTATTATTTCAGAGGATCTAAGGGTAAGTAGTCAATGTAATAGAGCAGCAGGAAATGCTGGCAGAATGCTTGGAAATGCTGGCAGAATGCTTGGTTGTGTAGGGAGAGGTATTAGCAGTAGGAAAAGGGAAGTGCTCATGCCACTGTACAGAGCACTGGTGAGACCTCACTTGGAGTACTGTGTGCAGTACTGGAGACCGTATCTCCAGAAGGATATAGACATCTTAGAGAGAGTTCAGAGAAGGGCTACTAAAATGGTGTACGGCTTGAAGGAGAAAAGTTACCAGGAAAGGCTTAATGATCTTAACATGTACAGCTTGGAAAAAAGACGAGACAGAGAAGATATGATAGAAACATTTAAATACGTAAAGGGAATCCACAAGGTAGAGGAAGGGAGTATATTTAAATGGAAACAAAGTAGCAAAACAAGAGGACATAGTCTTAGATTAGAGGGGCAAAGGTTTAAAAGTAACATCAGGAAGCATTATTTTACTGAGAGGGTGGTGGATACATGGAACAGTCTTCCAGTTGAAGTGGTAGAGGCCAAAACAGTGATTGAATTTAAGCAGGCATGGGATAGGCATAAGGCTATCCTAAACAAAAGATAAATCCAGGTAAAGTATCCATGTAATTGGGCAGTCTAGATGGGCCGAAAGGTTCTTATATGCCGACATTTTTCTATGTTTCTATGTTTTCCTTTCCAGATCACGCCGTATAACGATAAAACCCCTCTGGGCGTCCTCAGTCGTGTGTGGAGAGGATTCAAGAAGGAGTTTCTCAGTTCCACTGATCATTACGCCATTTAGTTCCCATCGGACCTCAACGTCAAAATCAAAGCTCTACTAGTGGCCTGTGCAATGTTTATTGTAAGTAAATCACCCTGCTCTGTGTATAGTGAGTATATCTGCATCTCAAGCTCTGTGTATAGTGAGTATATCTGCTTTGCGGGCTCTGTGTATAGTGAATATATCTTTGTCTCGGGCTCTGTGTTTAGTGCGTATATATTTGTCTCCTCCTTTGTGTGTAGTGAGTATATCATTGTCTCTTCCTCTGTGTTTAGTGAGTATATCTACGTCTCGGTCTCTGTGTATAGTGTGAGTATATATGCGTCTCTTCCGCTGTGTCTAGCGAGTATATCTGCGCCTCAGGCTCTGTGTATAGTGAATATATCTGCGCCTCGAGCTCTGTGTATAGTGAGTATATCTGCATCTCGGGCTCTGTGTATAGTGAGTATATCTGCACCTCAGGCTCTGTGTATAGTGAGGATATCTGCTCCTCTTGCTCTGTGTATAGTGAGAATATCTGCACCTCGTGCTCTGTGTATAGTGAGTATATCTGCACCTCGGGCTCTGTGTATAGTGAGTATATCTGCACCTCGGGCTCTATGTATAGTAAGTATATCTGTACCTCGGGCTCTGTGTATAGTGAGTATATCTGTGCCTCGGGCTCTGTGTATAGTGAGTATATCTGCGCCTCGGGCTCTATGTATAGTGAGTATATCTGCACCTCGGGCTCTATGTATAGTAAGTATATCTGCACCTCGGGCTCTGTGTATAGTGAGTATATCTACGTCTCGGGCTCTGTGTATAGTGAGTATATATGCGTCTCTTCCGCTGTGTATAGTGAGTATATCTGCACCTCAGACTCTATGTATAGTAAGTATATCTGCACCTCGGGCTCTGTGTATAGTGACTATATCTGCGTCTCGGGCTCTGTGTTTAGTGAGTATATCTACGTCTCGGGCTCTGTGTATAGTGAGTATATATGTCTCTCTCCCTCTGTATATAGTGAGTATATCTGCATCTCGGGCTCTGTGTATAGTGAGGATATCTGCTCCTCTTGCTCTGTGTATAGTGAGAATATCTGCTCCTCGTGCTCTGTGTATAGTGAGTATATCTGCACCACGGGCTCTATGTATAGTGAGTATATCTGCATCTCGGGCTCTGTGTATAGTGAGTATATCTGCACCTCGGGCTCTGTGTATAGTGAGTATATCTGCATCTCCGGCTCTGTGTATAGTGAGTATATCTGTGCCTCGGGCTCTGTGTATAGTGAGTATATCTGTGCCTCAGGCTCTGTGTATAGTGAGTATATCTGCACCTCGGGCTCTATGTATAGTGAGTATATCTGCACCTCATGCTCTATGTATAGTGAGTATATCTGCATCTCAGGCTCTGTCTATAGTGAGTATACCTGTGCCTCGGGCTCTGTCTATAGTGAGTATATCTGTGCCTCGGGCTCTGTGTATAGTGAGTATATCTGTGCCTCAGGCTCTGTGTATAGTGAGTATATCTGCACCTCGGGCTCTATGTATAGTGAGTATATCTGCACCTCATGCTCTATGTATAGTGAGTATATCTGCATCTCGGGCTCTGTCTATAGTGAGTATATCTGCATCTCGGGCTCTGTCTATAGTGAGTATATCTGTGCCTCGGGCTCTGTGTATAGTGAGTATATCTGCGCCTCATGCTCTATGTATAGTGAGTATTATCTGCACCTCGAGCTCTGTGTATAGTGAGTTGTTACGGATCGGGGTACCCTCACACTCGGTACCTTCCGTCTGGATGCCCGCTTTCCACTTAACACAGGAGATATTCGTACAAACACACAGAATAGACGACACGTATGCTGTGGAGTTGTTGCTGGTTCAAAATCCAAATGGAAAATGCTTCTTTATTTCAAATACACACAGTTAACAGTTGAGACACAACCCCCTCCCTTACAGATAAGATCAAGAGTCTCTAGTCAGAGAACAATAGAAAGAGCCATCCAACACAAAGGATTGTTTACACATGCCTTCTCATCTTAAAGGAATGTTCTTACAGCAGGGAGTATACAATTTACAGAGAGGGGGTAGCCACAGAGGAGTACAATATAAAGACAGGACAGCTAATACAGAGAGGAAGCCAGTTGAGGTTTCCTGACTGCATAGGCCTGGACACACCCTAATCAAAGGACCTCACATGGAGGCTGCAGCTCCTTGTGCTGACTCGACCCCCTCCTTCCACAGACAGAGCCATGAGCCTCCACGTGCTGCTGGAGTACAAGAAGGTATTTGAGGGTGGCCCTAGGAGAAACACAGGACAGGTCCTGCTAAAAAACTGGCCGCACATCACAATCTCCCTCCTGCTCTCAGCTCAGAGGCTTCTCTCCTTAATGCAGCAAGAGCTGTGCAGAGGTGACTGTCACAATCTGTGTGTAGCAATGTTTGTGTGCACGGCCTAATACAGGGAGAACTTAAACCTCTGAGCTTGCAATCTGACTCTGGGGGCTGCAGAGGTTTGGGAGAAGGAGCTGCCCATGGTTTCAAGTAGGCAGCACTTATCTGTCAGTGATTTGAGGCGCGTTCAGTTCCTCAGCAGCTGCTGAATTGTTCCATTGCAGCGGGTCAGTTTGCTGCAGCCGTCTCACTGAACGTGTGAATATGGAAGTGAAAGGGCAGAGGATCGCTTAATGAAAGGTGCTGTTTCTGCAAAATCCACTTTTGTCCATTTTATTGGCACTTTAGTGTTAATGTTTACCATGTTTCAATAAATATTTGCTGTTTTGCTCCACCAAAACCTGCAAACTGAACATTTCCTTATTGGATTGTATGCTCCGTGGAGGCGGCCATCTTTCGTACGTCACTCTCCGCTATCCCCGCAGCACCTCTCGACTTGGCTGCAAGTGCTATGTTAGCAGTGCCGAGCGCTGAGCTGCAGAACAGCGTTCAGTGGCAAGTTACTAATTTAGCACTTGCAGCGGCTGAGCAACTGAACGCGCCTCAGGCTGCATTCCAGGAGCAGCATGTGGGGAGTGAGCTTAAACTTCTTTGGGTAAGGGAAGTTAACCCTCTCCACTCACTACCCCAGATACGGCACTTTCATTTTATAGCTCACTACTGTGGTATAAATAAATGCAGGTTCTTACCTGAGCTCTCACAGTTTGCATGGAATGGGCCAACATGGATTCACATGCATTATTTTTTCAACCTTTTAATAATTATTTAAATATAAATATATTATCATTATTTTAAAAACGTTTAATAATCATTTTAATATAATTAAAATAAAATTTTAAGTATGAAAATCTATTTTAACAATATAATGAAGACTAAAAAGCAGTGAACCTCCAAAAAGTCTAGAGATTTGAAATGATAATCTATAGTTAATGGCACCACGATATTATGTGTAATCCAAGGAATACAGACTAAATTTGAGAACTATTTGATCTCTAGAATATGCCATTCATACCTATATTATGACGAAAGTATATAAAATTGCATAATCATTATTAAATGTAGAATGAAAAGGACACCAGGCATAAGGACCAGTGTGATGTCATTTGTATTCTACAATTTAATAAACAGTTTTACAGATACTTCTGTTTAAAGAGATTAATTCTCAAAGTTAGTAATGATATAATTATTAGAATATATAATTTTTTTCAGTTTTATTGCTGTGGAGCTCTGTGATTCGCTCATACACACTGCACATTACTGTGAGTTTTATTGCTGTGGAGCTCTGTGATACGCTCATACACATCGCACATTACTGAGAGTTTTATTGCTGTGGAGCTCTGTGATACGCTCATACACATCGCACATTACTGTGGATTTTATTGCTGTGGAGCTCTGTGATACGCTCATACACATCGCACATTACTGTGGATTTTATTGCTGTGGAGCTCTGTGATACGCTCATACACATCGCACATTACTGTGGATTTTATTGCTGTGGAGCTCTGTGATACGCTCATACACACCGCACATTACTGTGAGTTTTATTGCTGTGGAGCTCTGTGATATGCTCATACACACTGCACATTTCTGTGAGTTTTATTGCTGTGGAGCTCTGTGATCATCTTTGGCTCTATACACCACCACAATGGAGTTGGAATGAAACAAACACAATGTGCTTTAACTGCAGACTGTCAGCTTTAATTTGAGGGTATGTACATCCAACTCAGGTGAACGTGTAGGACTTACAGCAGTTTGCAGATGTGCCCCCACTTGTTAAGGGACCAAAGGTAATGGGACAGAATAATAATCATAAATCAGACTTTCCCTTCTTAATACTTGGTTACAAATCCTTTAAAGTCAATCACAGCCTGAAGTCTGGAACGCATAGACATCACCAGACGCTGGGTTTCATCCCTGGTGATGCTCTGCCAGGCCTCTACTGCAACTGTCTTCAGTTCCTGCTTGTTCTTGGGGCATTTTCCCTTCAGTTTTGTCTTCAGCAAGTGAAATGCTGCTCAATGGGATTCAGGTCAGGTGATTGACTTGGCCATTGCATAACATTCCACTTCTGTCCCTTCAAAAACTCTTTGCTTGCTTTTGCTGTATGCTTTGGGTCATTGTCCATCTGCACTGTGAAGCGCCGTCCAATGAGTTCTGCAGCATTTGGCTGAATGTGAGCAGATAATATTGCCCGAAACACTTCAGAATTCATCCTGCTGCTTTTGTCAGCGTCACATCTCAAATTAAAGCTGACAGTCTGCAGTTAAAGCACATTGTGTTTGTTTCATTCTAACTCCATTGTGGTGGTGTATAGAGCCAAAGATGTTACAATTGTGTCCATGTCCCAATATTTCTGCACCTGACTGTATATAGTATGTGTGTAAATATATATAAGTCTTATAATACCTGTATATAAGTCCACGATGTATTTGTGTATTTGTTTTGGGGGGTTTTTTGGATGTTGGGGGTGAAGAGAAAAATCATGCGGTGTGCGGGCTATCGGGGGGGGGGGGACCCAAGAAAATGTTTGCCCAGGGTCCATTCAATATTAAAGACGGGCCTGCCCAGGAGAGCTGTGTCTGCTCCAACTACTGCTCACAGAGCTCCAGACGAGTTTTAAAAGCGGTCATTCCTGTCTGTAGAGCAGCTCTGGTTCGCCGTTGTTCAGCCTCCAGCTGCTCGATCATTAAACGTAAACTGTGCTCCAGCTTCTCTATCTGCACCTGAGCTTCACTGAGCGCCGTGCATAGGGTGTGGTTAGAGTCCTCGCAGTCCTGCAGCTGGGCCGACAATTGTTGTATGGTGGCTGCCTGTTCTTGCACTTCCGTGCAGCGACAATCTCTATCTTCCTTGACATTTCGCAGCTCATTTCAATGGTTTTGTAATGTCTCTGTCAGGGCCATTATCTGTGCCCGAGCAGTGAGCAAGTCAGCCTGTAACAAGCTGACCGATTCGTCCATGGTCTGTGTGGTCCCATCTCTCATGAGGGAAACAGCCTGGGTGCCAGTCTCTCCAGTGCCCCTATACTGCCCGCTGGGAGATGGCTTTCTGTTGTAATCCCTGGGCTGTGACGGAGTTTTCCTCTGATCTGCTTTGGTTTGACTGCCCCGCTTTTTCTTCCTCTTTCCGCTGGCTGGCCATCCTCAGTCATCCTTGGCTTGGACTAGGGATGAGCTGTTCGGTTCGATGTGTTCGGAGTTCGATTCGAACATCGCCACTTTGCATGTTCGCGAACTACAAACATTTCCGAGTGTTCGCCGCATGTTCGCCCACAATGCACCACACTGGACCACAATGCACTTTTTCCACTGGCCTGAAGCATGTAATTGGCTACAGCCTTGCACCTGACCACAGGAGTGAGAGGAGATTGTTCTGTCAGTGTGTCTTCTCACTGCCAGTCTGCCAGCAGCTATAGGGGGGTCTCACTTGTTGCAGATATCTGGGAATTATGGAAAGTGTGTCTTCTCAGTCAGTGACAGCAGCAATTTGGGGAGCTCACTTGTTGCAGATATCTGGGAATTGGTGGTGGAAAGTGTGTCTTCTCAGTCACTGACAGTCAGCAATCAGGGCACTTGCGGCCACGAAAGGCACAATATTTAGGTGCACTGACACTGACGCCTATATTACCAGATTTATATAATTTTAATATTGGACCGCAGGGTCCAACCCTGCACTCTTCCACAATACCATAAAAGGGTTACAGTGTGAAGGCACTTGCTGCCAACAAAGGCACAATATATGGGTGCACTGCCACTGACGCCTATATTACCAGATTCATATCATTGTAATATTGGACCGCAGGGTCCAACCCTGCACTCTTCCACAATACCACAGAGGGGTTACGGTGTGACGGCACTGTTGCCAACACTAAAGGCCCAATTTTAAAGCACCTATTGTTACTTTCATCCAAAGCCTGCATAAGTTTCACCATAATTTAGCCGAAAAAAATCACTAAACTTGTTCTGCGTGTCCTAAAACATCTCTTTTCATACAGGCTGCCGCTCCAAGCAGTTGTTTATGAATAGATTAAAGGAAAACCGTTTACCGTCATTTGAAATGTCATTGTTTTGTTTTTAAATGTTTCTATACATCCTACAAATCCGCCACTTCACGGGCAGGTTATGGGGACCTCCTAGGCACGATATTTGAAGGAATTTTTCTTTTTTCTTTTTAACCCTTATTTCATGGAAAATTAGTTCCTTTAAAAACGTTTTTTTTTAAACTTTTTTTCCTTGTTTCCTGTCCCCCAGGGCACTACCCGGACCCCCATACACCTTTTATGACAAATATCTTGCATATATGCCCTCTTGGAGGGCACTCTAAAATTCGAACTTTAGAGTACCATTGACTTACATTGAGTTTGAAATTGTTCGCGTTCGAATGCGAACCGAACACGGGAGTGTTCGGCTCATCCCTAGCTTGGAGCACACTGTGGGCTATCCGGGCCGGCTGCCCAGCCTCCTAGTAACTCCCTGGTGAGGCTTTCACTCTTTCTCACTGTCTCCAGGCAATCCTCCTGGCTGCAAATATCCTCTGGTTCGATCCAGAGTAAGAACTGGTCCTCGTTGCACTGCACATACTGAGTGTCAATCTTTTTCTTATCCAGCACAGCTCCCTCGGGTGTTCTCGCATTTCTGCCCAGAGGTCTCTGCGTTCTCTTTCCTTCTTTAGAAAAGCATTGACCTCTTTCATGATGGCTAGGATGACCTTTTCAGAGGGGTTAGGACCGATCAATGCCAACCTCATCTGCATCTCTGTCTGAAACTCTGTCTCTACGGAGTCATGGGACAAGACTAACCTGGCACGGTTGTCCTCCATGGCTTTTGGATCGTTGCTGGATGCCAGTCCCGGAGCCTCTGGCAATTCTTTCAGCATTATCCGTTTCAGGTGTCCATCGTCTCCCTCCAGCTGGAAAGGGCAATCCCACCGTGCTGCCAACCAGTGTTACGGATCGGGGTACCCTCACGCTCGGTACCCTCCGTCTGGACGCCCCCTTTCCGCTGAACACAGGAGTTATTCGTACAAACACACAGAATAGACGACACGTATGCTGTGGAGTTGTTGCTGGTTCAAAATCCAAATGGAGAATGCTATATTTATTTCAAATACACACAGTTAACAAATGGTAGATACGTATCTGGTCAGCGCGAAATTCAACACTAGGGAATTCTGGTGGCTATCAAAATTTCATCATCACCATGGATACATAGGGAAAAGGAAACAGAATACAGAAATACATAGTACAGTATGTCTTCTACATTGTATAGAATTGTAAGGCTTGTCTTGGATAAACTCACAAATCAAGAGCCTAGGCACTGGCTCTGAAGTGGGTAAACGCCTCTGGGTTGTTTTCTGGAATTTTTCTCAGGTAACCCACGTCTTGGTACTGGAGATTTCTCGTCACAGCAATTGGTATATGGAATATTGAGAAACAGAAAAACTCCTTGTGTATATCAGCTGTTAAAGGAGTAGTAATAGCATGATAACAAGTGCCAACTCACATTTGAAGGAGCTTATCCAAGCTCAGGATGGAACGCACATGGATTTTGTTGTTGGTCAAATCCAATGAAAAAACCACCTCGCATGCAGGAACTGGTACTATAAAAATTTAATAAGATAAACCGTAAATAAAACTAGACATATGTCCAGAACGCGTTTCGCCGCTAGCATACAGCTTCATCAGCTGGTTTACAGGCTAAAACTTCCATGCATGCTTATATAATGAATAAAATAAGAACAATTAATTGCACATGTCCTTAATTGGTAGTTCGCGTGCGTTTCATGCCTCTTTTTTGGATCTCTCCGTATTGGACGAAGCGCCGCCATCTTGTGCAGACGCTTTGGAGACTTTTGCGTGTCACGATGCTTTCCATCGGATCGTAATTGGATGGATATGTTATAGTAATATGGAGATTATTATGTTTTACTGTGGATTGTAATACAAAAAGTGGGCCAATTACTTGATATTTAGTGGTGTAGGTTATGACCGTATCTTTATACGTGATACAATTTAGTCTTATGATGTAGCTATATAATAGGTGTAAAATAGAAATAAGTGTTATGGTATTATATCTAAGTGGATATAGATATCGTAATATTCTATACTCTTAAGGGCGTAGGCTGGTGTGAACCTTATATGCATATTTTAGTGTGAGGAAGTAATACACATTTATGGCAAAAAGGTTGTACTGTACGGAAATGAGTAACCGCTAAATATAATTAAGTGGGTATTAAATATCAATTATATGTGCTGTCAGGTATATTGGAAGGGAAAAAATTAAAATGGATGCCTGTAGCCATTTAGTTTTTAAAGACAGTCTTTTCTTTTTAAATTTTCCCTAGTTTTAGGAATGAACCGAGATTTTTTTTACAGAGTTCATGGCTAGGTGAAATCTTATATATTTTTTTAGAAATACTAGACATGAGGGAACCTTAAAATGTCTTTGTGTGATATAATGCCCAAGCTAAGTGCTAGACCTGTCATAATTAAATTTATTGTTCTGTCTTAAGTCTTTAAAACTAAAAGATATTCTGTCTTTGGGTATAGGAGAATTAAAATTTAAATTCTGTAATGTAGGTTTATATTCACGAAATATATTTTTATAAATCAAGGTATATTTTATTATATTTACAGTAGAAAATATATGCTCCAATAAATATTGTATGAGTATATAATTGGTAAATAGATAATTACTGAAGAAGAGATTCTGTGAGTTAACTAGAGAGGAATGTAAAACTTTGAGAGGAGTGAGGAAATAAATCTAATTCTGGTATAAGGAGACTAAATGTCTACACTGGGAGAGAAGAAAGTCTTTGTGTGCAGATTGACCTCTGACACGAGATAAGAATAATAAAAATTAAAAGGTGGAATTAATTAAGAAGTGCAATACTGCCCTCTAGAGGATAGTAAATATTATATTTGATATAATAAGGATTTTGCCAGTGACGTCAAATTGACTATAATTGGAGTACACAATGAGGCATTCCGGCATTCACGCAGACCTTTGCTAAGTAAGCAGAGTCCAGGGCATTCCCGCAGAAGCCAGGATATGAGGCATTCAGAGACTTACACACATCGCTAACAGACCATTCCAGGACGATGCACTCAAGACTCTCACCAAATCTCTAACTCCCACCAAATCTCTGACTCACACGCATTGATTATCTGATAGTGATAATTTTCACATATTCCAAAAACAATATTACATAAAGAATTCCAAGGCAGTAACTCATCAAAATCCAGATTGAAGAGGTAATGTATGAGAGCTATTTAAATTAAGGAATTAATGTAATTATATATATATATATATTTGTAGTATTTCTTGCAACAGATAGCTCCAGAATCTAAATATTTCTATTCTGCAGATAGAGATATGAAGAAGTGGACATAAGGTTTATCCTAAAAGAAACTGTTGTAAGATTGATATACTAATATATATATTGAATTTGGAAATTACTAAGCAAGGAATTATATAACTACAAAATAAAAAGCAAAAGATTATAAGCTTAATTCTCGAGATTAGGGGAGGATTCACTAAATAAGTTTTTATTACTTATCATTCTAAATTAGCTCATCTTTTGTTGATCCACGTAGTATAAAGAGATTGTTAAACATTGTTTGCTGGGAAATACATGTTTCGTTAAGCAGAAATATTTATTAACCATTTGTGTATTAGTTACTAACTGATAAGGTAAATGATATTAATCATATATGCAGTTACTAACAGGTGATACATATATTGTTAAGATAGTTTTTATGTGCTGATGGATTGTGGTTTATAAATTTTTGTTTATGATATGATATTTGAAACTTTTTTGTATACGTAATAAATATATATATGTTTTTATCCGATTATTGTATTCTTCAAAGCAAAACACAGACAATTAAAAGAATTTAGGAGAATTTCTAGGAAATATAAACGATTGATATTTGTGTCTCGTATAAATTTCTTATTGAATAATAATCCCTGCTATATTGGAGGCTAGCTGCTGAGAAGTCCAATATATGATGTGTTGTCACGTGCAGAGATTATATCTGACAGTGCTATAATGATTTATATGTTATTATTTAGTGGTAAACTAAATGTTATATTTACTATCATACTCTATGTCACTGAGCTGATGTAACGCTCCACGCTTCAAACCCCAAGAGACTTTATGTTCAATTGTATCGTGTGATTTTAAATATATATTACATCGTTTGGTTTTAGTTTAAATTAGTTTAGTGTAAAATGGCGTAACTTTAGTTTTAAATATACTTATATTCCTGTAGGTAAATGTGTTTTTGTATAGCCAGTAAATAAGCTTTACTGTTGTGTAATTTATGCAACAGGGCTTTTCCCCTTATCTGGCTGCATATTTGATTCAAGAAGTCTGTGATAGTGTTTGTCTTTCAATCTGATGTGTTAGAACAATAGATTATGCAAATGTTGTGTGAGCTAAAGGCTAAAGAATGTAAAGAATGTTTATTGTAAATATCTAACTGACATAATGTAATTAGCATTTTAGTAGGACGATGTGCGTCATTTATGCAAATTATGGCTGTTGGATTTCAGCATAAATGGTGGCGTTTTTGTTCATTAAAAGTCAGAACTCTCAGAGACTGAGACAGAGAGAGAATCCTGTTTTAAAGCATACAGCCGCGTCTGGTGTTTTATTTCAGTGACGCTACACTATATACTCCACCTCAGAAGCCACAGAGCGGCCTTCTGGAAATTCCTAACGGCTCCAGGGCAGAGGAACAGAAGCAGGTGGGTAAAGCTGCTCGAGGCGCTGAGGACAGCGCTCCCAGTAGCCGGGCTGACCGCAACGAAGGGGTGTCTGGAGAGTCAGGACAGAAGAAGAGAACGGTTCTGTCACACTCATGTGGGCTAATGATACCCTATAGATGGGTGAAAAAAACAGACAGCTCCAACCTTTAGGGTTGGGTAGCTCATGATCTGTTATGGGAGGAAAACCTGCTCTCACAGTATTATAGAAAATGGGTGACTTCAAAATCATCGTTGAGTCCCCTTGGTGACATTGTGCCCATTTCAAATATAGTGAGCATCTCTTGCTGTCCTAATCTTTTAATAAAGTCCTCTCCTATGTCTACCCTTTTGACCTGTTTAATGGCTGTGAATTTCAAGCCAATTTCCGAAACAAAAATCCACTTTGGGATCAAAAACAAAGACACGGAGCGGGATCTTGCTGCAGGGATGACCTGGCTGGAAGTACATTGAAACATACATAGTACAGGAGGGGTGTCCGTGTCCGCTCCGTGTCTTTGTTTTTGATCCCAAAGTGGATTTTTGTTTCTGGGGGAGCATAAATAAAGGCCCACCAGTCTACCTGATGTCTGACAAGCAGCATGAGCAGGTATGGTTTGCTATACAGCAGCCTGTGGTTTCATTTTTGGATAGGACTAGCCCTCATTAGAGGTGCCTTGACGCTGGCGGGCGAGCTTAGTCTTGTAATGGCCATTAATAAGAAACCAAACCTCTAATTGTGTTTAGTATCACACTGTCACGGCTCACTGCAGGGGTTAAGGATTCGAGCCCAATATGCGGTTACTCAGATGAAGAGGCAGAAAGGGAAGGTTATAATCCAGAACATAGGTTTATTAAATAAACAGAAGTAAGCCAAGAAGGGGAATCTGAATAACTAATAACAATAGATAGGAGCTGGATGGGCAGGATAATATATACAGAGGACAGGGTACACTTAGCAGAAGGGGTAGACAGGACAGGACACTGAATAGCACAATAGGGCTAACAGAACAGGTACTGGACGCTGAATAAAGAATAAACACAGGAGGATAGGAACTGAACACTGAATAAAGAATAAAACACAAATCAGAGCTGGCTGAACAAAAAATAGAAAACAGATATAAAAGAACACACTTACTGATTACAGAGGGTGGAGGATCAAAAGACACAGAAGGCAAAAGACACAAGAAGATCAGGCGCGGTATCAGAAGGGCTATGACTGGAGAGTGGTTAAATCAAGCTTAGGTCGGTGGCAGGCAGCTAGCATAGAAGTAGTCAGAGTCCAGATTCCAATGTCATACACATGTTGGTCAATATGTAGTAGGATGATGGAGTCCTTATGGAATGTAGTAATGGTGAGGGGTTCTCAGGATACCAGATGGAGGTGTTCTCAGGATACCAGACGGAGGGGTTCTCAGGATACCAGATGGAGGTGTTCTCAGGATACCAGATGGAGGGGTTCTCAGGATACCAGATGGAGAGGTTCTCAGGATACCAGACGGAGGGGTTCTCAGGATACCAGACGGAGGGGTTCTCAGGATACCAGACGGAGGGGTTCTCAGGATACCAGACGGAGGGGTTCTCAGGATACCAGACGGAGGGGTTCTCAGGATACCAGATGGAGGGGTTCTCAGGATACCAGATGGAGGGGTTCTCAGGATACCAGATGGAGGGGTTCTTAGGATACCAGATGGAGGGGTTCTCAGGATACCAGATGGAGGGGTTCTCAGGATACCAGATGGAGGGTTTCTCAGGATACCAGATGGAGGGGTTCTCAGGATGCCAGACGAAGGGGTACTCAGAGTGCCAGATGAGCATCAGGCAGGTCAGTGCATAGCACACAGGTCAGGCTTGCAATGAGTCGTTCTATGGCTAGAATAAACGATGCAGAAGCATTGAATGAAGGGTGAGGCCAGTCTTTATGGGATTTGCAGGCCAGCCTACACCTGAGGCTGGGATAGGTGATAGGAAAGTCAGGGATGGAGTCTTGAGTGCCTGGACCTCAGTCCAGTTAGTTGGAAAAGCCGGACCGGATCCAGGTTCTTAAAGGAGACAGCTCCTACTTCTCTTTCTTCCGGCGTCTGCGGCGCGAACCGTGACACACACGGTATAATGGGAATAAGCGCAGATGACATTTTTTTCTTTGTTTTGTTTCACACATGTTGTTGGGCTGGATGCATTTGGTGGTTGCAGCCGCCCCATTGGGGAATAGGCGCGACCCCACCCCTCCTGTACTATATCTGCACCTCGGGCTCTGTGTATTGTGAGTATATCTGCACCTCGGGCTCTGTGTATAGTGAGTATATCATTGTCTCGGGCTCTGTGTATAGTGAGTATATCTGCACCTCGGGCTCTGTGTATTGTGAGTATATCTGCACTTCGGGCTCTGTGTATTGTGAGTATACCTGTATAGTAAGTATCACTGGGAAGAAACAGCAGCAGTAACTGGGTCTGTTGAGGGTTATGGACGCTTTGTGAAATCTGTCCTGTCTGCGGGCACTTCACACATGCTCAGTCTGACCATGTAAGAATTATTCTCTTTTCTCCGTCTTGTAGGACACGGAGCAGTGTGAACGCAGGTAGCACGATGCCGGCGCCGCAAGTGAACCCGGAGTCAACATTGAGGCAATAGCCAATCCATATGTGACCGTGCCAATGTCACCAAGGACCCTCAAAGTAAAGGGGATTTTAATGTTTGGGGGAGGAGTTTCTTTCTGTACATTTTTGGTTCTTCTTATTTTTTTTGCAAAACTTTGTACAAATAAACTTTGTTTTATTATCACTTTCATTATCAAAGCCGAACTTGCACGTTTTTCCATTGAGTCACGCTGTGTTACTGTAAAGAAGCTGCGAGGATGCCAGGCGGAGGGCAGTGTTGTCTCTTTGTTGTTACTGTGATGCATATGACAGAGTGTGTAGCACGTTTGTGTTTGCTTTGGTTATGTGGGGAAGATGTGAAGCTCTGCCACACATCACACACCCATTCGTCGCACATACAGCCATTCCTGTGTATTTTGTGTACGAGTTATTCTTAATACTATTAATCCAGAAAATAAAGCTGCAGGAAAAGGCCACTGCATCCCTGCGTGCCCAGGTCAGCGTGACTCCGCCCTCAGACCCTCCCTGCACACCTAGACCAGTGTGACTCCAATCTCTGCAACTACCTGCGTGCCCAGGTCAGCGTGACTCCACCCTCAGCCCCTCCCTGCATGCCCAGGTCAGCGTGACTCCGCCCTCAGCTCCTCCTTGCATGGCCAGGCCAACGTGACTCCTGTGGAAGTATATTTGTAGAGTGCAGGCCTCATAATCCCTACAATTTCATTGGCCTCGTGTGCAGGGTGCTTGTGAAATCTGGTTATGCAAGAATGTTATTGTCTAGTGTCTGTTCCATGTGTATCTTATCTTTCTTGTAGGATTAGACTCTCAGGCTACCTTGTATCAGGAATGTGTTACTATAACATATTAACAGATATTGAGTTGGGTAATGTGCTTTAGTTTGGCAAACAGATAACGAGGCAGTGTTTGCCTATCACAATTGCATTGGCCTGTCTGGGCATGCTGAGCGAATGTTTAATCTATTCTAGGGTCAGCTATTGTGTCTAAATGATCCATGTGTGACTGCATAAATATGTGTGTCTGCCCCGGATTAAAGCAGTTCCATTCTGACCCTACATGCAGTCACGACTCATGGTTTGGGTAGCAGCAATATTCTGTTTGCAATTCCAACGCAAAGACCTCAGATCTACAGCCACAGCTTATTTCTGGGGTAGGCTAGCAAGGCTCTCTACATGTACCCTGTCATGGAGCTGATGTAACACTCCATGCTTCAAACCCCAAGAGACTTTATGTTCAATTGTATCATGTGATTTTAAATATATTTTACATCGTTTGGTTTTAGTTTAAATTAGTTTCGTGTAAAATGGCGTAACTTTAGTTTTAAATATACTTATATTCCTGTAGGTAAATGTGTTTTTGTATAGCCAGTAAACAAGCTTTACTGCTGTGTAATTTATGCAACAGGGCTTTTCCCCTTATCTGGCTGCATGTTTGATTCAAGAAGTCTGTGATAGTGTTGGTCTTTAATCTGATGTGTTAGAACAATAGGTTATGCAAATGTGTGAGCTAAAGAATGTAAAGAGGAATGTTTATTGTAAATATCTAACTGACATAATGTAATTAGCATATTGGTAGGAGGAGGTGCGTCATTTATGCAAATTATGACTGTTGGATTTCAGCATAAATGGTGGCGTTTTTGTTCATTAAAGGTCAGAACTCTCAGACTGAGACAGAGAGAATCCTGTTGGAACATACAGCCGCGTCAGGGGTTTCATTCAGCGACGCTACACTACACTATCACCCTCAGAAGGTAACGAGTGGCCTTCTGGAAATTCCTAACGGCTCCAGGGCAGAGGAACAGAAGCAGGTGGGTCAAGCTGCTTGAGGCACTGAGGACAGCGCTCCCAGTAGCCGGGCTGACCGCAACGAAGGGGTGTCTGGAGAGTCAGGACAGGCGGAAGAGAACGGTTCCGTCACATTGGTGGCAAGCGGTGGGATAGAGGCTCTCCAACACTAAGACACCCCAAGATGGCCAACTATGCAGCCTGCAAGCGAGACACCCTGAGAGACCTGCTGGAGAGCCAAGGAGGGATCGCCGGATCCAAGGACAAAGATGCCCTAATCACAGAGCTAACCGAAATGGACCAAAGACCCTGGTCAGCTGAGGAGCTATTCCAGCAGAGGGTCCGGCAACGAATGGCCCTGTATGGGAGTGATACGTCCAAGGAAGCCATTAGTCGGGCCACCTCAGACATAATGCTGCAGGATGCCCGGCAGGAAAGAGTGCTGAAAAGAGAGCGGGACAGCCAGGAGAGAGAGCGTGAGCGGCAGCACGAACTCTGAGTGGTTGAGCTGCGAGGTAGGCAGAGGCAGTCTGAGGCCCCGGAGCCTCTGGATTGGGACAATTATGTGGTGCCGGCTGAAGTGCGGACCACGGCACAACATGCCTCTGGCCTCTACCGCCAAGAACCAGAGGATTACTGGCAGACGATTGTGAATGAGACAGCTGTTTCCACCAGTGTGACCCAGCAGGACAGTTGGGCACTTTATGAGGAGGACTGCCTCGGGACAGGGGGTGAAACTGACGTCCCCACAAGAGAGTTGTGGGGATGTGGGGCAGAGTACCTAGATTGGCCCCATTGTGCTCCCAGCCAAGGATGGCTGAGGGAGCTTGAAGGCCTGGATATGGCGGTGACAGAGGCTGGGGACTGTCCGGCAGAAGGAGCGGACAGTCTGGACGGGACAGAGGAACCTGAGGAAATGGAGCCGGAAGTGCTCCTACATTTTCCTGTCTTGCCCGCCCTGGAAGAAGTGGCGTTGTTGCACGAAGCACTGCAGATGCTAAATTGCCAGGATGAGACTGGGGTTGCCCATGTCATGCCTGAACAACTGACGGATGGGTCTGGATGGCCCTCTCCATTTCCAACGTGAGTGGAGGAAGACCTCCCCCCGTCCCCACCAGCGGACACTACTCTTGTGTTCAACCCCCCAGCAGAATCGCTGGCTACGGGGCAGAGCGCCGCTGGCCTCTGCCCACACCCTAATATACATCTGGAGAGCCTCAAAGGTGATCTCCAGGAGCTGCCTCTCCAGCACCCAGTATCCCCCCACTGGAAAGAATGAAGCCACCCCCCCCCCCCCCGCAGAAGTGCTGACTACAGGGCAGAGCACAGTCGGTCTCTGCCCATCCTTTCAACAGCTTGTGCCGGAGGCCTTGGTTGCCCCCTGTTCTTCTCTGATCCTCCCCGCTTCACTGGAGCAGCAAAATGAGCTTCAGAGAGCGGATAAAGATGACCTCGCTCCCCCACAGTGGTTTGTGATGCCGGGAGTGGAGACAGAGGATTTTCAAACCCCTGTGCTGGGGCATCGGTCACCCCATGTTCCCCCCAGCTACTGACTAGAGAACCAGGAGCGGGTGCAGTTGGCACATTTTTCACACTGTATTTTGATAACCTGAGCGGAGGTACAGGCGGGACCTCTCCCCAGCAGCAAGCCCTTTTTCCAGGAGGGGGTACCAGCAATGTGGTGTACCCACAACGGCCCGGGAGAACAGGAGGGTCCCTCAACGCGCTACTAAGGCTGGTTGTTTTCCCGAGCCAGGACAGCTGAAGAGGAGTGGGGTCTCGCCTCCTCCCGACAGGCAATGGACCCACAACCCTCCAGCGACCGTCAGACCCCGTTGACTTTGCTTATGTGTCCGCAACCTGGAACTTTGAAGATGGCACGGAAAAGGGACAAGGTGAGAGGTCTCATCAGTGGCAAGCGATCCGTTTGGGATCTAAGCTTGCCCTGCCGTTCTGGAAGGGGGGACATATGTCATGGAGCTGATGTAACGCTCCATGCTTCAATCCCAAGAGACTTTATGTTCAATTATATCGTGTGATTTTAAATATATTTTACATCGTTTGGTTTTAGTTTAAATTAGATTAGTGTAAAATGGTGTAACTTTAGTTTTAAATATACTTATATTCCTGTAGGTAAATGTGTTTCTGTATAGCCAGTAAACAAGCTTTACTGCTGTGTAATTTATGCAACAGGGCTTTCCCCTTATCTGGCTGCATGTTTAATTCAAGAAGTCTGTGATAGTGTTTGTCTTTAATCTGATGTGTTAGAACAATGGGCTAAAGAATGTAAAGAGGAATGCTTATTGTAAATATCTAACGGACATAATGTAATTAGTATGGGTAAGACGAGGTGCGTCATTTATGCAAATTATGACTGTTGGATTTCAGCATAAATGGTGGCGTTTTTGTTCATTAAAAGGTCAGAACTCTCAGACTGAGACAGAGAGAGAATCCTGTTGGAATATACAGCCGCGTCTGGTGTTTCATTCAGCGACGCTACACTACACTATCACCCCCAGAAGGCACAGAGCGGCCTTCTGGAAATTCCTAATGGCTCCAGGGCAGAGGAACAGAAGCAGGCGGGTCAAGCTGCTCGAGGCGCTGAGGACAGCGCTCCCAGTAGACAGGCTGACCGCAACGAAGGGGTGTCTGGAGAGTCAGGACAGGCGGAAGAGAATGGTTCCGTCACATACCTGTCTTTAAGCTACGGCTGAGGACCAGGAGAAAGGCACGAGAGTCAAGAGGGGAACACGAGGGTCCAGCAAGGAAGTGGTGTTGACAGATGTGATCCTTTATATAGACAATATTTTTGGATTTTTTTTTTTTTTTTAAACCAGACCTTTTATTTAGACCCATTTTTAATGATTTAACTTTCTATTAGGAGAATAAGACGATTTTTTTTTCAGTTCAGTATTCGCAGAGGCAATTTCGGCGCAATTCGGTGTTTTTGATGAAATCAGATAACTGCTTCAGCGACTCCAATTTCAACGAAATACCTGTACAGCGAACATCCGTTAGTGAACTCACTGTAACTTAGGTGGAATGGAATGGCTGAAGTGCGCTGAAACTGCACACAATTTGGGCGCTTTCGAAAAGACCCTATTAATCAGATCGGGCCAAATTACAATCTTCGCTCAAACGTTTGCGCCGGCGCAAAAAAAAATTAACGCAAGGGATAAAACCCTTTGCACTGAACGTCGTATTACAATGTCAATGCAACAAACGCACGTATACGTCTACCGCAGGTGAACCTGCGCAAACCCTGCGCGAGTGTACTGTACTGTGTGCGTCCTATACTTAACATTGTGAGCGCAAACGCGTTTGTGCGCTGGTACATGGATGGTATTACAATCTATGCGCAGTTTGTAACGCACAGCCTTTGCGCATAATTTTAGCAACTCCTAAAAGCTGGTGTTAACGGCAAATTCTGACAAACCCAAATACAAATACACCAGCCCAAAAAAAATACAGCATAGTTACACATTCTACACATACCCACACAACTTCTGTTTTATTGTTTGGGTATTTATTATTGATGCAGCATATATGCGCAGATTGACTTTGACAGGTCAAAAACCTAACGTAAGACAATTGTGGTTCTTAATTGTGATTGGCTGAAAAAAATAAAGTCCGCACACAGATTTCTGCGCGCAACGTTATTGCGCGAGCATTTGTGCGTGTCCGTTTTACACGCGTTATTGCTCGACGTATGAAAAAAATGCACGAGGATTGTAATTCCAGCGTTGATTTACGAGCGTTGACGTTTGGCGCACAAATTCACGCGTTGCACGTGCGTTTTTGCGTGAAGAATGTAATTTGGCCTAAGGTGAAAGAAGTAAAAAAAAGCCTCCTCCCAGGTGCATTACACACTGACCACCAGGTGGAAGCAGCGCTCCGGCAGGACAGGCTTAAAGGGACAGCACCACTTTTATCTATTTCTAAAGTATTTCCCAGGACGGACACATTGAGATTTCTCTGGTTTTCAGTTTGTCCTGAAGAACATTGAATTGTTACAGAAACAAAGTAATAAATAGCAAGATATTAAAAACACAAATATACAGATTAACAGAAAATAAATATGTAGCAAATATAGTCACTGTGTTACATGTTTACAGGCGCATTCTGTATATAGTCACTATGTAACATGTTTACAGGTGCATTCTGTATATAGTCACTGTGTTACATGTTTACAGGTGCATTCTGTATATAGTCACTGTGTTACATGTTTACAGGAGCATTCTGTATATAGTCACTAGGTTACATGTTTACAGGTGCATTCTGTATATAGTCACTGTGTTACATGTTTACAGGCGCATTCTGTATATAGTCACTGTGTTACATGTTTACAGGTGCATTCTGTATATAGTCACTGTGTTACATGTTTACAGGTGCATTCTATATATAGTCACTGTGTTACATGTTTACAGGTGCATTCTGTATATAGTCACTGTGTTACATGTTTACAGGTGCATTCTGTATATAGTCACTGTGTTACATGTTTACAGGCGCATTCTGTATTGAGGTATGTTAGTAAGGAGCTCTTGAGTGACTTAAGACTGGGGAAGATTTGATGGTGTCTGGGAGGTTATTCCATAAATGTGGTGCTCTGTAGGAAAATGATGACCGAGCCGCTGTCTTTTTGTATTGTGGTATTGCAAGTAAGGTGCTGGTCCTGGATCGGAGGTTATAGGTTGAGGGAACTGCTGGGGGAAGCAGTCTATTCAGGTAGGGTGGCAGCTTCCCAGAAATGCTCTTAAACACCAGGTTGGAAAGGTGAAGGGTGCGTCTAGATTCCAGCGACGGCCAGTTTAGCTCTTTTAACATGTCACAATGGTGGGTCATGTAGTTACATTGTAGCACAAAGCGACAGAATGAGTTATACAATGTAGTAAGTTTCTGGAGGTGTGTTTCCGGGGCGGCTGCATACACTACATCTCCGTATTCAAATGTTACATAAACTGTAACTAGATTACATATGCATTACAAAAGAAACCAATATAAACAATAGGGTTGCACCGATACCGATACTAGTATCGGTAGCGGGGCCGATACAGGGTACTGCAGGAGTACTTGTTACTCGTGTAGTACCCCCAGATATTTTTCCCGATACCGGAAGCTGGCATTGAGCCGGCTTGCCGGCATCCGAGGGGCTGCGGCGGCTGTCCGAATGCTCTATCGGCATTCGGACAGCCGCCCCGGAGCTGCTCTCCGAGATACATACCTTCCCGAGCGACGCCGGGAAAGTCTCTGCGCGTGCGCTTGTTGGAAGGACCCCAGCCGCGACCACGTGATCGCGGCTGGGGTCCTTCCAACGAGCGCGCGCGGAAACTTTCCCGGCATCGCTCAGGAAGGTAAGTATGAACACAGTGAGCAGCTGCAGGGCCTGTCAGAGCATTCAGACAGGCCCTGCAGCTGCTCTCCGCGATGATACTTACCTTCCTGGGCGACGCAGGGAAAGTTTCCGCACGTTCGTTGGAAGGACCACAGCCGCGAACACATGGTCCCACGTGGTCACGGCTGGGGTCCTTCCAACAAGCGCACGCGCAGAGACTTTCCCGGCGTCGCTCAGGAAGGTAAGTATCGTCGCGGAGAGTGTGTGGGGGGGGGGGGAATCCATGAGCTGAGGGGGCATACCCATGTGTGAGCTGGGGCAAATCCATGTGTGAGCTGGGGCAAATCCATGAGCTGGGGCATATCCATGTGTGAGCTGGGGCATATCCATGAGCTGGGGCAAATCCATGTGTGAGCTGGGGGCAATATCCATGTGTGAGCTGGGGGCAATATCCATGTGTGAGCTGGGGCAATATCCATGTGTGAGCTGGGGGCAATATCCATGTGTGAGCTGGGGGCAATATCCATGTGTGAGCTGGGGGCAATATCCATGTGTGAGCTGGGGGCAATATCCATGTGTGAGCTGGGGGCAATATCCATGTGTGAGCTGGGGCATATCCATGTGTGAGCTGGGGCAAATTCATGTGTGAGCTGGGGGCAATATCCATGTGTGAGCTGGGGGCAATATCCATGTGTGAGCTGGGGGCAATATCCATGTGTGAGCTGGGGGCAATATCCATGTGTGAGCTGGGGGCAATATCCATGTGTGAGCTGGGGGCAATATCCATGTGTGAGCTGGGGCAATATCCATGTGTGAGCTGGGGCATATCCATGTGTGAGCTGAGGCAATATCCATGTGTGAGCTGGGGCATATCCATGTGTGAGCGGGGCATATCCATGAGCTGGGGCAATATCCATGAGCTGGGGCAAATCCATGTGTGAGCTGGGGCAAATTCATGTGTGAGCTGGGGGCAATATCCATGTGTGAGCTGGGGCATATCCATGTGTGAGCTGGGGGCAATATCCATGTGTGAGCTGGGGGCAATATCCATGTGTGAGCTGGGGGCAATATCCATGTGTGAGCTGGGGGCAATATCCATGTGTGAGCTGGGGGCAATATCCATGTGTGAGCTGGGGGCAATATCCATGTGTGAGCTGGGGGCAATATCCATGTGTGAGCTGGGGGCAATATCCATGTGTGAGCTGGGGGCAATATCCATGTGTGAGCTGGGGCATATCCATGTATTGTGTTCTCCTAGCTACATGAGAGAAGACCGTTTAGAAGGCTTTTAAACTCCCCCGGTGAGGTCTTTTGAATACATCCCACGCAATACAATGATGGGAGTCCCATTCACTCCATTCTATGACCAAAACCGCACAGTGAGGAGCAAGTGATGGAAAGATACAAAATATCACACAATATTTCCCTCACTAGGCGCATCCAATATCTAAATATCCCTTAGCTTTGCTGGGGGCTTGATTGGGCAGACAGCCCTTGCTTCTCCCCTTTTGCGTTTTGAGTGGAGCATGGGAAGCGCTATAAAATATATAATACCATGCGCACAGTAACACCTTACAGCGTCCGCCCCTCGCTGCGCACGCACACACACACGCAGCGTCCGCCCCTCGCTGCGCACACACACACACACGCAGCGTCCGTCCCTCGCTGCGCACACACACACGCAGCGTCCGTCCCTCGCTGCGCACACACACACGCAGCGTCCGTCCCTCGCTGCGCACACACACACGCAGCGTCCGTCCCTCGCTGCGCACACACACACGCAGCGTCCGTCCCTCGCTGCGCACACACACACGCAGCGTCCGTCCCTCGCTGCGCACACACACACGCAGCGTCCGTCCCTCGCTGCGCACACACAACACGCAGCGTCCGTCCCTCGCTGCGCACACACACACGCAGCGTCCGTCCCTCGCTGCGCACACACACACACGCAGCGTCCGCCCCTCGCTGCGCACACACACGCAGCGTCCGCCCCTCGCTGCGCACACACACGCAGCGTCCGCCCCTCGCTGCGCACACACACGCAGCGTCAGCCCCTCGCTGCGCACACACACGCAGCGTCAGTCCCTCGCCCCGTGCACGCCCAGCGCCCGCCCCTCGCTGCGCACAGTAACGCAGCGTCCGCCCCTCGCTGCGCACAGTAACGCAGCGTCCGCCCCTCGCTGCGCACAGTAACGCAGCGTCCGCCCCTCGCTGCGCACAGTAACGCAGCGTCCGCCCCTCGCTGCGCACAGTAACGCAGCGTCCGCCCCTCGCTGCGCACAGTAACGCAGCGTCCGCCCCTCGCTGCGCACACACCGGATTTTATATATACACAGGCGCTCACAGTGATTCTATACACCGAGCGGTGTAATACATAGCAGGATGAAGGCTTCATATGAATTATGTTTTATTGCTGGTTCCGGGGCGTTGCTCCCAGGCAGAGCCGCCCCCCTCCGCACCCCCGTGACAGCAGGTAGATAATAAGGGGGACACAGCGTTCGTACACAAAGATATAAAAGGATTCCTGGGCTGTAATAACAGAACGTCCATACATTTACAAGTGATACACTGTATCGCTGCAGAGCCGGCGCAGCACACAATACTGTAACAGGCTCTGTGAGGTGTTGGAACGCGCCCACCACGCAGGAGCAGGCAGGAGCACGTCCGAGGAAGGGGTAATTAAACATCGTGATGGCGCCCAAAACATGTTCCAAAAAATAAAGTCTGAACGTGATCCAGCAGCATCTCATGTCTCACCACAGACACGCCGGAGTATAATGCCGCACTCGCCGCTCCGGCCTGCGTGTCCGGGACACGTCACACCCTCGAGTGGCCTCTCCAAACCATGTGACCTCCACAGGCTGCGCATCACCGCTAAGTTAGCGCAACCCTTGGATTTCATCCCCTTCCACCAACACGGACCCGATCCTTCCAGCGAAGACACGACCAGGAAACATCTCCCTCGGTCTTCCACCCAATCCACGAAGTAACCACAGTGACCCCATGTCCAGAGCTTCCCACCGAAGATTCCTCCGGGGCAGGAGCTCCGTCCAGTTCATGAGGTTTGAGGCCTCCATCTCCTCAGAGGACACTTTGCCGAGACGGTGACCAGCACCGCGGCTTCTGTCTGAAAGCTCAGGCTTTGTAAAACACAGCGGACGCGTCCGTTCATTGCAGGTTGCTGCGGCGCAGAACGTAACGAGACGCCAATTCCAGGCTCCACTGATTCTTATCCAGGATGCGTCGACATTCGTCCTTCGTATAGCGGCTCAGATTGTAAAGCTGCTCCACCTGAGGAGAGAGAGGAAGGAAGGGGTGAGCAGGGCGAGGCTCCTTCACTGACCCGGGGGGGGGGGGGGGCAGCAAGCAACGACAGACCAACAGCATGCTTCAGCCATAGATTGTAAGCTCCCGTGAGCCGGACCCTCTGCTCCTCTAGATTGTAAGCTCCTGTGAGCCGGACCCTCTGCTCCTCTAGATTGTAAACTCCTGTGAGTCGGACCCTCTGCTCCTCTAGATTGTAAGCTCCTGGGTGCCCTCTGCTCCTCTAGATTGTAAGCTCCTGTGAGCCGGGCCCTCTGCTCCTCTAGATTGTAAACTCCTGTGAGCCGGACCCTCTGCTCCTCTAGATTGTAAACTCCTGTGAGCCGGACCCTCTGCTCCTCTAGATTGTAAGCTCCTGTGAGCCAGACCCTCTGCTCCTCTAGATTGTAAGCTCCTGTGAGCCGGGCCCTCTGCTCCTCTAGATTGTAAGCTCCTGTGAGCCGGACCCTCTGCTCCTCTAGCTGGGAGGTATTGGTATTTTTTTGCTTCTCTCTGGGCGGATTCAGTGTTTATTTCAGGGCGCACTCCCTGTGACCTATGTATGGCGCCCGCTGCTGGGGAGTCGCACAGTCATTGTGTCGGTGTATTTACTTTCTGGGCTGAAAGGTGAAGCTGTTCAAACAAGTCGCATTCCCCACTCAGCGAGTGCCGGGCCTTTTATAGAGCAAGTGTCACCGCCGGGCGTAAGGTGTCAGCTCTGCGTCACAACCTGAACTTTCTGGTTTAATAAATATGGACTTTCAGAAAAAAAATGTTGAGTAAAAACACAAGAAGAGGCTCAGGGTCTGATTCCACTCGAGAGAGAGCGGTGACAAAAACACTACCAGGCCTCGCAGACAAGAAAACCCAAACACAGCACAACAGTGATATAGAAAGGGCAGTATATAGATGGAATAGCCTCCCAGTGGGAGCAGTATCTACTACCCTTTCTATATCACTTACTGCTCCCACTGGGAGGCTATTCCATGTATCTACTACTCTTTCTATATCACTTACTGCTCCCACTGGGAGGATATTCCATGTAAGTGATATAGAAAGGGTAGTAGATACATGGAATAGCCCCCAGTGGGGGCAGTATCTACTACCCTTTCTATGTCACTTACATGGAATAACCTCCCAGTGGGGAAGAAACAAACAGTTAAAGCCATTAAGTCCAGATTTTCTGTTCTTACCTTAAGAGCCTGGACAGCCCGCATGACATCGCCAGAGTTGGCACGGAGGGCATCCCGACATTCTTCTGTGGTGACTCCGTGGACTCGTTCCTCCACCTACAGGAAAGAAAGTGGGTTGGAATGAGATTCAGCTCCAGGAAATAATTTACTGGGGACAGATTAGGGAATTCGTCAATAAATCAATGGTTTAAAGAAGTAATCACAGGCTGGACGTGACCTCCGATTGACCTTTGCATATCGATTATTACACAGGATCCCGTTTCTGGATCTGCTGTCAGGTATCCCCTCCCCCCCCCCCTTAGGAACATTGCACGGTTTCTTCACACCTATTAAATGCTCACGATGTACCCCCCAATCGCCAACACCCAGTCGCCACATTTCCATTCGATGGGCCGGGAGAAACAAGGGAAGACGCTCAGGCCGCCTGGAACTCGGAGGGGGAAGATATCCTTGGCAGAAGGGAGTGATCCCACCACTGCCATCAAATGTAACGGAGACCAGAGCAGAGTATGGTAACCAAGTCAATCCAGAAGCCAGGGCCTCCATAACAATACTATGTGTACAAGTTCCTGCATTTGCAGCAATGTCTCCCCAAAACAGGTAGTGGATCACAGTGACTGGAACATGGCCAGGTTTGTTCATATGTGCCAACATCGAGACGCACTCACCTCTTTCATCTTTTTCTGAAATTCACTCTCTGCCGGTCCGCGCTGCATTGCTCCTTTCCCTCCTGCTCCCCCATCAGACAAAGATACGCCCAGCTGGGAGCGATTGGCTGCACCCGTGTCTCCCACGTTCAGAAGGGGAGTGGAGGCCGAGATTTTATCCTTTTGGGCTCTGGTCATTTGGTGCGGGGGGTAATCTGCATGAGGAAGGGGCACGAATCTGTCCTTGGCAGCAGTGGGAGGTTTTGGCTTGGGCATCACCGGCGGGCGAAGGTTCTGAAGAATCCGGCGAGGGGGGAGGTCACTCATCCTACGGGGTGAGGGCTCATTAGGTGAGACGCTCTCTAGGTCTCGGACGCGACTCTTGTGCAGAGGCGTAGGGTGCGGATTGGTTGGAGGACACAATTCAGAGATGGACTCGAGGCTCTTCGTAAGTCCTGGCGACAGAAAAAGGAAACGACGAAAGAAAGAAATTCAAGATGAGGAAAGCCGAACATGGCGACACAAGAAACAAGTCCCACATCCCCTGGAGCAGCCACTCACGTTGCATACGCAGCAGTTTCACACCGGAGGCTGGAGATCCTGCTCCTACTCTGCGTCCGGCGTCCTTACCCCTCATCCTCCTGCTGAGAGAAGTACACAATGAGACACATTCCTGACACGCCAGCGGGCACAGACAACACCTGGCATGGCTAGCTAGGCACTTACTCAGTTTCTGCCTCTATCTCGGCTAGGGACAAGTGTCCCAAGCTGCTGGACAGGACCATGGAGCTTCTGGCCTGAGCCAGGTCCTCTGGTACGATGACTGACGCTGGGAAAGGTCCCACCTTCAGGGTCCGTCTGTTCTGACCCCTCCAGGAATGCGAATCGGTCCTGAACAAGGAGTTAAAGGAGAAGATGATTCCAGAGTATCCATGGGGGTAACATATCAAATCGCCAAGAAAAGGTGGTAGTGGACACGGGCAAAGCACGAAGATATGTAACATTAGGAAGTTATCCATGTGATGTTTCTACCGAGAACTTAATCTTCCAACATGCAGAGAAAATGTCTCTTCCATGGCCAACACAGCTGTCATAACCAAAAACCGAAGGCCCCTTCCAGGAACCACATTTCTACAGACATCCCCGCCCCCCCCCCCCATTGTTTTAGGCCGCCGATTTCGAATTGTGACTGGTATCCAGTCGGCCACTTCCTGTTAATGGGCGAGCCAAGGCCTCACCTTAAGCAGACCCCAGGTCAAACTGGAGAAGGGTGCAGGAGCTTGCCAAAACATGCTCTATGGAACCTTCAAATGCAACCGAATCCCAGATTTATGTACAAGAATGTCTGCTGGCACCGAGAGACTTTAGCCGAGGATACATACCCTGGGTCGATGACCGTCACAGAGTCGCCGGCTTCCAGGCGCAGCCAGGCCGGGTCACTGACGTCCTGAGACACTTTGACGTCCACTGGACGGGCCTAAGAAAGCAAGAAAAGAGCCTCATGAAGTAAAGTAAAGAGGGTCACTTTGTTGTAACCCTTTGAGAGTCCTTCACTTACCTCCTGCAGCAAACCAAGCAAGCTGTTGAAATTTGGCCGCTGGTCAGGTCGGTGGGCCCAGCACTTCATCATGATGGAATACATGGCTTGTGGACAGTCATCTGGACGCTCCAAACGTTCCCCTTCACGATCAATTTTCATCAGTATCTGCAGTAACCAGAGAGACGTGTTCAGTTTAGGAAAGGAAGCTCTACGGAAAGGAGGTTTCCCACCATATAACAGCGGCTTGGATGTAGTTACCTGTCTCCCACTTAAACCCAACCAGGGCTCTTGACCATACGTGAACATCTCCCACAAAGTGACTCCGAACATCCAGACATCAGCTGCATGAGTGAATGTCCCGATTTTCAAACTTTCAGGTGAGCACCTGCAGAGCACAGAGAACGTTAAAGACATCAGACATCCACCGATAACCCAATCCTCTGCTAAAGGTTTGCAGATGGCCAACATTGCAAGGATGACACCATAGAATATGTCAAAGTCATCTGATACCCAGCAACCTATTAATTAATTACAGGCCACCAGGTTCACATTGCGCTCCTGGCTCGCTTTTCCGACTCGCCCAACTTGTCCCCACCCTCACATAAAATGGTTTTTAGTCCACCTAACCTCTTCTCTCACCATGCAAAGGGTATCTTGCGGTTAGCAGACATGATGTAGTGGTCATTGTGACCCGCGAGCGCCCTCATCAGGCCAAAGTCCCCAATCTTTACCACTTCCTCGCTCGTCACCAGAATGTTCCGGGCAGCGAGGTCCCTGTGGATGAACTTTCGGGACTCCAAGTAGCTCATGCCGGAGGCAATTTGCAAGGAGTAACTCCAGAGGAGCTGAAGAGGAAAGAAGCCGTGACGGGATCGGAGAATGTCGTGTAGAGAACCCAATGGGGCCAACTCTGTCACCTGAGAGAAAAAGACAGGGATGGTTACTACACCAGGGCATGTGTGGACAACCTACGCCGCACCATCCGACATTTGTGGAAGAACAGCAGATCCTGTAATGGACCTCAAAGCATCAATGGTTGCAGGGTCACCACCAACAGCCCGTTACTCGCAATTTCAGCAACACTGGAATCAACAACAGCAAAACTACAATCTCCAATGCTCGTCGATTCCGTCAACCCAAAGAGAAGCTGAGCTGCTCCCCGTCTCTGTCAACATGGCGTGGCCAGCTGTAGGGGGAGGGTCCTCTTTAGGATGGTTGGGTAAGTGACCTCGGAAGAGGATCTTGGTGTTGAGGAGCCATTCATTGGAGATACGGGCTGTTCAGTAGTTGACTGGTGGAAATTAATTGTGATAGCGTAGGCGTTCCCCCCCCCAAACTCACCATTTTCAGGGGCTGTGCCAGGACCACGCCGTACAGGCGGATGAGATGGGGGTGGTCAAGCGCATACATGGAGTTCACCTCTTGGAGGAAGTCAAGAAGCGCTTGAGGGTCGGAACAGGCATCGGAACGGAGGGACTTTACGGCCACGCTTACCTGTTGGTCAAGCCAAAGAAAAAAACAACAAAACATCACATTTAGCGCAATCATTGGGAAACCGACAGGACAGACGGACAGGCAAGAAAATGCAACTTCCAAAAGGTTGTCCCCATGTCCTGCTTCAAAATTAGAAATTACCCACGTATGAACACGCGAATAAACCAGACACTACTGGAAGACAGGACCATCATATGAAGGGGACAAACTGTGCCCACACCGAACTTATACTCACAGTCCGACCACTGGGGACCCTCCATTCTCCTCGTCTCACCACCCCAAAGCAGCCATCACCAAGCCGCTCGTACAGGTTCAGGTCCCGCTCGTTGATGAGACATTTCAGGGAGCATTCGGAGTCACCTCGCGGGTGATTGGGTGGTGACTGGGGGGAGTCCGGATATGGGGGGATTTCTGTCTGCTCCCCCCCTTTGGGTGAGAACACCTAGGAGAAAAAAAAAGGAATCGAGGATATGAAACGGGCTCCACCTTACCAAAAACTGGGAGAGGATCAAGATACGCATCGCAAAGAGACACTGAACAATGCTTTAACCCCTGCATGTACCACACGTTCCGTATAGGATGCCTGGCTCTAAAGTAACGGTGTGCCAGGGCTAGATTTTAGCTAGCAGTTCGGTACCCACCTTGTACATCCAGGATTTGGGGCGGACCGGGGGCTTCCTACGCTTTATCGCTTCGAAGAGTCTTCTCTGAGCTGAAATAAAACGTAAAAAAAAAAAAAAAAAAAAAAAAAAAAAAAAAAAATCGGGTTAATGCTTCCGTCATTACCCCATACACACCTAGACAGGAGCCCGGGAGGAACATACTGCACCAACAGCCCTGACCCAACAGGCAGATAAGCTATACCCACGCCAATGCCCCTCCACAGGGCGGGGGCTATACCCACACCCATGTCCCTCCACAGGGCTATACCCACACCAATGCTCATAGATGTAGCAGCTGCCATGATCGCACCAAGGGGCAGCATTTACCCCTGCCATCATGCCACTAGACACAGCAGATACTGTGCCCACACCCATGCCCAGTAGACTCTAAATCGTGGGCACCGCTCCCCCTGGCACCCTGTCGTAATAGGCAGCGAATTCGGCAGCTCCATCAGAAGCACAGCCAGGGCTCACACCTCATTACAAACCGTGTGTCACCCAAATCTTATCCACGTTCCACTCAGAACCAGGTCAGGTCGGGTGACACACGGTGACTCAACCACCAACAGGTTATGGAGATTAGCAGAGGCCTCGGGTGATCACCTTGCCCGGGCACGGCAAAGAAGGGGGAAAGCGTGGTGGAATAACTATAGGGATGGGGACAGTCGTAAAGTGTCGGCACGGCAAAGAGGAAGGGGGGGGCTTTGATGGTGGTTGTGGGGGGGGGGGGTGACACCAATAAAGCCTTGGCACAACATAGGTGAAGAGGGGAAATGGACTCGGCGAGCCAATCAGAAAAAAAATTAAACGAGGACGTCTGGGTACGATGAATCGTGTTAAAAGCCTCCCACACCCTGCTGACCACCGAGTCTCACCTGGCCGCCCCATGCCAATCTGATCCAGATCAAATGGCTTCACGAAGTCAAAGTGCCCCGGACGGGTCACGTTCAGCTCATCCCGAATCTTGGCGTAAAACTGTTCGAGCTGCACCTCTCGCAGGAGTGTCAGCAGCCACTCGGTCCCCTCCTCTGTCACCATCTCACAACCTGGAAGAGCAAGAGACACCGTGAGAATCACCGGAGCCAAATCAAGCGTGGTCACCACCGGCAGCGACAGGCACTCCAATCAGGACGTCTGGCCCGGAGTCAAGAGATGACACCAAGAAATGATACCCGGCACAGAGACAAAAAAAAAACAACATGTGGACGAATCACTGAATCAGGTGACAAGGACGTTCCAGGGAACCCGTATGGATTATTTAACCCCGATGGGCCACGGATAAAAGAGTCTACATGTGTGAAAATTTAACCCCCAACATGGTTCTCAAGCTTCATCCCGACAGACTCTGGCCCTGTACCTGCAGACAGAAACCACCCCTTAATAATGCGGCAGGCTAGGCAGCCGCCCAAGGCGTCACTCAGACCGGGGCCTCACGCTCCACACACATACACGCGATACAGAGACCCGGGTGATTGGTCGTTAATATGGGTATTTTCTTATGAAGAGACGGGCTCGGCATTGCATTCTCCCCAAAAACCTTACAGATCCCGGAGCTGCGCCCCTGCCTGCCCCCCGCTGAGGAAGCTCAAGGAGACGCAATGCGCCTGTACGTAAATACGATTCCCGGCTCTATGGACTTTAATAAAGTGATATCAGAATAGAGGAACATTATTTAAAAGCCGCTTAGCACGCGGCGCACGGGATGTGGGGGGAGGCGCGGGGCGGAGACACTTGTGAAATTGAGAGCTCGGCCGAGTAATATCCCGGATTAATTTATCAACGTGAGGTGTGAAGATCCAGGAATCACAACCGGAACGCCAAACCACAAACTATCATTTACACAAAGGCTTAATGATACACACTGTATCGACACGCCGCCCAAAACCGCGCCCCAACCGCGACCACGCACTCTACCTGGACAGGTGACAAACTCACGTGTAGGAAATGCACAACGTGTCCCGACACGAGAGGAATGAGGAAAAACCACGAGATAAACACTCAGCAGCGACAACAACTCACTGCCAGCAAAGGCGCGATACACAGCACCCGCCAACACCCCTATACACACACAGCACCCACCAACACCCCTATATTATGATACAGGGGGAGACCCCTATACAAACACAGCACCCGTCAACAACCCTATACACACAGCACTCAAACACAGCACCCACCAACACCCCTATACACACACAGCATCCACCAACAACCCTATATTATGATACAGGGGGAGACCCCTATACAAACACAGCACCCGTCAACAACCCTATACACCCAGCACGACCCTATAAACACCCCTATAGTATAGATGGGGTATATGGGGGCTCCTATACACACAGACCCTAGAACACCCCTATAGTATAAATGGGATATATGAGGGCTCCTATACACACAGACCCTATAACACCCCTATAGTATAAATGGATATATGAGGGCTCCTATACACACAGACCCTATAACACCCCTATAGTATAAATGGGATATATGAGGGCTCCTATACACACAGACCCTATAACACCCCTATAGTATAAATGGATATATGAGGGCTCCTATACACACAGACCCTATAACACCCCTATAGTATAGATGGGGTATATGGGGGCTCCTATACACACAGACCCTATAACACCCCTGTAGTATAAATGGATATATGAGGGCTCCTATACGCACAGACCCTATAACACCCCTATAGTATAAATGGGATATATGAGGGCTCCTATACACACAGACCCTATAACACCCCTATAGTATAGATGGGATATATGGGGGCTCCTATACACACAGACCCTATAACACCCCTATAGTATAAATGGATATATGAGGCTCCTATACACACAGACCCTATAACACCCCTATAGTATAGATGGGGTATATGGGGCTCCTATACACACAGACCCTATAACCCCTATAGTATAAATGGATATATGAGGCTCCTATACACACAGACCCTATAACACCCCTATAGTATAGATGGGGTATATGGGGCTCCTATACACACAGACCCTATAACACCCCTATAGTTATAAATGGGATATATGGGGCTCCTATACACACAGACCCTATAACACCCCTATAGTATAAATGGATATATGGGGGCTCTATACACACAGACCCTATAACACCCCTATAGTATAAATGGATATATGAGGCTCCTATACACACAGACCCTATAACACCCCTATAGTATAGATGGGGTATATGGGGGCTCCTATACACACAGACCCTATAACACCCCTATATTATAAATGGGATATATGGGGGCTCCTATACACACAGACCCTATAACACCCCTATAGTATAAATGGGATATATGAGGGCTCCTATACACACAGACCCTATAACACCCCTATAGTATAAATGGATATATGAGGGCTTCTATACACACAGACCCTATAACACTCCTATATGAGGGCTCCTATACGCACAGAAACTATAACATCCCTATATTATAAATGGGATATATGGGGGCTCCTATACACAGACCCTATAACACCCCTATAGTATAAATGGGATATATGGGGGCTCCTATACACACAGACCCTATAACACCCCTGTAGTATAAATGGATATATGGGGGCTCCTATACACAGACCCTATAACACCCCTATAGTATAAATGGGATATATGAGGGCTCCTATACACACAGACCCTATAACACCCCTATAGTATAGATGGGGTATATGAGGCTCCTATACACACAGACCCTATAACACCCCTATAGTATAAATGGATATATGAGGGCTCCTATACACACAGACCCTATAACACCCCTATAGTATAAATGGGATATATGGGGCTCCTATACACACAGACCCTATAACACCCCTATAGTATAAATGGGATATATGAGGGCCCCTATACACACAGACCCTATAACACCCCTATAGTATAAATGGATATATGAGGGCTTCTATACACACAGACCCTATAACACTCCTATATGAGGGCTCCTATACGCACAGACCCTATAACACCCCTATATTATAAATGGGATATATGGGGGCTCCTATACACAGACCCTATAACACCCCTATAGTATAAATGGGATATATGGGGGCTCCTATACACACAGACCCTATAACACCCCTATAGTATAAATGGATATATGGGGGCTCCTATACACACAGACCCTATAACACCCCTATAGTATAAATGGATATATGGGGGCTCCTATACACACAGACCCTATAGCATATAATTTCTCCAGCCTTTATACGGATATATTTTATCACATTATTAAACGGAGCATTAATGTTGGTTTTTAAATTCTATATAGTAGTGCATCTCCCCCCCCCATGTGGCTCCGGGGGCCCCTCAGTAAATCTCATGGCGTTACTGGACGAGCCGCCGATATATAATGAAGTGGTTTTTCTGCCGGCCTGTGAGCTCCAGCGCATGCGCACAGGCCTGTCACCCGCTGCCAGGAAGCCCGCGGACTGCAAAGATCCAGTTGCACTTTTGGCCAGTGTGCAAGGGGTTAAATCAGAGGAGGTCACACCACCTACCTGTTCTGATTTAAGCCCCCTACCCATGGGTGAGGGGTATCTGGGCGTCACTGCCCGCTCTGATTTTAATGCATTGCTCCCACACATGCTATAGCTCTCGCAGGCTCTGCGGCGCAGTACAATGAGTGCAGGAGACGTGCACACAGCAGTGATGTCAGGATTAAGAGGTGATCAGCGCCTGCATCTGACAATGAGGGGAGTGATAATTACTCATAGCCCATGTGCCATCACGCCGTGCACCCCCGGGCCCCGATCCTCACGTGCAGAGGGTGCGGGCACAGATGGGCAAGTCCCAGATTAAGGGAGCGAGAATGAGTCGGGACACGTGAGCGCACGGGTGCGAGAGGAGACGGCGTGTGCACACATGTGTGAGTGTTTGTTTATGCTGGATCTTCCCTTTCAAAAACCACATCCAGTGAGTCACCTCTGACCCCGTTACCGGGTGCATATACACGGCCAGAGCTGAAACGGGGCGCGCAAGCGCATGCCAACAGATCCAGTGAGTCACCTCTGACCCCGTTACCGGGTGCATATACACGGCCAGAGCTGAAACAGGGCGCGCAAGCGCATGCCAACAGATCCAGTGAGTCACCTCTGACCCCATCACCGGGTGCATATACACGGCCAGAGCTGAAACAGGGGCGCGCAAGCGCATGCCACAGATCCAGTGAGTCCACCTCTGACCCCGTTACCGGGTGCATACACGGCCAGAGCTGAAACAGGGGCGCGCAAGCGCATGCCAACAGATCCAGTGAGTCACCTCTGACCCCATCACCGGGTGCATATACACGGCCAGAGCTGAAACAGGGGCGCGCAAGCGCATGCCAACAGATCCAGTGAGTCACCTCTGACCCCATCACCGGGTGCATATACACGGCCAGAGCTGAAACGGGGGCGCGCATAAGCACGCCAACAGATCCAGTGAGTCACCTCTGACCCCGTCACCGGGTGCATATACACAGCCAGAGCTGAAACAGGGGCGCGCATGCCCATGCCAACAGATCTGGGGGGGGGTCCCCTCTGACCCCATTACCGGGTACATATACACAGCCAGATCTGAAACGGGGGCGCACATGCCAACAGATCCAGGGAGTCACCTCTGACCCTGTCACCGGGTGCATATACACGGCCAGATCTGAAACAGGGGCGCGCATGCCCATGCCAACAGATCCTGGGGGGGGGGGGGGGGGTCACCCGCACATAGCTGTATATTGAGGTGCTTTCCCTCATTCACAGACTCAGGGGTCCCGTGGATACGGGGGGGGGTGCTGACATATTGGGGTGCATGGATAGATTGAGTGCGGAATTGGTGCGGGCCTATTCTACATTCAGATTAAGCAGGGCGCCTCGTTTGTTGCAGTATTAGGAGTCAGGGTACGCACAGGCAGCCGCCCCCCACATCAGTGGGATTCACGGCTAATGCAGATGATTAAATTGGGGGGGGGGGGTACACGCACAAATTTTCATAGTTTACCCCAACTATAGTACCGCTATAGTAAAAGGGGGTACATGTGGATATATTCCGGGGTCCCCCAGTCCGTTGATAAATTTAGGGGTTCTTGACCACCAGATTGATATGAAGGGGTGGTGGGGGGATTGTCTTTGAGACACAACACACGCCATTATAATATCGGGGTCACACGCATTGACATGGAGATTTAATGGGGTTCCTAAAATAAGACAACATATTTTTGGGGTACAGGCTATAGCGTTCACTGTAATAGAATAATGTAGGGCGGGTAGCCGTTTCCGCAGAGGGTTACAGCTCCTGGAAGGATGGGGGGGGGGGGCAAACACAATGAGCCTGCCCCCCCCCCATTCCAAGAGGCGCAGAGCACCCCAAGCAACCTGTGCACGTCCGAGCGATGACCCCCAGCCAGCGGCTGAAGCAGTGACACAGCCGAGCACTGGACGCCATGTATTCAGTTGCCCATTGTACCGGCATTAAGACCGCTCACGTTTTAATCCCACACCAAGATCTAATGCCACCGAGGGGCTCATCTACTAAGCTGTGCTCCGGCAGCAGCCCAGCACAGTGTCGGGGGGGGGGGGGGGGTGCAGAAAGCAAGCCTCGAAGTAAGGGGTATTACAGTAACATAACAAACAAGCGGCGCAGGAATGTGCGGTGCGTGGGATCTCCCCGCGGCTGCTTAGTCATTTGTTTACACAGCGGGACGCTTGTCCGACGCCTGCGCGCTACGGGCGACGCGTCCGACACGGCCACGACGCAGGAATTTATTGAGCAGATAACAGAAACGGAGACGTTTCCACAAAACGATGCACGACAGATCGAAAATAAAACAAAACGCTACGACCGGGGTGAACCTCACAACAGAACGGCAACGAGCTGCGGCCCCCGGGGGCCAAAAGTAACTTCATTAAAAAGGCCGATGCGACGCGCACGCTTTAATAAAATATAGAAATGGGCTGAAATTAGACAAAACCTCTGAAATTTTTAGTCTATTATTTGCATTCGGCAACTTATCAAGACCCTCCGGGACAGGGAGCGCGGGCACGTCAGGGGGCAACGGGCACGTCAGGGGGCCACTGGGCACGTCAGGGGGCCACGGGCACGGCAGGGGGCCACGGCACGGCAGGGGGCACTCACCGGAGAGACGGCTCGAGATCAGAGTGAGGAGACCGGGGAGGCTCTTTAGTCGAACCAGGGTGACGCCGGGCACGGTCTGTCAGGACAGACACCTTGTGGGTATAATGGGGTGACGGCTCACGTTCGCTCCAGTGAGGAAGGGGGTGGCTCTCTGTGCCAAACCCTGTACTGCGCGGCGTATGTGCTGTGGCAGGGCGTTCACGCCATCGTTATATAGAGTCTCTTTCCGCTGGGCTGTCCTGACGCCTCTCTCCTCCCTCCGCTTTCTCACGCTCACTCTCACTGTATGTCTCGCACGCCCAGATGCCCCACTCACCCACTTCTGACCTCACGCCAGACAGCACCATAGCCCCTGTGACCACCTTCCGCCCCCCCCATATCCCACTCACCTGCTCCACTCACTCTCACCAGTTCCCCCGGCTCCAGCTTCACTCACCCTGCCCCCACCGGTGTAACCAGGTGAGTTACCTGTCCCTCCCTGAAATCCCACACCTTCCCCTCCCCCTGCACAGGGGAACTACCTTAACCCCTGCCCTGCCACAGATCTACAGGGCACTTTCATTAAAGCCCAGACCCCCAGACATTAACCCCCCACCATGTCTCAATCTCTGCTCCCCATGGCATTAACCCCTGCATTACCTCAAGTGCAAAGGACAGGAAAGGGGAGATACCTGGCGGTGAAGGAGTTAATCTCAGTTTCCATGGCATTCCTATACATTGCTGGACCGGTTATGGCTTCCCAGGCAGGGGCCCCGCGTGACAGAGCCGGTCATTCTAATGCGCAGCTTCTGCCAGAGTCACAAAGTCCAGACACGGCCACAAACAAACATCAAAATCAGCCCTGAGCGCCTTATACAGACACCCCGGGTTACACGCTGGTATACAGAGCACGGGGGACACGAGAGCGTTACACGCTGATATACAGAGCACGGGGGGACATAAGAGCGTTACACGCGTTACACGCTGATATACAGAGGACGGGGGGACATGAGAGCGTTACACGCTGATATACAGAGGACGGGGGAACATGAGAGCGTTACACGCTGATATACAGAGCACGGGGGGACATGAGAGCGTTACACGCTGGATACAGAGCACGGGGGACATGAGAGCGTTACACGCTGATATACAGAGCACGGGGGAACATGAGAGCGTTACACGCTGATATACAGAGCACGGGGGGACAGGAGAGCGTTACACGCTGATATACAGAGCGTTACACGCTGATATACAGAGCACGGGGGACATGAGAGCGTTACACGCTGATATACAGAGCACGGGGGAACATGAGAGCGTTACACGCTGGTATACAGAGCACGGGGGGACATGAGAGCGTTACACGCTGATATACAGAGCACGGGGGAACATGAGAGCGTTACACGCTGATATACAGAGCATGGGGGAACATGAGAGCGTTACACGCTGATATACAGAGCACGGGGGGACATGAGAGCGTTACACGCTGATATACAGAGGACGGGGGGACATGAGAGCGTTACACGCTGATATACAGAGCACGGGGGAACATGAGAGCGTTACACGCTGATATACAGAGCACGGGGGGACATGAGAGCGTTACACGCTGATATACAGAGGACGGGGGAACATGAGAGCGTTACACGCTGATATACAGAGCACGGGGGAACATGAGAGCGTTACACGCTGATATACAGAGCACGGGGGAACATGAGAGCGTTACACGCTGATATACAGAGCATGGGGGAACATGAGAGCGTTACACGCTGATATACAGAGCACGGGGGAACATGAGAGCGTTACACGCTGATATACAGAGCACGGGGGGACATGAGAGCGTTACACGCTGATATACAGAGGACGGGGGAACATGAGAGCGTTACACGCTGATATACAGAGCACGGGGGAACATGAGAGCGTTACACGCTGATATACAGAGCACGGGGGAACATGAGAGCGTTACACGCTGATATACAGAGCACGGGGGGACATGAGAGCGTTACACGCTGATATACAGAGCACGGGGGAACATGAGAGCGTTACACGCTGATATACAGAGCACAGGGGAACACGAGAGCGTTACACGCTGATATACAGAGCGCATGGGGGACATGAGAGCGTTACACGCTGATATACAGAGCACGGGGGAACATGAGAGCGTTACACGCTGATATACAGAGCATGGGGGGACATGAGAGCGTTACACGCTGATATACAGAGCACGGGGGACATGAGAGCGTTACACGCTGATATACAGAGCATGGGGGAACATGAGAGCGTTACACGCTGATATACAGAGCACAGGGGGACATGAGAGCGTTACACGCTGATATACAGAGCATGGGGGACATGAGAGTGTTACACACTGATATACAGAGCACGGGGGGACATGAGAGCGTTACACGCTGGTATACAGAGCACAGGGGAACACGAGAGCGTTACACGCTGATATACAGAGCATGGGGGAACATGAGGGCGTTACACGCTGGTATACAGAGCACGGGGGGACATGAGAGCGTTACACGCTGATATACAGAGCACAGGGGAACACAAGAGCGTTACACGCTGATATACAGAGCATGGGGGAACATGAGGGCGTTACACGCTGATATACAGAGCATGGGGGACATGAGAGCGTTACACGCTGATATACAGAGCATGGGGGACATGAGAGCGTTACACGCTGATATACAGAGCATGGGGGACATGAGAGCGTTACACGCTGATATACAGAGCATGGGGGACATGAGAGCGTTACACGCTGATATACAGAGCATGGGGGAACACTTTTTATGGCACTCTTTATTACAAAATAAACTAACCCCTTCACTGCTGAGCTCATTTTTAACGGTTTTGCACATCATGTTTAAACTAGTGTTGCCACTTCTCCTTGAAGCTGAACCCGAACACTCAAACGTCGCACATCATTATTATTTTAATGTAGACTATACACACTTTGCGTATGAAGGATGACCGAGGTCTCCTTCTGATGGCACTCACAGGTATACACTAGTGCTGCAGCTCAGCACTGCTAACTTAGCACTTGCAGTCAAGCAGAGAGGTGCTGCGGGTTAGTTGATTGTGACATGGGAAAGATGGCCGCCTCCAAGGAGCAAATAATCCAATAAGGAAATGTTCTGTTTGAAGGTTTGATGCACCAAAACACCAAATATTTATTGGAACATGGTAAACATTTACACTAAAGTGCTAATAAAATGGACAAAAGTGGATTTTACAGAAACAGCACCTTTCATTAAGCATCCTTATGCGGCACATACAGATACAAGGTGTTGCTGTAATTGCCATACACAGGCATTATGCAGCACATACAGATACAAGGTGTTGCTGTAATTGCCATACACAGGCATTATGCGGCACATACAGATACAAGGTGTTGATGTAATTGCCATACACAGGCATTATGCGGCACATACAGATACAAGGTGTTGCTGTAATTGCCATACACAGGCATTATGCAGCACATACAGATACAAGGTGTTGCTGTAATTGCCACACACAGGCATTATGCGGCACATACAGATACAAGGTGTTGCTGTAATTGCCACACACAGGCATTATGCAGCACATACAGATACAAGGTGTTGCTGTAATTGCCACACACAGGCATTATGCAGCACATACAGATACAAGGTGTTGCTGTAATTGCCACAAACAGGCATTATGCAGCACATACAGATACAAGGTGTTGCTGTAATTGCCACACACAGGCATTATGCAGCACATACAGATACAAGGTGTTGCTGTAATTACCATACACAGGCATTATGCAGCACATACAGATACAAGGTGTTGCTGTAATTGCCATACACAGGTATTATGCAGCACATACAGATACAAGGTGTTGCTGTAATTGCCATACACAGGCATTATGCGGCACATACAGATACAAGGTGTTGCTGTAATTGCCATACACAGGCATTATGCGGCACATACAGATACAAGGTGTTGCTGTAATTGCCATACACAGGCATTATGCAGCACATACAGATACAAGGTGTTGCTGTAATTGCCATACACAGGCATTATGCGGCACATACATATATTGCATTGCTAATAATCTCATTCTGATCACTACAAACCCCCATAAGCAGGAGATCTCACCATTTTATTATCTGTCTGCAGGGCAGCCATCAGAAATGATGGGGCCCCCTTACTGAACCTCACGATTGCCCCCGTAAACTTCCTCAACCTCCAACAGCTTTTTGCCCCCTTCCAAAACAATAAAGGACATAACAGTAATGTGTGGTGTATATGAGCGTAAAACAGTTCCCACACGCTGTTGTTAAAACATTTCCCTAGTGTCTGGCTGGGCCTTGGGGTCTGGCTGGTCCCTGGGGGTCTGGCTGAGCCCTGGATGGACCTTGGGGGTCTGGCTGGACCTTGGGGGTCTGGCTGAGCCCTGGATGGACCTTGGGGGTCTGGCTGGGCCTGGGGGGGTCTGGCTGGACCTTAGGGTATGGCTGGGTACTGGGTGGACCTTGGGGGTCTGGCTGGGCCCTGGATGGACCTTGGGGGATCTGGATGGATCTTGGGGTCTGGCTGGGCCCTGGGGGTCTGGCTGGGCGCTGGGCCTTGGCTCACCTCTCATCGTCCCGGGCCCTCTGTGTCTTCTCTCCTCGTCTTCTCCCTCCGTCTCAGGCAGCTTCTCACATGACTGGAAGGGGCGGCGCCAAAGCAGCGTGCTTGGGAGGCCCATGCACGCTGCTTGGTCCCACCCAGCCAGTCACAGGAGAAACAATCAGCTCTGGATTCGGACTCCGACACCGGAGCTGTGAAAAAGGGTGCAGCCACTGCCGACGGGCCGCCCCCGGCAGCATGGGGGGTAATGCCCTGATGGCGGTCCTGTCTGTCTGCATCTGCCTGTATGCTGATAATGTAGACCCCGTGAAAGCAGGAGATCTCACCATTTTATTATCTGCTGGTAGCACATTTACTACATCTGCCTGTATGCTGGTAATGCAGACCCCATGTAAGCAGGAGATCTCACCATTTTATTATCTGCTGGTAGCACATTTACTACATCTGCCTGCATGCTGGTAATGCAGACCCCGTGTAAGCAGATGTCACCATTTTATTATCTGTCTGCAGCACATTTACTACATCTGCCTGTATGCCGGTAATGCAGACCCTGTGTAAGCAGGAGATCTCACCATTTTATTATCTGTCTGCAGCACAATTACTACAACTGCGTGTATGCCGGTAATGCAGACCCCGTGTAAGCAGATCTCACCATTTGATTATCTGTCAGCAGCACATTTACTACATCTGCCTGTAATGCAGACCCTGTGTAAGCAGGAGATCTCACCATTTTATTATCTGTCTGCAGCACAATTACTACAACTGCGTGTATGCCGGTAATGCAGACCCCGTGTAAGCAGATCTCACCATTTTATTATCTATCTGCAGCACATTTACTGCATCTGCCTGTATGCTGATAATGCAGACCCCATGTAATACTGTGCCAGAAAAGGAACACCATCTAGAGCTTACATCCTTTCACCCCAGTGATATTTCTGTAAAGGATAAACCGATACAAGAAACATTAAAAATTAGCAAATTTACATTTTTTTAAATCTTTTAAACGGTCTCAGAAACACAATCTCTGCAGAATTTCTATTTTCTCAGATTTAATTCTTCACGTCACAACTAATGTCTGCTATAAATATTATGAATGACATTTTTTTCAGCAGAAAGCGTTTGGTAGTGAAAGGGTTAAAAGATGACGCTCTCCAGCCTCATCCCCCTACAATCCATTCTGGTTCATCCACCTCACCTCCCTGCTCCTCCCTTCACTGGCCCCTCATCCACCTCACCTCCCTGCTCCTCCCTTCACTGGCCCCTCATCCACCTCACCCGCCGCTGTCTCTGCGAGTCCCTTCACTGGCCCCTCATCCACCTCACCCGCCGCTGTCTCTGCTGCTCCTCTCTGCGAGTCCCTTCACTGGCCCCTCATCCACCTCACCCGCCGCTGTCTCTGCTGCTCCTCTCTGCGAGTCCCTTCACTGGCTCCTCATCCACCTCACCGCCGCTCTGTCTCTGCTAGTCCCTTCACTGACTCCCCATCCACCTCACCCGCCGCTGTCTCTGCTGCTCCTCTCTGCGAGTCCCTTCACTGGCTCCTCATCCACCTCACCCGCCGCTCTGTCTCTGCTAGTCCCTTCACTGACTCCTCATCCACCTCACCCGCCGCTGTCTCTGCGAGTCCCTTCACTGGCCCCTCATCCACCTCACCCGCCGCTGTCTCTGCTGCTCCTCTCTGCGAGTCCCTTCACTGGCTCCTCATCCACCTCACCCGCCGCTGTCTCTGCTGCTCCTCTCTGCGAGTCCCTTCACTGGCTCCTCATCCACCTCACCCGCCGCTCTGTCTCTGATAGTCCCTTCACTGACTCCTCATCCACCTCACCCGCCGCTGTCTCTGCTGCTCCTCTCTGCGAGTCCCTTCACTGGCCCCTCATCCACCTCACCCGCCGCTGTCTCTGCTGCTCCTCTCTGCGAGTCCCTTCACTGGCCCCTCATCCACCTCACCCGCCGCTGTCTCTGCTGCTCCTCTCTGCGAGTCCCTTCACTGGCTCCTCATCCACCTCACCCGCCGCTCTGTCTCTGCTAGTCCCTTCACTGACTCCCCATCCACCTCACCCGCCGCTGTCTCTGCTGCTCCTCTCTGCGAGTCCCTTCACTGGCCCCCTCATCCACCTCACCCGCCGCTGTCTCTGCTGCTCCTCTCTGCGAGTCCCTTCACTGGCTCCTCATCCACCTCACCCGCCGCTGTCTCTGCTGCTCCTCTCTGCGAGTCCCTTCACTGGCTCCTCATCCACCTCACCCGCCGCTCTGTCTCTGATAGTCCCTTCACTGACTCCCCATCCACCTCACCCGCCGCTCTGTCTCTGCTGCTCCTCTCTGCGAGTTCCTTCAATGGCCCCTCATCCACCTCACCCCTCTCCGAGTCCCTTCACGGACTCCCCAACCACGTCACCCGCTGCTCTCCCTCGTATGGCCAGATTTTCCCCTAGTTTCTCTTCCTTCAAACACTCCCTTTAGACATTCCTATTTAATACACCGCACTGCCCCAACCAGTCCATCACTCTCACCTCACAGCCCGTCGCTCTCGCCTCGCAGCCCCTCGCTCTCGCAGCCCCTCGCTCTCGCCTCGCAGCCCCTCACTCTCGCCTCGCAGTCCATCCCTCTCGCCTCGCAGTCCATCCCTCTCGCCTCGCAGTCCATCCCTCTCGCCTTGCAGTCCATCCCTCTCGCCTTGCAGTCCATCCCTCTCGCCTCGCAGTCCATCCCTCTCCCCTTGCAGTCCTCTCCTCCTGTTTCCACCCCTAACCCTTCCAGATTGTGAGTTCCCACGAGAATTGAGCCCTCGTTCCTCCTGTACAGTTTATCAAATATTGATCAGTCTCAATGTATTTTAACCCTGTGTATATCGTGCCCATTGTACAGCGCTGCGGAATATGCTGGTGCTTTATAAATAAAGTATATACCAATAATGACTCTATTTTATCTGTCCTTGTTACAAACACGATGAAAAGACGCTTTAAAGCTCACCTTTACATGATATGATTACGTTCAGAGTAAAATTAACCCCATGTGGTTTAGAACCTGATATTTATACAGCTGGATTGCAGAGGGTTAAGCAGGTGCTGCGGCAGCGTTACTAAACGCCCTGGAGCAATATGGGCCAAAGCTGGATTGACTTCTTGATTTCTACTGGTCAGGAGCCAATAAGCTTCCGGCTTAGTGCTCCAACCACTCTTCAGCCTCGGTCTCTTTGCCTGTGAGTTAAGCTAGCTGTGCTGAGCGCTGAATTGCAGCGCCGCCTTCAGGACGAACACGCAGCTGCTTACTGACTAAAGGCGCCTCTGGGGTTTAGCGACTTCTGCTTTTGTAACTCCTCCAATGGTATTTTCTGGGGGGGGGGGGTTTAACCGCATTCCTGAGGTCATCAAGCCTTTGCCCGATGTCGGTGGGCAGTCTCTTAGCGAGAGTGGCTTTTGTTGAGGCTTGTCAAAGGTCGGTTTCTGGCTGAAACGTTGTCACCCGGATTCACCTAATGAAGCTGGTGACCCTTTGCTGCTGACGGAGCGCCTGGATCCCTTCTTGGATATCATTGCAGGTACTGGCCCACCGGGATCCACAGGAGCAGCCATACTTGAGTGGCATTTTGGGTATTACCAGATCTGGGCACCGTTGTGCCGCCGCCCTGTTGCCAGTGTTGAAAATCAGAAAAGGAAAACATAAGACGAAAGAAAAATCATGGTTTGGCCTCCTTGGATCCCCCTGAGGGTAACGGATCCCCCTGCGGGTAACGGATCCCGCGGTATGCAGTGATGTCTGGCAATCATACAGTCACTCTGAGATCCCAGAAACACACCCCACATGTGCCAGAAGGTCTCATTCGATGTGGAGTCTCCTGGGACTGAGCAGCTGCGAGGTGTAAGGGTCGCGTTCCAGCATTTATTGTTTTAACTTTAACACAATAATCTCATTAACAAACAAGAGCGTCACGTCGGCGGGTAACCAGAGCGCCGGGTAACCCGAGGGCCAGGTGACCAGGGCGGCGGGTTTCCAGAGCGGCGGGTGACCAGAGCACCGGGTGAGCTGAGCGCCGGGTAACCCGAGGGCCAGGTGACCAGGGCGGCGGGTTTCCAGAGCGCCGGGTGACCAGAGCGCCGGGTCTCCGCTTGCAGGGCCCACGGAATGCAATATCACGCTTTATGTAGAGAGCTTATCTCCAGGAAGGACAGCTCCTTCACAGAGTAATGATTAATGGCATGAAGTAAACAATGATGGCACCGCGCCCTCTTAGTGCCTGGAAGACGCATCCGGCGCCGCCGGCTGAGATTTCATCAGCATCCAGTATCTGAAAAACACACAGAACGTATGTGTCCGGATCATGTGCAACCTGCTGCGTTCGCCCCAGAACCGTGCATTAGGGTGTGTGCCTGCCTTATCTCGCCAGCATCATGGTGCAGCACCATTGTAAAGACCTAACCTAACGAGATGCCAGGGCACGGTGAGCGAGCACGGGCTCCTACCACATCACTGGACCATGGAGATGGGTGGCAGTGAGACCTTATCTTACTGCGCCATGCCTGGAGTGCCAGACCTCACCGACTTCATACCTTTACCTGCCACATGCAAATCCGTGCCCTGTGGATCACGTGACCCCTAATAAACTGTGATCACCGGAGACTCCTCTATACAGGCAGCACCGCACCACTGATCAATACAAATGAGTTTGTACTCAGACACGACTTTGTTTTGGCCTAAAGGGATGCGTCAACCTGTAAATTTACTCCTAAACGAAATGAAACCCCAACCCTTCCTAGGACGGGGTTAAAAAAAAGGTTGGTACGTATATATCTCTTTAATTTACTGGAAAATAAGATAGCAGCCCTGCCTGGTCCCTCCCCTCTCATTGGTCCAGAGAAAGAGCAGACTAAGCAGGTCTACAAGGTGGGACGATATGTGAGCTCTGTCCCAGCTGAGGCCGCTTTGCACATGCTCAGTGCGGGGCGACCTTCCTAAAGCTGTGCTACTGACTATAAAGACACAATAACTACAACGAGAGATTTCAGGAAAAGGGAAGTTAAGGCTTTTTTAAAAGAAGTTAAGACTCACCACCACGAGCACCCCCACTCCCACCCAAAAGGAAAAGCTTTCAGCTGAACTATAACTCTACATTCAGATCTTTAGCTGTAAATATTGCATTAAAGAACCTTAAACGCCTCCAAAAAAGTGCACAACAACAATGACAGAGCAGATAAACACAAACGCCCGCTCATCACACACAGCCAGCGATGACAGCATTGTAACGGCTCCGAGCCCAGACAAAAACATTTATACCAAAACACAAAAAACTTCCGACCTCCCGGGTTTCGCTAAATATAAATCGGCTTTTCCGACGCTAATAACTGTTTACATCTTTCCAGTTTCCTGTTTAGAATCAGAAAAAAACAAGATCACGCCCTGCAGGATCCCAAAGGCGAAAAAGCCGCGTGACTCATCCTGGTGACAGAAAAACCTGAAAATAACGTGACGGGGGCCACAGAGGCCCTTTATACATCATCTAGGATCTGTGTCTGTGTGTATAGGAGGCCCCATATATCCCATTTATACTATAGGGGTGTTATAGGGTCTGTGTGTATAGGAGCCCCCATATATCCCATTTATACTATAGGGGTGTTATAGGGTCTGTGTGTATAGGAGCCCCATATATCCCATTTATAATATAGGGGTGTTATAGGGTCTGTGTGTATAGGAGCCCCCATATATTCCATTTATAATATAGGGGTGTTATAGGGTCTGTGTGTATAGGAGCCCCCATATATCCCATTTATACTATAGAGGTGTTATAGGGTCTGTGTGTATAGGAGCCCCATATATCCCATTTATACTATAGGGGTGTTATAGGGTCTGTGTGTATAGGAGCCCCATATATCCCATTTATACTATAGGGGTGTTATAGGGTCTGTGTGTATAGGAGCCCTCATATATACATTTATACTATAGGGGTGATTTTCCCATGTCTCATATAGGGGTGTTATCAGGTGTTTATCCCATTTATTCTATAGGGGTGTTATCAGGTGTTTATCCCATTAAGGCTGGGGTCAGATGAGCGCAGTGTTCACGTCCGTGTTACCGCACATAAGTACCTCGGTGCTAGCATACAAGTGTTAAATGGAGCCCCACACACGAAGTACATCCGCACAGAAGTGCGGACGCATGACGGATGCGGCAAACGGACGCAGGTTAGGCAAGAACGTAATACTGCTAGAACGGACGTGCGGAGTGCGCAACGTCCGCATAGCTGTGTGTGTGAGTGATGGAATGTGGTCAGACGTCCAGCATTTATACACCCAGCATTTTTGACGGACAAAATGGATTTTAATTGATCTTCCCTCCTACATCCGTCAAAAATAACGTCAGTCACAAAAACAGACTGTGTGGTCACTACTGCGTCTTCCGTCAAAAAGTGCGTCCGTACTGCACGGGCGCACAGACAGTAGAAAACGTGCTCGTCTGACCCTAGCCTTATTCTACAGGGGTGCTATAGGGTGTTTATCCCATTTATTCTATAGGGGCGTTATAGGGTGTTTATCCCATTTATTACATAGGGGTGTTATAGGTGGGTGTCCTATTTATTCCATAGGGGGTGTTATAGGACGGCCATCCCATTTATTCTATAGGGGGTCACAGGGTGTCAGCCCCATTTATTCTATAGGGGTATCATAGGGCGTTTATTCTATGGAGGTGTTATAGGCTGTTTACCCCATTTATTATATAGGGGCGTTATATGGTGTTCATATCATTTATTCTATAGGGGGTCATAGGGTGTCTATCCCATTTATTCTATGGGGGTGTTAGAAGGTGGTTATCCCATTTATTCTATAGGGGTGTCATAGGGGCCATATCCCATTTATTATATAGGGGTGCTATAGGGTGTTTATCCCATTTATTCTATAGGGGGTCTATTCCATTTATTCTATTGGGGTGTTACCGGGTATGTGTCCCATTTATCCTACAGGGTGTTTATCCCATTCATTCTATAGAGGTGTTATCGGGTGTTTATCTCATTTATTCTATAGGGGTGTTTATCCCATTTATTCTATAGGGGTGTTATAGGGGGTTTACCACATTACTCATACAGGGGTGTTATAGGGTGTTTATCCCATTTATACTATAGGGGCATTATAGGGCGTTTATTCCATTTATTCTATAGGGGGTGTTACCGGGTATGTGTCCCATTTATCCTACAGGGTGTTTATCCCATTTATTCTATAGGAGCGTTATAGGGTGGTTGTCCCATTTATTCTATAGGGGTGTTATACGGTGTTTATCTCATTTATTCTACAGGGGTGGTATAGGACGTTTATCCCATTTATTCTATAGGGGTGTCACAGGGTGTTCAGCACATTACCCATATAGGGTTGTTATGGGGTGAGTGTCCCATGTATTCTATAGGGGTGATATAGGGTGATTATATCAGTTATTTTATAGGGGTGTCATATGGTGACTATCCCATTTATTCTATAGGGGTGTTATAGGGTGTTTATCCCATTTATTTTATAAGGGCATCATAGGGTGTTTACCAAATTACTCATATAAGGGTGTCATAGGGTGATTATCAGGTTACCCATATAGGGTGTTTATCACGGTACTCATATAGGGGTGTTATCTGGTGTGTATCCCATTTATTCTATAGGGGTGGCATAGGATGTTTATTCAATGTATCCTATAGGGGTGTTATAGTGCGTTTATTCCATAGGGGTGTTATAGGGTGATTATCCAATTGGTGTTATAGGGTGATTATCCCATTCTATGGGGGTGTTATATGGCATTTATTCCATTTATTATATAGGGGTGTTCCCTGGTGTTTATCCCATTTATTCTACAGGGGTGTTATAGGGTGCGCACCCCATTCACCCTATAGGGGTGTCATAGGGTGCTCATCCCAGCTATTCTATAGGGGTGTCATGGGGTGTTTATCCCATTCATTCTATAGGGATGCCACAGGGTGTTTATTCCATAGGGGTGTTATAGGGTGCTTACCACATTACTCATATAGGGGTGTTATCTGGTGTGTAGCCCATCTACCCTATAGGGGTGGTATAGGAGGTGTATTCCATTTATTCTGTAGGGGTGTTATCCCATTTATAGGGGTGCTATGGGGTGTTATCACGTTTATTATATAGGATGTTATAGCGTGTTTATCCCATCATTCTATAGAGGTGTTATCGGGTGTTTATCCCATTTATTCTATAGGGATGTTAGCGGGTGTTTACCTCACCTATCCTATGGGGGTGTTATCGGGTGTTTATCCCATTTATTATATAGGGGTGTTTTAGGGTGCCTATACCCAGATCACTCACTCAGCACAGAATGAGAAGAGTCCCAGTAGCGTGCAGGTTGCGGAGATCACACACACGATGCAGAGGGACGCCCAGAGCTCAGGGGTGTCTGTAAACATCAAAACAAGGGAAATAATAAATAAAAATCATTGAGATTAAGCTCCCAGGGCTGGATATCATGGTTATCGCTAACAGAGTTCTGATATATAAGCGTTACCGCCAGGATAAGTGTCCATCTCCTGCTCCTCATATTACATTCCCAACGTTAAAGCCATAAGAAATCACTCAGTGCCTCAGTGATTGCGGGAGCTTCCTGTACTTTGCGCCTCCTATACTTAACATGGGCAGTTAGGATCAGGGATTAGCGTTAGGATAAGTATTACAGGGTGCGAGCGCTAATTACCGCAGGGACACGGACACCTAAAAGTTGGTGCTAAATGAGTCTGCTGTTGCAGAATCAAACACTCCCTAAATCCCCCAAATAAATCCCATACATACCTCTCATCTCGCGGCGAGAACGGTGGCCCAATCCGCTGCTTCTCCTGGCGGCCGGGAGCAGAGTGAGACTACAGACAAATAGTTCAGTCTCCCTCCATGATCCCTCCGCAGTGCACGGCCCGGAAAAGCATCCTTCCATGGAATCCTATGGACTCCAGGAGGTGATAGTCGCGGCGGTGCGGTAGCATACAGGGGAAAGTGCTGTGGTAGCGCCTGCCCCGGAATCTAACGCCAAAATGGGAACGCTACGGGAAACCTGAAGGCGCACCTTATCCCCGTTTTAGGGTTACCTGTGGAATTCAGCCCATTGTGTTTTGTTTGTTTATCCCTGACTCTCACCCGGATAACATGTCTTGACGCTCCAGCACGTCATCTTCTGCGTTACGCACCGGGTGCAGTTATAGGCTGTGGTGGTCTTCTCTGCAGACCATTAATGAAAGAGAAATTGATTGGTGATGGGGAGAGAGAAACTGAGGGGAAAGCGAAACTGAGGGGAAAGCGAGCGGGAGAGACGCATGAGAGAGCGAGCGGGAGAGACGCCCGAGAGAGCGAGCGGGAGAGACGCCCGAGAGAGCGAGCGGGAGAGGAATGAGTGGAGAGACGCATGGGAGAGGAATGAGGGGAGAGAGCGGGAGAGACGCATGAGAGAGCGAGCGGGAGAGGAATGAGGGGAGAGAGCGGGAGAGACGCATGAGAGAGCGAGCGGGAGAGGAATGAGGGGAGAGAGCGGGAGAGACGCATGAGAGAGCGAGTGGGAGAGGAATGAGGGGAGAGAGCGGGAGAGACGCATGAGAGAGCGAGCGGGAGAGGAATGGGGGAGAGACGCATGAGAGAGCGAGCGGGAGAGGAATGAGGGGAGAGAGCGGGAGAGACGCATGAGAGAGCGAGTGGGAGAGGAATGAGGGGAGAGAGCGGGAGAGACGCATGAGAGAGCGAGCGGGAGAGGAATGAGGGGAGAGAGCGGGAGAGACGCCCGTGAGAGCGAGCAGGAGAGAAATGAGGGGAGAGAGCGGGAGAGACGCATGAGAGAGCGAGCGGGAGAGGAATGGGGGAGAGAGCGGGAGAGACGCATGAGAGAGCGAGCGGGAGAGGAATGGGGGAGAGAGCGGGAGAGACGCCCGAGAGAGCGAGCGGGAGAGGAATGAGGGGAGAGAGCAGGAGAGACGCATGAGAGAGCGAGGGGGAGAGGAATGAGGGGAGAGAGCAGGAGAGACGCCCGAGAGAGCGAGCAGGAGAGGAATGAGGGGAGAGAGCGGGAGAGACGCATGAGAGAGCGAGCGGGAGAGGAATGAGGGGAGAGAGCGGGAGAGACGCCCGAGAGAGCGAGCAGGAGAGGAATGAGGGGATAGAGCGGGAGAGACGCATGAGAGAGCGAGCGGGAGAGGAATGAGGGGAGAGAGCGGGAGAGACGCCCGAGAGAGCGAGCAGGAGAGGAATGAGGGGATAGAGCGGGAGAGACGCATGAGAGAGCGAGCGGGAGAGGAATGAGGGGAGAGAGCGGGAGAGACGCCCGAGAGAGCGAGCAGGAGAGGAATGAGGGGATAGAGCGGGAGAGACGCATGAGAGAGCGAGGGGGAGAGGAATGAGGGGAGAGAGCAGGAGAGACGCATGAGAGAGCGAGCGGGAGAGGAATGAGGGGAGAGAGCGGGAGAGACGCATGAGAGAGCGAGGGGGAGAGGAATGAGGAGAGAGAGCGGGAGAGACGCATGAGAGAGCGAGCGGGAGAGGAATGAGGGGAGAGAGCGGGAGAGACAGATGAGAGAGCAAGGGGGAGAGGAATGAGGGGAGAGAGCAGGAGAGACGCCCGAGAGAGCGAGCAGGAGAGGAATGAGGGGAGAGAGCGGGAGAGACGCATGAGAGAGCAAGCGGGAGAGGAATGAGGGGAGAGAGCGAGAGAGACGCCCGAGAGAGCGAGCAGGAGAGGAATGAGGGGAGAGAGCGGGAGAGACGCATGAGAGAGCGAGCGGAAGAGGAATGAGGGGAGAAAGTGGGAGAGACGCATGAGAGAGCGAGCGGGAGAGGAATGAGGGGAGAAAGTAGGAGAGGAATGAGAGAGCGAGCGGGAGAGGAACGAGGGGAGAAAGTAGGAGAGGAATGAGAGAGCGAGGGGGAGAGGAATGAGGGGAGAAAGTAGGAGAGACGCATGAGAGAGGGAGGGGGAGAGGAATGAGGGGAGAGCGAGGGGGAGAGGAATGAGGGGAGAGGAATGAGGGGAGAGACGCATGAGGGGAGAGACGCATGAGGGGAGAGACGCATGAGGGGAGAGACGCATGAGGGGAGAGACGCATGAGAGAGGGAGGGGGAGAGGAATGAGGGGAGAGACATGGGAGAGGAATGAGGGGGAGAGAATGAGGGGAGAGACGCATGGGAGAGGAATGAGGGGAGACGCATGGGAGAGGAATGAGGGGAGAGACATGGGAGAGGAATGAGGGGAGAGACGCATGAGGGGAGAGACGCATGGGAGAGGAATGAGGGGAGAGACGCATGGGAGAGGAATGAGGGGAGAGACGCATGGGAGAGGAATGAGGGGAGAGACGCATGGGAGAGGAATGAGGGGAGAGACGCATGGGAGAGGAATGAGGGGAGAGACGCATGGGAGAGGAATGAGGGGAGAGACGCATGCGAGAGGAATGAGGGGAGAGACGCATGCGAGAGGAATGAGGGGAGAGACGCATGCGAGAGGAATGAGGGGAGAGACGCATGCGAGAGAATGAGGGGAGAGACGCATGCGAGAGGAATGAGGGGAGAGACGCATGGGAGAGGAATGAGGGGAGAGACGCATGCGAGAGGAATGAGGGGAGACGCATGCGAGAGGAATGAGGGGAGACATGCATGCGAGAGGATGAGGGGAGAAGACGCATGCGAGAGGAATGAGGGGAGAGACGCATGCGAGAGGAATGAGGGGAGAGACGCATGCGAGAGGAATGAGGGGAGAGACGCATGGGAGAGGAATGAGGGGAGAGACGCATGCGAGAGGAATGAGGGGAGAGACGCATGCGAGAGGAATGAGGGGAGAGACGCATGCGAGAGGAATGAGGGGAGAGACGCATGCGATAGGAATGAGGGGAGAGACGCATGCGAGAGGAATGAGGGGAGACATGCATGCGAGAGGAATGAGGGGAGACATGCATGCGAGAGGAATGAGGGGAGACATGCATGCGAGAGGAATGAGGGGAGACATGCATGCGAGAGGAATGAGGGGAGACATGCATGCGAGAGGAATGAGGGGAGAGACGCATGCGAGAGGAATGAGGGGAGAGACGCATGTGAGAGGAATGAGGGGAGAGACGCATGGGGGAGGAATGAGGGGAGAGATGCATGGGAGAGGAATGAGGGGAGACATGCATGCGAGAGGAATGAGGGGAGACATGCATGCGAGAGGAATGAGGGGAGAGACGCATGCGAGAGGAATGAGGGGAGAGACGCATGTGAGAGGAATGAGGGGAGAGACGCATGGGGGAGGAATGAGGGGAGAGATGCATGGGAGAGGAATGAGGGGGGAGACGCATGGGAGAGGAATGAGGGGAGAGACGCATGGGAGAGGAATGAGGGGAGAGACGCATGGGAGAGGAATGAGGGGAGAGACGCATGGGAGAGGAATGAGGGGAGAGACGCATGGGAGAGGAATGAGGGGAGAGACGCATGGGAGAGTGAGCGGGTAAGTGATGATTAAGGAGAGGAACACACTGGGTGATATTTGTATATTACGCGGGGGTCGGGACAGAAAAGGCATAAGGATCTACGGGAGAGGAATGAGGGGAGAGAGCGAGAGAGACGTATGAGAGAGCGAGCGGGAGAGGGATGAGGGGAGAAAGTGGGAGAGACGCGTGAGAGAGAGAGCGAGAGAGACGCATGAGAGAGAGAGCGGGAGAGGAATGAGGGGAGAAAGTAGGAGAGGAATGAGAGAGCGAGGGGGAGAGGAATGAGGGGAGAAAGTGGGAGAGACACATGAGAGAGGGAGGGGGAGAGGAATGAGGGGAGAGCGAGGGGGAGAGAAATGAGGGGAGAGGAATGAGGGGAGAGGAATGAGGGGAGAGGAATGAGGGGAGAGACACTTGGGAGAGATGCATGGGAGAAGAATGAGGGGAGAGACGCATGGGAGAGGAATGAGGGGAGAGACGCATGCGAGAAGAATGAGGGGAGAGACGCATGCGAGAAGAATGAGGGGAGAGACGCATGGGAGAGGAATGAGGGGAGAGACGCATGCGAGAAGAATGAGGGGAGAGACGCATGCGAGAAGAATGAGGGGAGAGACGCATGCGAGAGGAATGAGGGGAGAGACGCATGGGAGAGGAATGAGGGGAGAGACGCATGCGAGAAAATGAGGGGAGAGACGCATGCGAGAGGAATGAGGGGAGAGACGCATGCGAGAGGAATGAGGGGAGAGACGCATGCGAGAGGAATGAGGGGAGAGACGCATGCGAGAGGAATGAGGGGAGAGACGCATGCGAGAGGAATGAGGGGAGAGACGCATGGGAGAGGAATGAGGGGAGAGACGCATGGGAGAGGAATGAGGGGAGAGACGCATGGGAGAGGAATGAGGGGAGAGACGCATGCGAGAAGAATGAGGGGAGAGACGCATGGGAGAAAAATGAGGGGAGAGACGCATGGGAGAAAAATGAGGGGAGAGACGCATGCGAGAAGAATGAGGGGAGAGACGCATGCGAGAGCAATGAGGGGAGAGACGCATGCGAGAGGAATGAGGGGAGAGACGCATGCGAGAAGAATGAGGGGAGAGACGCATGCGAGAAGAATGAGGGGAGAGACGCATGCGAGAGGAATGAGGGGAGAGACGCATGCGAGAGGAATGAGGGGAGAGACGCATGCGAGAGGAATGAGCGGAGAGACGCATGCGAGAGGAATGAGGGGAGAGACGCATGCGTTGGGAATGAGGGGAGAGACGCATGGGAGAGGAATGAGGGGAGAGACGCATGGGAGAGGAATGAGGGGAGAGACGCATGGGAGAGGAATGAGGGGAGAGACGCATGGGAGAGGAATGAGGGGAGAGACGCATGGGAGAGGAATGAGGGGAGAGACGCATGGGAGAGGAATGAGGGGAGAGACGCATGCGAGAGGAATGAGGGGAGAGACGCATGCGTGAGGAATGAGGGGAGAGACGCATGCGAGAGGAATGAGGGGAGAGACGCATGCGTTGGGAATGAGGGGAGAGACGCATGGGAGAGGAATGAGGGGAGAGACGCATGGGAGAGGAATGAGGGGAGAGACGCATGGGAGAGGAATGAGGGGAGAGACGCATGGGAGAGGAATGAGGGGAGAGACGCATGGGAGAGGAATGAGGGGAGAGACGCATGCGAGAGGAATGAGGGGAGAGACGCATGGGAGAGGAATGAGGGGAGAGACGCATGCGAGAGGAATGAGGGGAGAGACGCATGGGAGAGGAATGAGGGGAGAGACGCATGCGAGAGGAATGAGGGAGAGACGCATGGGAGAGGAATGAGGGGAGAGACGCATGCGAGAAGAATGAGGGGAGAGACGCATGGGAGAGGAATGAGGGGAGAGACGCATGCGAGAGGAATGAGGGGAGAGACGCATGCGTTGGGAATGAGGGGAGAGACGCATGGGAGAGGAATGAGGGGAGAGACGCATGGGAGAGGAATGAGGGGAGAGACGCATGGGAGAGGAATGAGGGGAGAGACGCATGGGAGAGGAATGAGGGGAGAGACGCATGGGAGAGTGAGCGGGTAAGTGATGATTAAGGGGGTCAGGACAGAGAAGGCGTAAGGATCTACTCACCACACAACGGGGGGCACAGGGCTGCGAGAGAGAAAGAAGAGAACATACCGTGAATATCACCCCGTATTATTACATGCTCTAACATGGAAATCTGACACCCACATAGAGCACACTATCCGTGTATTATCCCACCCCATAGAGCACACTAGACATGTGCACAGCACAAAATTTCGTTTTGATGGATTAGCCCTAAAATGCAATTTATTTAGTTGCTACAGAAATTCGCTTTCAGTTCTTTAGTATGAAAACTAATTTCATTCATCCGAAAACCAGTGGATACAATTACTATTGTAGTGGCTCCTCAGAGGGCTGAGATCGCTGCTTGTTACAGTATCTCTCACTCTCAGCACAATGTGTCAGGCAAAGCTGTTACAGTAACTGACTGCTGCTCATCACAGAGCTCAGAGTTTCCGTAAAACTAGTAAATAATATTTTTTATATATAAGAGGTTAGAACAATATTATTTCCTTGTTTTACTGAAATTCTGAGCGCTGTGATGAGCAGCAGTCAGTTATTGTAACAGCTGAGCCTGATACATTGTACTGAGAGATAATATAACAAGCAGCCGATCTCAGCGCTTACAGCCACTGGATTTAAAGGGCTCAAAAAAAATGCTCCTCTCTGTATAATGTATAGAACATCCACCTGCATTAATTAATACCCCTCTCTGTATAATGTATAGAACATCCAACCAAATTAAATAATGTCCCTCTCTGTATAGAACATCCTGCTCAATTTAGGCTAGGGTCAGACTGAGGCAGTGCGAACGCGCGTGCAGCCGCACTTAATCACGGCCGTGCTAGCAGCAGATGCCGGGCAATGACGGCCAATATACAAAGTACGGTCGCACAAAAGTGCGGCCGCGCAACGCAAGCGGCAAACAAACGCATTTTTTCGAGAACGTGAAACCACTAGTACTGACGTACAGAGTGCGCTGCGTCCGCTAGCGGCGTGTGTGCGTGATTAGGAGACGTCAGACGCTGCTAATGTCCGGCCAACATAACGTCCAGACACAAAAAGTGTTTTATTGATGATCCGTACAAAATCACGGACGAAAATGCGCATAGTATGACCGCTATCGCGTACTCCGTGAAAAAATGCGTCTATTCGTTCGAACGCACTTTTTCACAGACAACGTAAAAATGCGTTCGTCTGACCCTAGCCTTATACCGTTTTCTGTATAATGTATATAACATCCTCCTGCATTAATACCCCTCTCTGTATAATGTATAGAACATCCTCCTGCATTAATACCCCTCTCTGTAAAATGTATAGAACATCCTCCTGCATTAATACCCCTCTCTGTAAAATGTATAGAACATCCTCCTGCATTAATACCCCTCTCTGTATAATGTATAGAACATCCTCCTGCATTAATACCCCTCTCTGTAAAATGTATAGAACATCCTCCTGCATTAATTAATACCCCTCTCTGTATAATGTATAGAACATCCTCCTGCATTAATTAATGCCCCTCTCTGTATAGAACATCCTGATGCATTGGCATGTGGAGGGTGCAGAACTTCGGAATGCAATGCTTATCCAGCACAGGAGAGGGAACTTTTACTTAAACTTTGCATCTCTGTGGGGGAGACACAGGAATATAAAAGCAGGGGAGAGGGAAAATATTAATGTAAATCAGTCTGAAAGCTCAGAGAAGAGATGACTGGTGCAAATTAATTTTTATAATAAAATAAAGCACTTTAAATACAGGGAAAACATTCAAATAAATCACATTGAAGGCTCATAATTAGGGATGAGCCGAACACCCCCGTGTTCGGTTCGCATTCGAACTCGAAAAATTTCAAAAGTTCGAGTTCGAACTCGAACCGAACTCAAATGGGACTCAAAAGTTTGACTTTTAGAGTGCCCTCCAAGAGGGCATATATACAAGATATTTGCCATAAAAGGTGTATGGGGGACCGGGTAGTGCCCTGGGGGACAGGGAACAAGGACAAAAAGTTGAAACAAAATATGTTTTTAAAGGGACAGTGAGTTTTCCATAAAATAAGGGTTAAAAATAAAAACGAAAAATTCCTTCAAATATCGTGCCTAGGAGGTCCCCATAACCTGCCCGCGAAGTGGCGGATTTGTAGGATGTATGGAAACATTGCCATCAGAGACCCACACACGACACCTAGCCACCCTTAAGGGGTTAAAATGCACAGGGACTGGCTACTATTATGTTAGATGAGGGAATGTATTAGGCCCCGTTCACACTGTGCAATATCACACTGTAATATCACACCACATAGAGCACACTATCCATGTAATATCACAGCCCATTGAGCACACTATCCGTGTAATATTACACCCCATAGAGCACACTATCCGTGTAATATCACACCACATAGAGCACACTATCCATGTAATATCACACCACATAGAGCACACTATCCGTGTAATATCACACCACATAGAGCACACTATCCGTGTAATATCACACCCCATAGAGCGCACTATCCGTGTAATATCACACCACATAGAGCACACTATCCGTGTAATATCACACCCCATTGAGCACACTATCCGTGTAATATCACACCCCATAGAGCACACTATCCGTGTAATATCACACCCCATAGAGCACACTATCCGTGTAATATCACACCCCATAGAGCGCACTATCCATGTAATATCACACCCCATAGAGCACACTATCCGTGTAATATCACACCCCATAGAGCACACTATCCGTGTAATATCACACCCCATAGAGCACACTGTGTAATATCACACCCCATAGAGCACACTATCCGTGTAATATCACACCCCATAGAGCGCACTATCCGTGTAATATCACACCACATAGAGCACACTATCCGTGTAATATCACACCCCATTGAGCACACTATCCGTGTAATATCACACCCCATAGAGCACACTATCCGTGTAATATCACACCCCATAGAGCACACTATCCGTGTAATATCACACCCCATAGAGCGCACTATCCATGTAATATCACACCCCATAGAGCACACTATCCGTGTAATATCACACCCCATAGAGCACACTATCCGTGTAATATCACACCCCATAGAGCACACTGTGTAATATCACACCCCATAGAGCACACTATCCGTGTAATATCACACCCCATAGAGCACACTATCCGTGTAATATTACACCTCATAGAGCGCACTATCCGTGTAGTATTACACCCCATAGAGCACACTATCCGTGTAATATTACACCCCATAGAGCACACTATCCGTGTAATATCACACCCCATAGAGCGCACTATCCGTGTAATATCACACCCCATAGAGCGCACTATCCGTGTAATATCACACCCCATAGAGCGCACTATCCGTGTAATATTACACCCCATAGAGCGCACTATCCATGTAATATCACACCCCATAGAGCGCACTATCCGTGTAATATTACACCCCATAGAGCACACTATCCGTGTAATATTACACCCCATAGAGCACACTATCCATGTAATATCACACCCCATAGAGCACACTATCCGTGTAATATCACACCCCATAGAGCACACTATCCGTGTAATATCACACCCCATAGAGCACACTATCCGTGTAATATTACAACCCATAGAGCACACTATCCATGTAATATCACACCCCATAGAGCACACTATCCGTGTAATATCACACCCCATAGAGCACACTATCCGTGTAATATCACACCCCATAGAGCACACTATCCGTGTAATATCACACCCCATAGAGCGCACTATCCGTGTAATATCACACCCCATCCGTGCTGTGTCGCTCTTTGCATTTTCCTGTTTGATGTAGCAGCATGGGTTTGTGAATATCCCCGTATTGTGTTATGTTTACACCTAATGAACAGACACGGGGGAGGGGGCTCCTTACTTTCGTGGGTGTATTGCGGCAGTTTGACCTCGTGCAGCCAATCCCAATACGCAGCAATGCCCAGCGAATCACCATTAATCTCTGAAAGAAACAGAATAATGCCAAGAATGCATATATATATACACACACGAAGATATACCGCTTTCAGGTATATATATATATTTATTCAGCGTGCCTCAGTGTTGCATATTACAGTATTACATCATATGGGTGGAGCTCAGCCCCCTGTGTTGCAGTATTACATCATATGGGCGGAGCTCAGCCCCCTGTGTTGCAGTATTACATCATATGGGCAGAGCTCAGCCCCCTGTGTTGCAGTATTACATCATATGGGTGGAGCTCAGCCCCCTGTGTTGCAGTATTACATCATATGGGCGGAGCTCAGCCCCCTGTGTTGCAGTATTACATCATATGGGTGGAGCTCAGCCCCCCTGTGTTGCAGTATTACATCATATGGGCGGACCTCAGACCCATGTTTCAGTATTACATCATATGGGCAGAGCTCAGCCCCCCGTGTTGCAGTATTACATCATATGGGCAGAGCTCAGCCCCCCGTGTTGCAGTATTACATCATATGGGTGGAGCTCAGCCCCCCGTTGAAGGAGAATCAGGCTGGAAGATGGTTGCTACTATGAGCCAGGCAGCCATCTTGTTCAGAACATTGGTTCACCAGTAAATAGAATAGATTTAATTTAGATGAGAAGAGCAGAGCTTACATAGAATTTAAGGAATGTGTGTTAGATTAGAAAAGCTAACAAGAAGACCAGGCAGAATCCGGCCGATTCTTGGCACGGAGAGACAGGAAGATTTATGAATGGGGCAAGGTCACTGAGATGTGCAGAGGAACAAAGAAAACATAGAAAACAGACCAGGCCCCAGGCTATCTGAATAAACATAGCCCATAGGGAGGGAGGCGCTGCACGGAGAAAGACAGCACAACAAATCACAGACTGTCAAACTAACATGAAGTGTATCAATTTATAGTTAGATGTGGAATGTTCTTTGTGTTTATGCTAATGATGGGAGGTATTAACCCACGTGGGGTGGAATAAAGTGTCATCGGGAGGTGGGCTAATTGGGATGTACCTAATTACGTATTTTTGGGTATAAGACCCCTTGCACGGGGTGAAAGGGGGGCTCACTCTTTGCGATTCAATCCTGTGTGAGCACTTGTGTGACGACACAATAAACGTTTGCCTTTCCTGAAGAGACTCGTGTTTGGACAATCCTTGCTTGTGTCTGGTCCGGCGCCGTTTTAGAAGTGAACCAGTCTGACTCCGGTTACATTTCTTGGGGGCTCGATAGCCGGGATAACGGGCCCTTTGCCAGGACACAGGCAACGGCTGCTGAACACAGTGCGTCGATATTGACTGCAGGTGCACGAGAATCCCGCTGGTTGGGCGTCCGTTGAAGGAATGCACATAGTCACACGCAGTCAAGAGTTAGAGTTCAAATTACGGGGTATAAGGAGCCACAAAGGAGGGAAGCCACCCTCGGCTAGTAGAAAGAGTTGACGTGTTTTCTGTTCTGTGCTGAAAGTATCTGATACGGTATGTGCTGTGAATGAATTGATTCGAGTGCTGTGAGTGAACGTGCGCCTACTCGCTCCGCGAGGAAGCAAATACGAGTTTTGACCCCGAACGTACGTTTCCGGCTCAGGCGACTGCAGTCGGCTACTGAAGGGGGAAGCGCCTCAGACACAAACGAATTGTTGGCTGAAGTATCAGACTGTAGATTTTAACTGTTGTTGAAATAATATATCTGTATAGCGAAAGGTACTGTTTTCAGGAGTGACAATGGGTAACGGGTCATCAAAGCCCAAGAAGGTAAAGGAGGGGGAGACGCCCCTAGAATATATGGTGCGAAATTTCGATGCATTATATAAAACTCACGACTATGGTGTAGAATTGACAAAAGAAAAGCTAAAGGTGATGTGTACAGTTGTGTGGCCGTTATTAGTCCCAGGATGGCCAGAGCAGGGGTCAATGGACCCGGAGTTGGTACAGAAGGTACATTCCCAAGTCACAGAGCAGTACGGACATCCTGAACAATACCCGTATATAGATATATGGAGATATTGCATTAAAAACAAGAGTCATTTTATAATGATAGCGGGGAGAAATAAGAAGCAGGACCCCCAAAATAATGAAGAGAGAGGGAGACCGGTGTTAGAACAACCGGAAGAGAGTGATGGTCTGCCCCCGTCCTATCCATCATGTTATGGGGCAGCTAGGGAAGCTCTGAATGCCGCGGTTGCGCGGGCGGAGAGGGGGGAGCGGGCAGCTGCTGTGTCTCGGTCAGCTCCCTCTGCTCCGTCCCGGGCAGCTGCGGAGGAAGAGCAGGGCGCAGCGGGTGGAGGGGACAGAGAGGCTCCACCAGAAAAGATTGAGATGCCCGATGGGAGCGTATATAAATTAGTGCCCCACGGAGATGGTGATGACGAAAAGGAGGATGAGAACCAGGGAGTTACCACACGCGCAGCGAATAATATATACAAACCCCGGGATCCGTACCAACACAATCCCCACAAGAGCGCTATGCAGTTGCCTTTGCGGGAGGTGCCAGGCCCCCCATTAGCGGATGGGAACCCAGGGCCAATGCAATACACATACGTCCCATTCACGACAACGGATCTTTTTAATTGGAAAACACACACACCACTGTATTCCACAAATCCCGCAGCAGTGGCCAGTATGATAGAGTCAGTTATGCTCACACATAACCCCACATGGGCGGATTGTCAGCAATTAATGTTGACAATGTTCACCACAGAGGAGAGAGCCCGAATAAATAGTAGCGCGCAAAAGATTTTACTCGCCCAGGCCGTAGCAGATGCTAAGCCTCATCCAGAAGCATGGGCAGAGGAACACTACCCCAAAACAGATCCTAAATGGCCGTACAATACAGTTGAAGGAGTTGCCCATCTGCAGACATACAGAACAGCAGTAATAATGGGTGTTAAAGCGGGAGGGAAAAAGCCCACAAACATGGGAAAAATAGCAGATGTGGTGCAAGAGGTTAAGGAATCCCCAAGTGCGTTTCTAGAGAGATTGCTGGATGCGTACAGGATGTATAGTCCTATTGATCCTGAAGCGACGGAGAATCAGAGGTTAATTAACTCTTCGTTTGTGGGTCAGTCACAAAGGGATATACGGAACAAAATACAGAGAATAGATGGGTTTTTGGGAAAAGGTATTAGCGAGTTAGTTGAGATCGCTAATAAGGTGTATCATAACCGGGATTTAGAGGAGATAAAGAAACAGAAGGGACATACCGGGGTGGTTGGATACATGGGGAATGGTGGAGGACGAGGTGGCCCAGACAGAGGGAGGGCAAGGGGTAGAGGGGCTAGAGGAAGAGGACGGGGTGCCCCTAGGGAACCCCTAGGACCCAATCAGTGCGCGTGGTGCCGGGGTGAAGGTCACTGGAAAAACGACTGTCCTGCATTTTTGGCTAAATTTGGGGGACAGGGTGAAGTTGGGGAGGCGGGAGGTCAAGCCCCTAATGGCCAGGTAACAGACGGAAGGTATGAAAGAAGTGAAGGGAATGGAGCGGGGTTTGTGGGACTGGCGGGGACATCATTTGAAGGGCAGGATGCATATTGACGGGGACCTGGGCCCATCCCGCTCGGTAGCCACGAGCCCACGGTCACAATGAGAGTGGGAAATAAAGATGAAGTTTTTATGGTTGATACCGGTGCCGAATATTCTGTTGTAACAAAGCAAATTGCACCTCCAATGGGAAATGAGGTTGATATTAATGGAGCAATGGGAGTGTCTGCTAAATATCCTTTTCTTGCTTCTAGAAAATGTAGTGTGGGTGGGCATAATGTTGAACATGAATTTTTGTATATGCCCGAATGTCCCATCCAACTCCTGGGGCGGGATATCCTGTGCAAATTGCAAGCCCAAATTACGTTCCTTCCCGGGGGTCACGCTCAATTAGACCTGCCCGAGAGTGGCGGCTCTGCTCGGCAGCATACTCCAGCCAGTCCGCACAATCCACAATCTGTGAAAATTGCAGTAGTTATGCCAAGGGAGGAAGAATGGCGCACGGCACCTACTCTGCCTGCCGCGCCGGATCCGCATGCACTACTCCTTGAAATTCCTGGGGTATGGGCGGAGGAAAACCCGCCAGGACTTGCCATAAACATACCCCCGGTATATGTGGAATTAAAGCCCGGCGCAACGCCTGTGGCCCTAAGACAATATCATATCCCACAAAAAGCCAAGCAGAATATACAAATACACTTACAGAGACTTAAAGATAACGGTATATTAAAATTCTGCGTGTCACCATGGAACACACCCCTATTACCAGTACTGAAAGAAGGCACACAAGAGTACCGCCCTGTCCAAGATTTACGAGCTGTCAACGAGGCCACAGTAACATTACACCCTGTGGTTCCTAATCTATACAATTTACTGGCGTTAATTCCCGGAGATACACAATATTACAGAGTGCTTGATTTAAAAGACGCTTTCTTTTGCATCCGTCTGGCTCCAGCAAGCCAGCCCCTTTTTGCATTTCAGTGGGAAGAGTCTACTACGGGGGCGCGCCATCAAATGACGTGGACGCGCCTCCCTCAAGGTTTCAAAAATTCGCCCACAATTTTCGGGTGCGCGCTCAGCCAAGATCTCCTCGCCTTCAACGCTCAGCCAGACAAAGTAGTGTTACTCCAATATGTTGATGATTTATTACTGGCTTCCCCCACAGAAAAAGACTGTTTATCCGCCACAAAAGCCTTGCTACATCTACTAAGTCAAGCAGGTTACAGAGTTTCTAAAAAGAAAGCACAAATATGTAAACGCAGTGTAAAATACCTGGGCTTCCAGTTAACAGGTACCAAACGTGCACTGGGGGCAGAAAGAAAAGAAGCAGTGTGTCGCATACCCCAACCAAAGACCAGAAGACAAGTCCGTGAGTTCCTGGGAGCTGCAGGCTTCTGCCGCCTGTGGATCCCCAACTTCGCAGATATTGCCAAGCCGCTTCATCAAGCCACCAAGGGGGGAGAACTAGACCCCTTTCATTGGGAAGAAGAGCAAACAGCAGCGTTCCTGAAATTAAAGACTCTGCTGATGGAAGCTCCTGCACTGGGTCTGCCAGATCATAGCAAGCCTTTCCAGCTGTTCGTACATGAACATAATCAAACAGCGACAGGAGTATTGGTCCAGACCTTTGGCTCATGGCTGAGGCCCGTGGCCTACCTCTCCAAGCAACTCGACCCTGTGGCCTGCGGCCTACCCCCATGCCTGAAAGCAGTGGCTGCCACCGCAATGCTGATAGCAGAAGCAGACAAGCTGACCCTTGGACAAGTTCTTCATGTCAAGGTGCCCCACGCTGTCAAGGCTCTGCTGGATGTCAAAGGAGGTTACTGGTTCAGCAACAGCCGGATGACGAAGTACCAAGCCATGATGTGTGAAAATCCACGGGTTCATTTGGACCTCATTGCTACCTTAAACCCTGCTACTTTACTGCCTGACTGTGAAGAGGATCCAGATCATGAATGCCTCCAAGTTATGGAAGAAGTGTTTAGTAGCAGGCCAGATTTGAAAGATGTACCCCTAGACAAATACGATCTACAGCTATTCACTGATGGTAGCAGCTATATGGATGATGGGAAGAAAGTCTCCGGCTATGCAGTAGTCTCAACAGAAGAAGTCATCGAAGCAAAGCCACTGCCAGGCCATACATCTGCACAATTGGCTGAAATAACAGCTTTAACCAGAGCCCTTGAAATTTCTGAAGGCAAAAGAGTAAATATCTATACAGATTCCAAGTACGCCTTCATGACAGTTCATGCACATGGTGCACTCTATAAAGAAAGAGGCCTACTCACGTCTTCAGGACAACAAATCAAATATGCGGCTGAAATCGCGGCCCTCCTGGAAGCAGTGTGGAAACCAAGTGCTGTCAGCATCATGCACTGTCGTGGCCACCAAAAAGGCCGTGATGAAATTCCAAAAGGTAACAGACGCGCGGACCAGGCCGCAAAAGCAGCTGCAAAACCGCCACCGCCAACAGAAGATCAAGCTAAAGTACTGATCTGCAAGCAAGAACCTCAACCTTCAATGCCAAATTACGAGTTCTACATGAATTTGAAAAAGTTTGAACCCCACGGCGAGTTCATTGAAATAATATTGCATAAATGGCAAGATGATTATGAACTGTTAGAACTCAATCATGATTACATCCAATGGCTTTTCCCAACTCGGACACAAGGCCGAAATTTCTACTCTACTCCTCTAAATCCGCAAGAGACACGCCTAATGGTTAACACCTCAGAAGTTCAGCAAAGACTGCGCAGAGCCTACAAGATGATGCTGAAATTCTTCGGCGTAAAAATAGTGGGGGAGGAGGAAGACAAAGAAACAACTGAAGTTGAACGAGCAGAAAATTTCGCGTCACGTTTTGAAAATTTGACAATTAATCCTCACAATAATCTACGAATCACACGAATACTGCACAGTCTGGGAGAATTGGGAGCAGAAGAATATCAAGTCCCACTGGTGAGGTTCTTCCTCAAGGAGATCCTTATCAAGAACAGACTGCCAAGAATGAAGAAAAGTGCAATGAACTTTTTCATACCAGCAGTAAGAGATTCACAAGACAGACAAGATTTGTTATTTTTCGCATGGCAATACTATTTCCCAAAAGAAGAATTCATCTGGGGAAATCACGGAGAATTGGCACAATACAAACCAAAACCAGTGGTAGCTGCACTTCTACCGGCGCCACTGAGCGAATGGACACCTGTGTACTCAGAGAAAGAAAAGAAGTGGCTGACAGAAGAACCCGGAGGGTATGGAGAAGATGGATGGTTCCAGATGGAGAATGGACAAATAGTCCTACCAGCAACACTGGCTCCTGAAATCGTAAGAGCACTTCACGCAAGTACCCATGGAGGGAGAGAAATGATGGAGCAACAGTTGGAGCCACATTTCTACGTACCAGGATTGCCAGCAATCTGCAAAGCAACAGCTCAACAGTGTGTAACATGTGCCAAAAACAACCCGAGAACAGGCCCATCTCAACCCCCAGGGAAACAGCCAATCGGGCTATCCCCAATGGCATCATTACAAATAGACTTTACAGTGCTGCCACCCTGCAAAGGATACAAATATTTACTAGTGATGGTGTGCACTTTGACAGGATGGGTAGAAGCCTTCCCAACGAGAACTGAAAAGACGACAGAAGTGGTAAAGAGCCTGATGAAAGAAATAATACCACGTTACGGACTTCCACTCGAGATAGGGTCGGACAATGGCCCTGCATTCATCCAGAACTGTCTACAACAACTTGCCCGGCTACTGGGCATCACCTGGAAGCTACACACTGCCTACAGGCCCCAAAGTTCGGGAAAAGTTGAAAGAATGAACCGTACCCTAAAGACTTTGATGTCCAAACTGTGCCAAGAGACGTCACTGGGCTGGTTGGACTTGCTGCCGATAGTCCTCTTGCACATTAGGTGCAGACCAACCCCCCAATTGAAGCTAAGTCCGTACGAACTTATGTTTGGACGGCCAACCCCTCTGATTAATGGACTAAGGGGGGACCTTCGGGCATTGGGAGAAACTAAACTAAATGATCAGGTAGTAATGCTGGGTAAATCAATGCAGAAATTAAATACTTGGGTGGGGGATAATATACCGCATTTTCTGTATCCTTCACTGCATAAGTATTGTCCGGGTGACTCAGTATGGGTAAAAGAGTGGAAAAATTATCCACTGGGTCCAAAATGGAGAGGTCCTTATCTTGTCCTGTTATCAACCCCTACAGCAGTAAAGGTTGCCGAGGTGGTCCCGTGGATACATCACTCCAGAGTAAAAGCAGCTGCAGCCAGTCCTGAGCCAGCATGGAAGGTCGTTACCAACGAGACCAACCCGCTGAGGCTGAAGCTGACAAAGACCACAGCCATGAGCACCTAAATGATCCTAACCCCGATGATTCAGAGGATCAGCAAGTGGGTGTTTTGATGGGCACAGGTCCTGACCACCCGCCAACGGGGGATACCCATAGGGTGCTTTTTAGGGGCCCGGCCCCCACCCTTGATCATCCAGAAATGTTCTTTACTTTTGAAATTCCGGTGGGGAGGGATTGGGTTTATGTGACTGTGAAAAGAATTGCCCAAGGAATTCTGACATTCGGGGCATTTGTGGTGCTGATTTTATATCTTGCTAATTTGATTTATGGACTCTCACGTGGAGCATGCCCCAATTGTACAAGTACCGCTGGGAAAGTGGATATTTCCCATATCTGGAATGGTACGCACCCGGTGATGGAGAACCGTACCATGTGGAGACAAAAACGAGAAATATCATCCGAGATATTGCCAAGAGGACATTTGCTTGTGCAATTTAAATATGACTATGCTAAGAAATCTGGGCAGGAAGCATGTTGGGTGTGCAGCAGAATGCACCCAGAGACAATTCATATCCCATTTGCTTCTGTTCCAATGAACCTGAGTATGTTTGCATCAGGGAATATCACAATACACTCTTTTCGGCCACCCAGAGAACAACCAGAAATGTATGAGGCCGGATACCCCATAATAGGGTACATATATCCCCCAGAATGGTGTTTCCAAATAGGGCCAGATAGAGACACACATAAGAAGGAAGGGTGTTACTCAAGCAAATTCAATTGGACATCATACATATACACAATTGACACAGAGGGACACTCAAATTATCTATACATACAGTGCAGAAAACTCACGAGTGAACAAGAGAAAGTAATTGAAAGGGAGTCTGGAGGGATGCAGAGTGTGCTGGAAACGACGAGACGAATGAGGCGAATGATGTTGGAATTAGCAAAGGGAACATTACACCTATCACCATTCATGTTAGAAGAGGGATACCAGGTGTGTTGTGGGAGAGTGTGTTACACATGGGTTCCACCAACAATAACGGGAATGTGTTATTTGGCTAAGCTGGTCCCAATTCAGAGACTAAGGGGAGAAGACACAAACACAGACACGGAACTGCACCCTAGGTACCCACTGGTGTTTGAAAGACCGAAGAGAGAGTTGTTTGCAAAGATGGATCGAATATGGACATGGTTGCCAGCATGGACTGGATGGGGAGGAGAGATGATGAGGAGATTGAATAGCTATGTCAATCTGATGGATGAGATTCTGAATAGAACCAGTATGGATATCCAGCTGCTGAATCTGGAAATGCGAGAGTTACGAAAGGTGCAGATGATACATGATATGGCACTTGAGCAGATCAGTGCGGCTTTGAATGGATTGTGTGAGATGACAATGCACTATGAATGTTGCACCTTCATCAGAAACACTACACACGAAGTCCCAGACTATTACCAGGTAATTCAAGATCACCAAGAAAAGGTAGCACAGTTGCAGGGCACAGCCAGGAGGATTGCTGCCGAGGGCTGGAATCCGCTCCGTGGGTTTGGAGCAATGGGAGAATGGTTTGGATCGATCCTGAGATTTATCTCACAGATTGGATCCATGATACTCATGATAGTGGTGGTCTTGATCATAGGGATACTGATATACCGCATAGGGCTATGTATATGGCCACTGTGCAAGACAGCACTGACACCCACACAAACACAGAAGATACCACTGATAATTCCACAGGGAATGTTCCCAGTGAACGGAAAGCCCCCCCAGTATGCAGAGTTTCAGAATAGTGGAGTGTAATGGCTACAAGCGCCAGGAAAAAGATCCTGACACTTGAGCCAAGGGGGGAATGAAGGAGAATCAGGCTGGAAGATGGTTGCTACTATGAGCCAGGCAGCCATCTTGTTCAGAACATTGGTTCACCAGTAAATAGAATAGATGTAATTTAGATGAGAAGAGCAGAGCTTACATAGAATTTAAGGAATGTGTGTTAGATTAGAAAAGCTAACAAGAAGACCAGGCAGAATCCGGCCGATTCTTGGCACGGAGAGACAGGAAGATTTATGAATGGGGCAAGGTCACTGAGATGTGCAGAGGAACAAAGAAAACATAGAAAACAGACCAGGCCCCAGGCTATCTGAATAAACATAGCCCATAGGGAGGGAGGCGCTGCCCGGAGAAAGACAGCACAACAAATCACAGACTGTCAAACTAACATGAAGTGTATCAATTTATAGTTAGATGTGGAATGTTCTTTGTGTTTATGCTAATGATGGGAGGTATTAACCCACGTGGGGTGGAATAAAGTGTCATCGGGAGGTGGGCTAATTGGGATGTACCTAATTACGTATTTTTGGGTATAAGACCCCTTGCACGGGGTGAAAGGGGGGCTCACTCTTTGCGATTCAATCCTGTGTGAGCACTTGTGTGACGACACAATAAACGTTTGCCTTTCCTGAAGAGACTCGTGTTTGGACAATCCTTGCTTGTGTCTGGTCCGGCGCCGTTTTAGAAGTGAACCAGTCTGACTCCGGTTACACCGTGTTGCAGTATTACATCATATGGGCGGAGCTCAGCCCCCCATGTTGCAGTATTACATCATATGGGTGGAGCTCAGCCCCCTGTGTTGCAGTATTACATCATATGGGCAGAGCTCAGCCCCCTGTGTTGCAGTATTACATCATATGGGTGGAGCTCAGCCCCCTGTGTTGCAGTATTACATCATATGGGCAGAGCTCAGCCCCCTGTGTTGCAGTATTACATCATATGGGCAGAGCTCAGCCCCCTGTGTTGCAGTATTACATCAAATGGGTGGAGCTCAGCCACCTGTGTTGCAGTATTACATCATATGGGCGGAGCTCAGCCCCGTGTTGCAGTATTACATCATATGGGTGGAGCTCAGCCCCCTGTGTTGCAGTATTACATCATATGGGCGGAGCTCAGCCCCCTGTGTTGCAGTATTACATCATATGGGCGGAGCTCAGCCCCCTGTGTTGCCGTATTACATCATATGGGCGGAGCTCAGTCCCCTGTGTTGCCGTATTACATCATATGGGCGGAGCTCAGCCCCCTGTGTTGCAGTATTACATCACACGGTCGCAGTTTAGTACTTTGCATTATGGGATCGGGTCGTTTTACAGATTTTCCCCAATCTTGTGACAAACACAAATAAAGGCCTAATAGATCCTAATAAAATGCATTAAATTACCGAATATCCTGAACACGCGATGTGTCTTCCTCGTGATGAATATCAGAGATTCCTCATCTAGACAAACAGACACAGGAGATTTACACGGGGGAGGGGATCCAAACCAGGGGACGCTTCCAGCCAGGACGCACACTGTGCCTGCGGCTCCTCGCTGTTATTGGGTGACACTGGGCAGAAGCCGTTACTTTGGGGCATGGTGGTTGAGCTTTCTCCCGGTGACTCGCTCCGCTCGTCCCCTATTCCGGCACCACTATTAAATACATGATAAAACACTTCCCTCACCTCTGATCCGGCGGTGTGATCCACCACCACCTCTATCTGTACACAGCACGACACAGGGAGCTTCCGCAGGGCCGCGCACGGCTCCATGGAGCGCCTCCAAAACACTCCGACTCGAGATGACTCGGTTACAATGGAGCTGCTAATCGGGAGCCGGTACTGGAGAACGACTCGCGCATAAAGTGTCCATGAGCGAGCGGCTAGTAACGACGCAGCTAGAATCCGGCGCATAGTGTAAACTTAACCAAACCCTGGAATCTGCATTTAATGGTGTACGGCTTGAAGGAGAAAAGTTACCAGGAAAGGCTTAATGATCTTAACATGTACAGCTTGGAAAAAAGACGAGACAGAGGAGATATGATAGAAACATTTAAATACGTAAAGGGAATCCACAAGGTAGAGGAAGGGAGTATATTTAAAAGGAAACAAAGTAGCAAAACAAGAGGACATAGTCTTAGATTAGAGGGGCAAAGGTTTAAAAGTAACATCAGGAAGCATTATTTTACTGAGACGGTGGTGGATACATGGAACAGCCTTCCAGTAGAAGTGGTAGAGGTCATAACAGTGATTGAATTTAAGCAGGCATGGGATAGGCATAAGGCTATCCTAAACAAAAGATAAATCCAGGTAAAGTATCCATGTAATTGGGCGACTAGATGGGCCGAAAGGTTCTTATCTGACGACATTTTTCTATGTTTCTATGTTTCTAATGAGCACAGAGAAATTTACACCAGGGCTTGGAATTTCACCCGGAGAGTCAGAGATTACACCCCGAGGAAAGGATCGATGTAGCCTCAACCAATCACTCTCTCCATTCCTTTACCCAGAGTGCCCGACTCTCTCCATTCCTTTACCCAGAGTGCCCGACTCTCTCCATTCCTGACCCTGTATCCAGAGTGTCCTTCTCTGTCCATTCCTGACCCTGTATCCAGAGTGTCCTCCTCTGTCCATTCCTGACCCTGTATCCAGAGTGTCCTCCTCTGTCCATTCTTGGTGTGACGTGCCTCACTTTGAACTTGGGGTAGGAGGTGTCGAAATAATAATCCCTGATATATTGGAGGCTTGGCTGATAAATCCAATATATAACGTGTTGTATTCACGTGCAGAGATTATGTCCGACAGAGGGCCTTGAAAATGTATTTGGGAGGTGCAGGCCTGATGTTCCAGGTTATTTCCCTGCCCTCTCTTGTGATGAAGTCACCCTGTGCCTGTAGGGTGTAGGCGTTTGTGTAATCTGGGTTATGTAGGAATAATGTTATTGTCTATGTGTATCTCTTGCTATCTGCTGATGGGTTTACTGAGTGGGTTATTTTAGCCTTTTCCAGCATCCTCTCTCAGGAATGTGTTATTATCTGTTGTATGTTTGAGCGGTCTTTTGTTGATCTGCCTTGTCGGGCAAGCACTGCCCCTTTATCTGATGCCTTGGACCAGGGATCTAAAACGCTGGCCCCCTAGATGTTTATTGTCTACAATTCACAGAATTCTTTGAATGCAATAAACGGCTAGAGAATCATGGGAGTTGTAGTTCAGAAACATTTGGAGGGGACCAGAGTTTGAGATCCCCACCTTGGACTGTAATCCTGTTTACCATCCACAACTGTCATTGTTCTGTCTTGTCTAGAAATGTTGAGCGATGTTTATCTCATTTATCTGTCAACCAGATCTGATTGAAGAAATTTAAGAACATGGGAAACTCACAACATTTTTCCAGGGGAGGGATTATGATAAGGGCAGTGGGAGGCCGGGGTATCAGTTTCTATTGGCTGTCAGAATCCGTCTGGCACTGTGTATATTATTCCATTAAAGGCTGAGCAAGTGTTGCTGATCTAAAACTCCCAGATCTACGCATTTTATTATTTCAGGGGGACGCCAGCAGGCTCTTTACGTGTACCAGTCCTTAAGCTTTGTCTAAGGACTGGAGGAAGACACGAAAGCATGCTGGGGAAAGAAGGGGGGGGGTCTGGAAGCAGCATTAACGGATGTCACCCAGTTGGAGTACAGAGATCTGTTACACCTGGGATTAGAGCATCTCGCTGCTGTTACGGTGAGAAATTGGTGCAAAGCGTTGTACTAAGGAGAATGTGTCTCGTGTGACCAGGAAGAGATTAGGATGTACATGAAGGTAACGCCTTATTGGGAGGGAGGACAATACGGCAAGGTGGTCTATCCATCTGTAGTGATGTCTCACCCAGTCCAAACGGGTTGAAGTTGAAAGGTCCAGGATGGTCCGTGCAGTTTTTTCTCCCTGTGGCCGTCATGTAGTCATTACACAGCTTCTCGAAACGGATCTTTATGGACAGTTCCGCATTTCTGCAAAACACACATCCAGAGCTCGCCTGGAACAGGAGCACAAGCAGAAGGAGGCTGGAGGTGTCCATTCTGGGGAAAAAAATAATAGAGATGACATGACATTGACGGTAATGGAAGCAGAGAATGAGGGCTTGAGCTTCATAGGCTGATACTGGAAGAGAGAAGGAGAGCTTGAGCTTCATAGGCTGATACTGGAAGAGAGGAGAGCTTCATAGGCTGATACTGGAAGAGAGGGGGCTGGGGCTTCAGGAGAAGATACTGGAAGAGAGAAGGAGAGCTTGAGCTTCATTAGGCTGATACTGGAAGAGAGGGGGCTGGGGCTTCAGGAGAAGATGCTGGAAGAGAGGAGGAGAGCTTGAGCTTCATAGGCTGATACTGGAAGAGAGGAGGAGAGCTTGAGCTTCGTAGGCTGATACTGGAAGAGAGGAGGAGAGCTTGAGCTTCATAGGCTGATACTGGAAGAGAGGAGAAGAGCTTGAGCTTCATAGGCTGATACTGGAAGAGAGGAGGAGAGCTTGAGCTTCATATGCTGATACTGGAAGAGAGGGGGCTGGGGCTTCAGGAGAAGATACTGGAAGAGAGAAGGAGAGCTTGAGCTTCATAGGCTGATACTGGAAGAGAGGGGGCCGGGGCTTCAGGAGAAGATACTGGAAGAGAGAAGGAGAGCTTGAGCTTCATAGGCTGATACTGGAAGAGAGGAGAGCTTGAGCTTCATAGCTGATACTGGAAGAGAGGAGAGCTTGAGCTTCATAGCTGATACTGGAAGAGAGGAGAGCTTGAGCTTCATAGGCTGATACTCGAAGAGAGGAGAGCTTGAGCTTCATAGGCTGATACTCGAAGAGAGGGGGGCTGGGGCTTCAGGAGAAGATACTGGAAGAGAGAAGGAGAGCTTGAGCTTCATAGGCTGATACTGGAAGAGAGGGGGGCTGGGGCGTCAGGAGAAGATGCTGGAAGAGAGGAGAGCTGAAGCTTCAGGAGAAGATACTGGAAGAGAGGAGAACTGAATCTTCAAGAGAAGATACTGGAAGAGAGGAGAGCTGAATCTTCAAGAGAAGATACTGGAAGAGAGGAGAGCTGAATCTTCAAGAGAAGATACTGGAAGAGAGGAGAGCTGAATCTTCAGGAGAAGATACTGGAAGAGAGCAGAGCTGAATCTTGAGGAGAAGATACTGGAAGAGAGGAGAGCCGAAGCTTCAGAAGATACTGGAAGAGAGGAGAGCTGAATCTTCAGAAGAAGATACTGGGAGAGAGGAGAGCTGAATCTTCAGAAGATATTGGAAGAGAAGAGAGCCGAAGCTTCAGGAGAAGATACTGGAAGAGAGGAGAGCTGAAGCTTCAGAAGATATTGGAAGAGAGGAGAGCTGAAGCTTCAGGAGAAGATACTGGAAGAGAGGAGAGCCGAAGCTTCAGGAGAAGATACTGGAAGAGAGGAGAGCCGAAGCTTCAGGAGAAGATACTGGAAGAGAGGAGAGCTGAATCTTCAGGAGAAGATACTGGAAGAGAGGAGAGCTGAATCTTCAGGAGAAGATACTGGAAGAGAGGAGAGCTGAATCTTCAGAAGATACTGGAAGAGAGGAGAGCTGAATCTTCAGGAGAAGATACTGGAAGAGAGGAGAGCTGAATCTTCAGGAGAAGATACTGGAAGAGAGGAGAGCTGAATCTTCAGGAGAAGATACAGGAAGAGAGGAGAGCCGAAGCTTCAGAAGATACTGGAAGAGAGGAGAGCTGAATCTTCAGAAGATACTGGAAGAGAGGAGAGCTGAATCTTCAGAAGATACTGGAAGAGAGGAGAGCTGAATCTTCAGAAGAAGATACTGGGAGAGAGGAGAGCTGAATCTTCAGAAGATATTGGAAGAGAAGAGAGCCGAATCTTCAGGAGAAGATACTGGAAGAGAGGAGAGCCGAATCTTCAGGAGAAGATACTGGAAGAGAGGAGAGCTGAAGCTTCAGAAGATATTGGAAGAGAGGAGAGCTGAAGCTTCAGGAGAAGATACTGGAAGAGAGGAGAGCCGAAGCTTCAGGAGAAGATACTGGAAGAGAGGAGAGCTGAATCTTCAGGAGAAGATACTGGAAGAGAGGAGAGCTGAATCTTCAGGAGAAGATACTGGAAGAGAGGAGAGCTGAATCTTCAGGAGAAGATACTGGAAGAGAGGAGAGCTGAATCTTCAGAAGATACTGGAAGAGAGGAGAGCCGAAGCTTCAGAAGATACTGGAAGAGAGGAGAGCCGAAGCTTCAGAAGATACTGGAAGAGAGGAGAGCTGAATCTTCAGAATATACTGGAAGAGAGGAGAGCTGAATCTTCAGGAGAAGATACTGGAAGAGAGGAGAGCTGAATCTTCAGAAGATACTGGAAGAGAGGAGAGCCGAATCTTCAGAAGATACTGGAAGAGAGGAGAGCCGAAGCTTCAGAAGATACTGGAAGAGAGGAGAGCTGAATCTTCAGGAGAAGATACTGGAAGAGAGGAGAGCTGAATCTTCAGGAGAAGATACTGGAAGAGAGGAGAGCTGAATCTTCAGGAGAAGATACTGGAAGAGAGGAGAGCTGAAGCTTCAGAAGATATTGGAAGAGAGGAGAGCTGAATCTTCAGGAGAAGATACTGGAAGAGAGGAGAGCTGAAGCTTCAGAAGATACTGGAAGAGAGGAGAGCTGAATCTTCAGGAGATACTGGAAGAGAGGAGAGCTGAAGCTTCAGGAGAAGATACTGGAAGAGAGGAGAGCTGAATCTTCAGGAGAAGATACTGGAAGAGAGGAGAGCTGAATCTTCAGGAGAAGATACTGGAAGAGAGGAGAGCCGAAGCTTGATGGGCTGATACTGGAAGAGAGAAAGAAAACTGGGGATTCTGTAGCAGATACTGGAAAAGCCCCCCCCCCACCCCTTCTGAAACTTCATTAACAAAGTATGATTCAGAGCGGCTGAAACACAGGACTATTCAGTGAAAGACAGAGTTTGCCGAAGTTGCAATCACCAGAAAAATCGCCACGTTATAAAGCGGACACAAGACGCGTTTCACTAAAGTGAGATCCAATCGGTGGCCAGAGAATTAAACAGACCCACAGTGACACCTGCTGGCAGTGCAAGGCATTACACGTTGCCGGTATCTCGGGTCTGGGTTCTCACAATAGTTTGGGTGTTACTAGACTCGTGCGACGGGGGGGGGGGGCTGCTTGCGTTGATAATCCTACAAGACCCATTCATTCCACCTAGAATTTATTACTTCCTGATCTGAAACGTGATTTTACATAATGGGCCTTTGCGTGCAGTTTAACCCTTTCACTGCTGAGCCATCTCGGCTGCAGAGTAGCAACAGCGCTAAACTGGAAGCTGATTGGCTCCTGACCAGTACAATCGGGAAATCAGGACAGCTTTAGCCCACGTTGCTGTGGGGCGTTCAGTGATTCTGCGGTGACGACCAACCTTGCGTTTAGCGCATAAAGTGTACAGCGCCGCTGCCATCACTCACCTTCACATTACCCCAGCCGGGACCGGAGTGCAGCATTTTATACAGAGTCACATTATACATAAAAAACAACGCGACAAAATACAAGCCGAACATTAAAGGGTCCATTCACAAAGCATCGAAATTCTGTGCAATTTCGGTGCTTTATTTCCATTACAGTGAATTCACTATTTATCTACTGTTCACCGCATTCTGCCGAAATTGGAGTCACCAAAGCAGATACTGGGTGTTTGCAGTAACCGCTGAACGGGCATCGGAAAATTCCACCGATCAAAAATTTTTTTTAAAAAAAGGAATCCTCCTATTCTCTTAATAAATCAATAAAAAAATTATTAGAATGTGTCTAAAAAAAATAAAAAGGTCATATAAAAAAAAAATACAAAAAAACTAAAATGTCAAAAAGAAATTCAAAGAGGTCTTTTAAAAAATAAATTTGTTTATTATTTGAATTTTTTGCAAAAACAATCTTTAAAAAATAAAAATAATTTTCCAATTATTACATTGAACCCTATAGGATTCGCCGGCTTAAGCCTGTCGAGCCAAAACACCAAAATTAGGGCATTTCACGGAAATTTTGGTGCAATTTGACGTTTTGTAAATAAAAGACATGGGGCTCGATTACATGCTTCATGCAAAAACGCACGCACATTAACGCTGCGCGCAGAAATCGGTGGGCAGACTGTTTTCTCACGTTATTCAGCCAATCAGAATGAAGAACCACAATTATCTCATGTTAAGTTTTTGCGCCTGTCAAAGTCAATCTGCGCATACATGCTGCAGTAATAATAAATGCACACACAACTTCTCCATTTTATTGTTTGGGTATGTGTAGAATGTGTTACTATACTGTGCTGTATTTTATGGGTTTGGGTATGTGTAGAATGTGTAACTATACTGTGCTGTATTTTATGGTTTGGGTATGTGTAGAATGTGTAACTATACTGTGCTGTATTGTTTGGGTATGTGTAGAATGTGTAACTATACTGTGCTGTATTTTATTGTTTGGGTATGTGTAGAATGTGTAACTATACTGCGCTGTATTGTTTGGGTATGTGTAGAATGTGTAACTATACTGTGCTGTATTTTATTGTTTGGGTATGTGTAGAATGTGTAACTATACTGCGCTGTATTGTTTGGGTATGTGTAGAATGTGTAACTATACTGTGCTGTATTTTATGGTTTGGGTAGGTGTAGAATGTGTAACTATACTGCGCTGTATTTTATGGTTTGGGTATGTGTAGAATGTGTAACTATACTGTGCTGTATTTTATGGTTTGGGTATGTGTAACTATACTGCGCTGTATTTTATGGTTTGGGTATGTGTAGAATGTGTAACTATACTGTGCTGTATTTTATGGTTTGGGTAGGTGTAGAATGTGTAACTATACTGTGCTGTATTTTATGGTTTGGGTATGTGTAGAATGTGTAACTATACTGCGCTGTATTTTATGGTTTGGGTATGTGTAGAATGTGTAACTATACTGCGCTGTATTTTATGGTTTGGGTAGGTGTAACTATACTGCGCTGTATTTTATGGTTTGGGTAGGTGTAGAATGTGTAACTATACTGCGCTGTATTTTATGGTTTGGGTAGGTGTAACTATACTGCGCTGTATTTTATGGTTTGGGTAGGTGTAGAATGTGTAACTATACTGCGCTGTATTTTATGGTTTGGGTATGTGTAGAATGTGTAACTATACTGTGCTGTATTTTATGGTTTGGGTATGTGTAGAATGTGTAACTATACTGCGCTGTATTTTATGGTTTGGGTATGTGTAGAATGTGTAACTATACTGCGCTGTATTTTATGGTTTGGGTAGGTGTAGAATGTGTAACTATACTTTGCTGCGTATTTTTTTTTTGGGCTGGTGTATTTGGTTACGGGCAGGTAGATAGAATTTGCCATTAACACCAGCTTTTCAAAGACGTTAAAATTATGCTGTGCGTTAAAGTTTGTGCATAGATTGTAATACCATCCGCGTACCAGCGCACAAACGCATTTGCGTTCACAATGTTAAGTATAGGAGGCACGGAGTACAGTACATTCCCGCAGGTTCACCCGCTGTAAACGTTAACACGCATTTTTTGCGCATTGTAATACGACATTCTGCGCAAAGGGTTTTGTGCAAGCGTTAACGTTTGCACGAAGAATGTAATAGAGCCCATGGCGGGGTGACCATTCGACCCCGACTTCCGAACAGTCCCCGAACTTAATTTTTTTTTGATCCCTGGATCCACCAACGAGCGCAGCCTCCAGTTTCCCGCGCTGTCAGAAGCTGCACACAGCGCGCGCCGGAAATGAGGGGAACGGACAGGAAATGAGGGGAACGGACAGGAAATGAGGGGAACGGATAAGAAATGAGGGGTACGGATAAGAAATGAGGGGAACGGACAAGAAATGAAGGGAACGGACAAGAAATGAAGGGAACGGACAGGAAATGAGGGGAACGGACAAGAAATGAGGGGAACGGACAAGAAATGAGGGGAACGGACAAGAAATGAGGGGAACGGACAAGAAATGAGGGGAACGGACAGGAAATGAGGGGAACGGACAAGAAATGAGGGGAACGGATAAGAAATGAGGAAAACGGACAAGAAATGGAGGGGAACGGATAAGAAATGTGGAAAACGGATAAGAAATTAGGGGAACGGACAAGAAATGAGGGGAACGGACAAGAAATGGAGGGGAACGGATAAGAAATGTGGAAAACGGATAAGAAATGAGGGGAACGGATAAGAAATGAGGGGAACGGATAGGAAATGAGGGGAACGGATAAGAAATGAGGGGAACGGATAAGAAATGAGGGGAACGGATAAGAAATTAGGGGAACGGATAAGAAATGAGGGGAACGGATAAGAAATTAGGGGAACGGATAAGAAATTAGGGGAACGGATAGGAAATGAGGGGAACGGATAGGAAATGAGGGGAACGGATAGGAAATGAGGGGAACGGATAGGAAATGAGGGGAACGGACAAGAAACGAGGGGAACGGACAAGAAACGAGGGGAACGGACAAGAAACGAGGGGAACGGACAAGAAACGAGGGGAACGGACAAGAAACGAGGGGAACGGACAAGAAACGAGGGGAACGGACAGGAAACGAGGGGAACGGACAGGAAACGAGGGGAACGGATAGGAAACGAGGGGAACGGATAGGAAACGAGGGGAACGGACAAGAAACGAGGGGAACGGATAAGAGACGAGGGGAACGGATAAGAAACGAGGGGAACGGATAAGAAATGAGGGGAACGGATAAGAAATGAGAGGAACGGATAAGAAATGAGGGGAACGGATAAGAAATGAGGGGAACGGACAGGAAATGAGGGGAACGGATAAGAAATGAGGGGAACGGATAAGAAATGAGGGGGAACGGATAGGAAATGAGGGGGAACGGATAAGAAATGAGGGGAACGGATAAGAAATGAGGGGAACGGATAGGAAATGAGGGGAACGGATAAGAAATGAGGGGAAAGGATAAGAAATGAGGGGGAATGGATAAGAAATGAGGGGGAATGGATGAAAAAAATAGGGGGGATGGAGAGGAAACTGTCACAGGGCACCCAGTGAGACTCAGCAGCATCAGAACAATAAATATAATGTGCTCAAATCATCCTTAAAATACCCCCCCCCCCACACACATACACACACACAAACCTCAGCCCATGGAAAAACTGCCTTCCAAAAAAACGGCCCCATTTGTTACAGCATTCTGACAGGACATGACTTATACACATAATAATGATATATTGTGAATCCACCAAAAAACGATATATAACATGTCTGGGTTCTGCTACAAAACATGACGTCAAATCGCGTTTAAAACATAACGAGCAAAGAATGGTGAGCTCAGCACACACGGAGGGGAAATGGCTCAGCATGAAAGGGGTTAACAGGAGAGAGGGGGCTGTGGGCAGGGAGAGAGGGGGCTCTGGGCAGGGGGAGAGGGGGCTCTGGGCAGGGGAGAGGGGCCTGTGGGCAGGGGGAGAGGGGGCTCTGGGCAGGGGGAGAGGGGGCTCTGGGCAGGGAGAGAGGGGCCTCTGGGCAGGGAGAGAGGGGGCTGTGGGCAGGGAGAGAGGGGGCTGTGGGCAGGGAGAGAGGGGGCTCTGGGCAGGGAGAGAGGGGGCTGTGGGCCCTCTCTGGGCAGGGAGAGAGGGGGCTGTGGGCAGGGAGAGAGGGGGCTCTGGGCAGGGAGAGAGGGGGCTCTGGACAGGGAGAGAGGGGGCTCTGGACAGGGAGAGAGGGGGCTCTGGACAGGGAGAGGGGGCTGTGGGCAGGGAGAGAGGGGGCTCTGGACAGGGAGAGAGGGGGCTCTGGACAGGGGAGAGGGGGCTCTGGGCAGGGAGAGAGGGGGCTCTGGGCAGGGAGAGAGGGGGCTGTGGGCAGGGAGAGAGGGGGCTCTGGGCAGGGAGAGAGGGGGCTCTGGGCAGGGAAAGAGGGGGCTCTGGACAGGGAGAGAGGGGGCTCTGGACAGGGAGAGAGGGGGCTCTGGGCAGGGAGATCAGGGAGAGACATTGGAACACCCAGTAATAAATAATATCATACAGAAAGGTGGTGCAGATTGAGAGGAGGAGGAGCCAGGACACACTAGAGATACTGCCACTCCCCTCTCGCTGCTCAGTGTTGCCCTGGTAACGCCTGCACAGCGTGATGCTAATAAAGCACTCTCTAGTTTGAATGCAGATTATTACTGGCTAAACTCCTCCATGCAGAGCGCTAAGCACCAGAGAAAGTAAAAACACATCTGAAGCAAACAATAGAAACAAGGCACAAAGCGTGATAGAGTGCTATATGCCAGAGACACAATGCAAACCTGAGAAGGACTAAGAGGGTGTAGTGAGAGAAACCGCGCCGCCATCTTTGTACACCAGTCACTTACTGTTGGCAGCTCTGTCGTTTAGGACGTTGCGGGCGCGATTTGATGACGCGATATCTCCGCGCAACCGGGAGCTGTCATCATCATCATGCTGCAGGAGCTCAGGACGACGGGGAGTCCCGGCATCACCATCATCTCTGGTAATAAATGTGTATGTATGAGTCGTGTGTGTGTCCATTGTGTGTGCATGGGGGGGGGTGTTGTTTCTCTCCTCTCGCCTCGGTTTCTCTCCCCTCTGACTCCCCTCGCTGGTTTCTCTCCCCTCTGACTCCCCTCGCTGGTTTCTCTCCCCTCTGACTCCCCTCGCTCGTTTCTCTCCCCTCTGACTCCCCTCGCTCGGTTTCTCTCCCCTCTGACTCCCCTCGCTCGTTTCTCTCCCCTCTGACTCCCCTCGCTCGTTTCTCTCCCCCCTGACTCCCCCGCTCGACTCTCCCCTCGACCTCGCTCTTCTCTCCCCTCTGACTCCCTCGCTCGTTTCTCTCCCCTCTGACTCCCCTCGCTCGTTTCTCTCCCTCTGACTCCCTCGCTCGTTTCTCTCCCCCTCTTGACTCCCCTGATCCGCTCGGTTTCTCTCCCCTCTGACTCCCCTCGCTCGTTTCTCTCCCCCCTGACTCCCCTCTCTCGTTTCTCTCCCCCCTGACTCCCCTCGCTGGTTTCTCTCCCCTCTGACTCCCCTCGCTCGTTTCTCTCCCCTCTGACTCCCCTCGCTCGTTTTGTCTCCCCCCTGACTCCCCTCGCTCGTTTCTCTCCCCCCTGACTCCCCTCGCTCGTTTCTCTCCCCCCTGACTCCCCTCGCTCGTTTCTCTCCCCTCAGACTCGGTGCTGCTCCCTGGGAGAGATTTACTCCTCAGCTTCATTTTGGCGTCTTTACAGAGGTGAGAAGGGGGAGGGGCAGTGTAAATCCAGACTGATCCTGGGTGGGGGGTCTGGAGTTGACTGGGGAGAGGGGAGGTTTCAGGGTGCGATGAGTATTAATGTGGGGCTGGGGGGGGCAGAATGTGGACGGGTTGAGGTGGGGGTGTAAATGCTTACGGTTTGTAATTTACATTCAGGCTGACACTCTGGGGGCTGAGCATGTTTCAGTATGGGGGGGCAGGTTTGGGGGCTGAGTATGTTGCAGTATGGGGGGGCAGGTTTGGGGGCTGAGCATGTTTCAGTATGGGGGGGCAGGTTTGGGGGCTGAGCATGTTGCAGTATGGGGGGGCAGGTTTGGGGGCTGAGCATGTTGCAGTATGGGGGGGCAGGTTTGGGGGCTGAGCATGTTGCAGTATGGGGGGGCAGGTTTGGGGGCTGAGTATGTTGCAGTTTTGGGGCTGAGCATGTTGCAGTATTGGGGGGGCAGGTTTGGGGGCTGAGCATGTTGCAGTATGGGGGGCAGGTTTGGGGGCTGAGCATGTTGCAGTATGGGGGGGCAGGTTTGGGGGCTGAGCATGTTGCAGTATGGTTGGCATGAGAGAGCGGGGGGGCAGGTTTGGGGGCTGAGTGTTGCAGTATGGGGGGCAGGTTTGGGGGCTGAGTATGTTGCAGTATGGGGGGCAGGTTTGGGGGCTGAGTATGTTGCAGTATTGGGGGGCAGGTTTGGGGGCTGAGTATGTTGCAGTATGGGGGGGCAGGTTTGGGGGCTGAGCATGTTGCAGTATGGGGGGGCAGGTTTGGGGGCTGAGCATGTTGCAGTATGGGGGGCAGGTTTGGGGGCTGAGCATGTTGCAGTATGGGGGGGCAGGTTTGGGGCTGAGTATGTTGCAGTATGGTGGGCAGGTTTGGGGGCTGAGCATGTTGCAGTATGGGGGGCAGGTTTGGGGCTGAGCATGTTGCAGTATGGGGGGCAGGTTTGGGGGCTGAGCATGTTGCAGTATGGGGGGCAGGTTTGGGGCTGAGCATGTTGCAGTATGGGGGGGCAGGTTTTGGGGGGCTGAGCATGTTGCAGTATGGGGGGGCAGGTTGGGGGCTGAGCATGTTGCAGTATGGGGGGGCAGGTTTGGGGGCTGAGCATGTTGCAGTATGGGGGGGCAGGTTTGGGGGCTGAGTATGTTGCAGTATGGGGGGGCAGGTTTGGGGGCTGAGCATGTTGCAGTATGGGGGGCAGGTTTGGGGGCTGAGTATGTTGCAGTATGGGGGGGCAGGTTTGGGGGCTGAGTATGTTGCAGTATGGGGGTGCAGGTTTGGGGGCTGAGTATGTTGCAGTATGGGGGGGCAGGTTTGGGGGCTGAGTATGTTGCAGTATGGGGGGGCAGGTTTGGGGCTGAGCATGTTGCAGTATGGGGGGGCAGGTTTGGGGGCTGAGCATGTTGCAGTATGGGGGGGCAGGTTTGGGGGCTGAGCATGTTGCAGTATGGGGGGCAGGTTTGGGGGCTGAGTATGTTGCAGTATGGGGGTGCAGGTTTGGGGGCTGAGTATGTTGCAGTATGGGGGGGCAGGTTGGGGGCTGAGTATGTTGCAGTATGGGGGGGCAGGTTTGGGGGCTGAGTATGTTGCAGTATGGGGGGCAGGTTGGGGGCTGAGTATGTTGCAGTATGGGGGTGCAGGTTTGGGGCTGAGTATGTTGCAGTATGGGGGGGCAGGTTTGGGGCTGAGTATGTTGCAGTATGGGGGGCAGGTTTGGGGGCTGAGCATGTTGCAGTATGGGGGGGCAGGTTTGGGGCTGAGCATGTTGCAGTATGGGGGGCAGGTTTGGGGGCTGAGTATGTTGCAGTATGGGGGGCAGGTTTGGGGGCTGAGTATGTTGCAGTTTGGGGGCAAAGCATGTTGCAGTATGGGGGGCAGGGTCTTGGGCGCAGGTTGGGGGCTGAGCATGTTGCAGTATGGGGGGGCAGGTTTGGGGGCTGAGCATGTTGCAGTATGGGGGAGCAGGTTTGGGGGCTGAGTATGTTGCAGTATGGGGGGCAGGTTTGGGGGCAAAGCATGTTGCAGTATGGGGGCAGGTTTGGGGGCTGAGCATGTTTCAGTATGGGGGGGCAGGTTTGGGGCTGAGCATGTTTCAGTATGGGGGGGCAGGTTTGGGGGCAGAGCATGTTGCAGTATGGGGGGGCAGGTTTGGGGGCTGAGCATGTTGCAGTATGGGGGGGCAGGTTTGGGGGCTGAGCATGTTGCAGTATGGGGGGCAGGGTCTTGGGCGCAGGTTTGGGGGCTGAGCATGTTGCAGTATGGGGGGGCAGGTTTGGGGGCTGAGCATGTTGCAGTATGGGGGGGCAGGTTTAGGGGCTGAGCATGTTGCAGTATGGGGGTGCAGGGTCTTGGGCGCAGGTTTGGGGGCTGAGCATGTTGCAGTATGGGGGGCAGGTTGGGGGCAGAGCATGTTGCAGTATGGGGGGGCAGGGTCTTGGGGGGCAGGTTTGGGGGCTGAGCATGTTGCAGTATGGGGGGGCAGGTTTTGGGGGGCTGAGCATGTTGCAGTATGGGGGGCAGGTTTGGGGGCTGAGCATGTTGCAGTATGGGGGGGCAGGTTTGGGGGCTGAGCATGTTGGCAGTATGGGGGGGCAGGTTTGGGGGCTGAGCATGTTGCAGTATGGGGGGCAGGTTTGGGGGCTGAGCATGTTGCAGTATGGGGGGGCAGGTTTTGGGGGCAGAGCATGTTGCAGTATGGGGGGCAGGTTTGGGGGCTGAGCATGTTGCAGTATGGGGGGGCAGGTTTGGGGGCTGAGCATGTTGCAGTATGGGGGGGCAGGTTTGGGGGCTGAGCATGTTGCAGTATGGGGGGGCAGGTTTGGGGGCTGAGCATGTTGCAGTATGGGGGGCAGGTTTGGGGGCTGAGCATGTTGCAGTATGGGGGGGCAGGTTTGGGGGCTGAGCATGTTGCAGTATGGTGGGGCAGGGTCTTGGGGGGCAGGTTTGGGGGCTGAGCATGTTGCAGTATGGGGGGGCAGGTTTGGGGGCTGAGCATGTTGCAGTATGGGGGGGCAGGTTTGGGGGCTGAGCATGTTGCAGTATGGGGGGCAGGTTTGGGGGCTGAGCATGTTGCAGTATGGGGGGGCAGGTTTGGGGGCTGAGCATGTTGCAGTATGGGGGGGCAGGTTTGGGGGCTGAGCATGTTGCAGTTTGGGGGCTGAGCATGTTGCAGTATGGGGGGGCAGGGTCTTGGGGGCAGAGCATGTTGCAGTATGGGGGCAGAGCATGTTGCAGTTTGGGGGCAGAGCATGTTGCAGCATGGGGGGGCAGGTCTTGGGGGCGCAGGTTTGGGGGCTGAGCATGTTGCAGTATGGTGGGGCAGGGTCTTGGGGCGCAGGTTTGGGGGCTGAGCATGTTGCAGTATGGGGGTGCAGGTTTGGGGGCTGAGCATGTTGCAGTATGGGGGGGCAGGTTTGGGGGCTGAGCATGTTGCAGTTTGGGGTCTGAGCATGTTGCAGTATGGGGGGGGCAGGGTCTTGGGGGGCAGGGGGGGCAGAGCATGTTGCAGTGGGGGCAGAGCATGTTGCAGTTTGGGGGCAGAGCATGTTGCAGCATGGGGGGGCAGGGTCTTGGGGGCGCAGGTTTGGGGGCTGAGCATGTTGCAGTATGGTGGGGCAGGGTCTTGGGCGCAGGTTTGGGGGCTGAGCATGTTGCAGTATGGGGGTGCAGGTTTGGGGCTGAGCATGTTGCAGTATGGGGGTGCAGGTTTGGGGGCTGAGCATGTTGCAGTATGGGGGGCAGGGTCTTGGGGGCTGAGCATGTTGCAGTAGGGGGGCAGGGTCTTGGGGTGCAGGTTTGGGGTTGACGCTGGTGTTTTCCCGCAGGGGGGAGCAGCTCCATGTTATCGCATTTGACGTTTCCAGAGAAGATTTCTTTGCTGGTTTTCCGGGCGAGTTCGCGTCCAGGTGAGATTGAACAGGTACATGCGGGGGCGGGGCCAGAACCTGATCATCAAATCACATGAGCTGAGCAGCAAAACCATACCTGCGTGTCAGGCTGTGATTGGCTGCTTCAGAAATCTGGAGTAAAATAACCCCTCCCTCTAACACGTCGCCCGCTTCCTCCCCAGGGTGACGTTTCATGATGGCTTTTCCGACCCTCTTGGCTGGGAGTCAGATCCGAGCGCCTTCACCAGAGACGATTTCACCGTGACCTCCATAATGAAGCGGGTGGGACGTCCAGAACTTCCCGTCACCATCGTCCTGGACTCTTTGAGCTGGATATTGGCTCGAATCCCCCTGACGTCTGTCTGTCACACACTGCTTGGCCTGACCGCGGCCCCCCACGAAGGTCAGAGCACCTGAAAAATCCAGCCCTCCTCCCCACCAGAGGGGGCGTCACTGAGCCTATAGGAATCCCTGTGTGTGTGACGCTCTCTTATCCCACCAGAGGGGGCGTCACTGAGTCTATAGGAATCCCTGTGTGTGTGACGCTCTCTTACCCCACCAGAGGGGGCGTCACTGAGCCTATAGGAATCCCTGTGTGTGTGACGCTCTCTTACCCCACCAGAGGGGGCGTCACTGAGCCTATAGGAATCCCTGTGTGTGTGACGCTCTCTTACCCCACCAGAGGGGGCGTCACTGAGCCTATAGGAATCCTTGTGTGTGTGTGACGCTCTCTAACCCCACCAGAGGGGGCGTCACTGAGTCTATAGGAATCCCTGTGTGTGACGCTCTCTAACCCCACCAGAGGGGGTTTTCATTGAGCCTATAAGAATCCCTGTGTGTGTGACGCTCTTATCCAACCAGAGGGGGCGTCACTGAGCTGTCTCTCTCGCAGGGTGCGGTAAGCTGCGCATGCTGGCGCTGCTCCATGGGGATCTGCATTCTCCGGCGTTGCTGGGTTCGTTATCTACTGTAGTCGACACATTCCTGGACGTGCGGGGGTCGGGGGAGCATCTGCACGTCTGCGTCAGGCACCGCAGGAAGACGGGGAAAGTGATCAGCAGTGTGAGTGTCCCCTTCCTCCGGGGGGGAGGGGGTGTTGAGGAGGGGGGGGTCCCTACGATTTGTTGATGTCTTGTTTTTTGCAGCGCAGGGGGAGGAGCTCCGGATCCTGGACACGTTCGCTCTGGATATAATGATGCACAGAGACTCTGCGACACGGAAAGAGAATGAGGTGAGTCCTGCGCGGTGACCTCTGTATAGCAGCGCATGCACCGCACCCACTTCATTACCCTCCCTGTATTAAGGTCTTGATCTCTGCCTGTGCTGGCGTGTATTATCCCTCAGTGCTCCACCCTTTATAACGACACTCTTACTCTGCAAATCCCTCCAGGTGGATCCAACCAAGGACCTGACCTTTAACCTCCGCTTGTCGGACACCGAGCGCGAGCGCAAAGAATCAGCGGCTCTTCCCTATGTATTCAGCTCCAACAAGTGAGAGAATCCGCTGGGGCCCCTTCCCCGCCCTGTGATAAAGCTCCTCCCCGGGGGGACCCCTTCCCCGCCCTGTGATAAAGCTCCTCCCCGGAGGGGCCCCTTCCCCGCCCTGTGATAAAGCTCCTCCCCGGAGGGGCCCCTTCCCCGCCCTGTGATAAAGCTCCTCCCCGGGGGGACCCCTTCCCCGCCCTGTGATAAAGCTCCTCCCCGGGGGGAGGGGCCCCTTCCCCGCCCTGTGATAAAGCTCCTCCCCGGGGGGGGCCCTTCCCTGCCCTGTGATAAAGCTCCTCCCCGGAGGGGCCCCTTCCCCGCCCTGTGATAAAGCTCCTCCCCGGGGGGGGGGCCCTTCCCTGCCCTGTGATAATGCTCCTCAGAGGCCCCTCATCCTTTCTCTCTGCTCCCCTGTCTTGCAGGAAGTCCTCGCTCCTCAGTTCTTCGTCCTCCAGCTCTGCAAAAATCTATTATGATCCGGATCCCGCAGACGATGTTGATGATGAGGATCCAGATGATGACCTCGATGTGTGATGCTCCCTGGTGGAGGCTGCCTCCCATCACTGTGGGTGAAGGGGTCCCTGTGCCTTCCTGCTCGTGGGGGGGGGGGGGCTTGCTGTTTGTGCGTCAGTGTAAATAAAGGGCACGTTGGGCTTTTTGGTAAATCCGGTGTTTTATTTCTGGGACATTTTTACTGGGACCGCTGCTGCCTCGCGACCGCCACTGCCACCGCCTGGACCGCACTGCCTCGACCCCCTAGACCGTTGCTGCCTCGCGACTGCCTGGACCGCAACTGCCTCGACCCCGCCCGCCTAGACCGTTGCTGCCTCGCGACCGCCTGGACCGTTGCTGCCTGTTCGAGGGCAGTGAAATCCCCCAATCTATTCAGATTGAACAGCAGAGAAATGTCAGTGAAATGCCCTGATGTTCAGTGGTTTCATTCGACAGGTTTAATCCGGCGAATTCCATAGGTTTCAATGTTACAAATATTCCCCGATTTTTATCCAATTTCTAATAATCCGTTTATTATTTTATTCTGCAGCAAAAAGTCTCTTTGATTTCTTTTTACCCCATTCAGCCTGTCATCGGATTTTTTTTTGGATTGTTTTGGATTTTTTTTTTTTTTTTTGTGGCAGATGGTCAGATGCATGTTGGCAGTTTTTTTGCATTAATTCGGCATTTTTGGTCGCGTTCACCTGGCCGTTTTTTTTTTTTTTTTTTTGCCGCACTTCGGGGACCCTGTGGTGAATGCTGAATTTGCCGCAGGAATTGCGAATCGATCTCTGAAGAGCGGTGAACAGGAGACACCGAATTGTGACGTTTCGGCTGCTCAGAATAGCTGTTAGTATCATTGTTACCTAATTACACAAGCGCAGCGAGATACTGACGGGTCTAAACGGTGAAACTCCGAGAACAATCAGCGCCAGTGTTTCCAGCGCCTGTCCTCAGGACCCGCTAACAGGACAGGTTTTAAGGATCACCTTGGGGGAAATAGAGACCGAAACCTGCAATCACTGAACAGCAAATCCGATCACCTGTGCTTCAGAAATCCTGCAAACCTGGCCTGTCAGCGCCTCCTGTGGAACACGGATCTAGACCAAATAGCTGATACAGGAAGTGAGATTAAATGGGAGAATTTTTCTGGTTTGGCCATATTGAGCTAGAATTTTCACTTCTCCAGCCATTCTCCTGAGGTTCACCTTTTTATGAATATACGTGCAGGTCTCACAAGCCGTAACATGTATCATATTAAACACGTGGACCCGTCACTGCAGCAGCTGCCTCGTACAGATCCCGAGTAAGTATATATAGACGGCTCAATCACAGAACAAGGTGCTCAAAAAGTATCCCCATAGCTCGGAAAGAGGCGGCGCACCTCCGCTGGACCATCGAGCAGCTGCAGCGTCTGACTTTCCTGATCATCTCAGATATATCTGTCCATGTTGCAGCTCGTCAGGGGGAGTTCCTGGGTCTGGCCTCGGACTCAGAGCGGACCTTGTAGTATGGGAGGTTTAATCTGGAAGGAGGTCAGGGTGCTACTCCTCCATCTCTTCGACACTTGGCTCGCCTTACTGAGATGATGTCGGCCTCCAGTCTGGTGGCTCAACTGGCTCCTCTTTCACAGAGCCCTCCAACGATCGAAGGCCCATTTTCTCCGATCAGGGAGATCATATGTGACCACGGTGCACCTTACAGAAGAGGCCCTGCAGGATCTGCTATGGTGGGAGTTGGAGATGATGTTGTGGAACGGGAATGGTTTGAACCCTCCACTTCACACATGTCTCAGAGTCGCTTGGGATGGAGGGGAGCCGCTGCGGAGAGGTGGAGATGGGAAGTCGGTTGCTCTCGTCAGGCTACGGACCTGCTTATCAATGTTTTGGAAATGATGGCCGCTCTCTTCGCTCTGAAATGTTTTGCCAAACACCTCGTTCATCAACCAGCATCGATCAGTCTGGACAATTACCCTGCAGTCCGATACATCCGCATTCTGGGAGGTCCCCACTCGAGGCAGATCTGGGGGTCCTGGTTTCAACACGACCTGTTCGGCTCAGCCCACCTTATTCCGGTGCTTTCCAATGTCACCGCAGACTGGAATTTGAGACCCCTGTCAAACACAGGAGCCTGGTCTTCCCGCATCGTTCCACTCAATGCTATTTATGGTTGTGCGTCCCCGTCACGTTGACCTGTTTCCTGGGTGAACGCAAAGCTTGGTTCTTCAGGTGGTGGCCACACCCAGATGCTTTAGTGATGACTTCCTTTAAGATTGGATGTAGGGTCGGCATTATGCATTCCCTCGGTTTGCCGTGTTCTGAGGGTCATCGCGGAGTATCTGGGGGGGCCCAGAGTTTGAGATGCGAGCTCTAAACACAAAGCTACCAAAGAGCAGAGAGGCGCACCTAGGGGAGAAAAACGGTGACGCCAACCCCAAATCGTGTGTTTCACCATATGTTGTCACCATAAAAACCCTTTGTGATTTTCCCCAAAAAAATCAGTTGATCCTGTTTGACTGGTGTCTCGTTCTGGGTACTCGCGGTCACCCTCAGAAGGCACGGAGCAGCCATCTGGAAATCCATCCAAAGAGGCGGCGGCTCCAATCCAGCAGATCAGGGGCAGGAGATCAGGCTGCTCGGGGCACGGAGTTCCGAGCAGCCAGGCCGATCTGCGTAAAGGAGGGTGTCTGGAGAGCAGGACAGGCGGACAAGAGACTGTTTCCGTCACACATATAAATAAAAATATATTTTTATGGGAAAATTCGCAATAAATCCAATTATTTTAAAAAAAATCTGAAAATAATGGGAAAAAATTAAAGGTGGGCTCTCGTACATAATACACAGACCACTGAATCGATCTGAATAAAGCCAAAGACCTGCCGAACAGACCGCCGACTAGTAGCCGGAAAAAGCCGCCGAACAGGGTAAAAAAAATAGCAATGCAGCTGCAGGCATTCCTTGCTGATTAGTAAAGGGTTTATTCACTAACCTCTGATTTTTGGCCCCGATTTGGTGAAATTCACCGTATCTGCAATTTCAGGGCAATCTCGTTTGTTCACTAAGCTGTGAATTCACCAAATACGGGCGAACGGAGCAACTTGCAGCAATTCGGCGGCACCCAAATTGCCCCATAGAAGACGTTCGTGTGTTCCATTCAGAGAACGTCAAACTGCAAACTTATAACCCTTTATTTTCATTTTTGCAAAAACCCTTTTTGTTTTTAAAAAGATATTTATTCCTTTTTTTTTTTTTTTTGGTGCCATTTTTAAATGTTTTTTAAGACTTTTTATTTGGTAACAGACTTTTTAATTATTTTAAAGCTCCTTTTTTTATGATTTTGACACATTTTACACATTTTATTTAGCCTCCTGTTAGGGGAATACGAGACTTCCTTTATTTATTTCATTTTCCCGTTCGGTGGAATTCGTCAACTACTTTGGTGACTGCAGTTTGGGGAAAATACGGTGACCGTTTGCTAAATAGTGAATTAACCGTATTTTTGGCAAAATGGGATCGTCACAATACAGCCGAACACAAGGCACCAAAACTGAATAGAACCTTATGTCTCAACTTTAGCTCGCTACAGTGGAATTTCCCTGAATTTGTGGTGCCGTTGTTCACCAAAGAAGACCCGCTGTTGAGTGGATGTCGTGCAGAGCTTGGTGAAGGATTCCATCTATATCATTAAAGCCTTTAGCGTTTGTTTTACTGTATGACCAGCAGGCGGCAGCAGAACAACACCACCTGCTAATACTGACTCCATGAGAAGACCATCCGCTCCATGAACCTCAGGCAGCGTCAGATCTCATTAAACAGCTCCGTGTGATGAAACGAAATGGCCCTCTGTGAGTCTTACATTACAGGAAACAACAAATAGGAACCAGAGGTGTAGACAAGGAATCGGGCCAGAGCTGAGCGCTCCACGGGGAAGCCTCGATGATGCATCTGACTGTAGGGGGTGCTTCGCCCTAATGGTGTCCTCAGTTTACGTTTCCATGAGAATGCATCCAGTGACCAAATCCTGTTATTATCAACTCAAGAACATTGTCCACGTCCACTCCTTTCTGACACAAGATAACACGAAGGTGCTGGTTCATGCTCTTGTCATTTCACGACTTGATTACTGCAACTCGCTCCTTATTGGCCCCAACTCCCGTATTGCCCCTTTGCAATCTGTAACGAATGCAGAGGCCAGGCATATTTTTCACACCAGATGCACCTCGTGTACCTCCCCCCTCTGCCGGTCCCTCCATTGGCTTCCTGTACCTCCCCCCTCTGCCGGTCCATCCATTGGCTTCCTGTACCTCCCCCCCCCTCCGCCGGTCCCTACATTGGCTTCCTGTACCTCCCCCCCTCTGCCGGTCCCTACATTGGCTTCCTGTACCTCCCCCCCTCTGCTGGTCCCTACATTGGCTTCCTGTACCTCCCCTCTCTGATGGTCCCTCCGTTGACTTCCTGTGCCACCTCCTCTGCCGATCCCTCCATTGGCTTCCTGTACCTCCCCCCCTCTGCCGGTCCCTACATTGGCTTCCTGTACCTCCCCCCCCTCTGCTGGTCCCTACATTGGCTTCCTGTACCTCCCCTCTCTGATGGTCCCTCCGTTGACTTCCTGTGCCACCTCCTCTGCCGATCCCTCCATTGGCTTCCTGTACCTCCCCCCCCTCTGCGGTCCCTACATTGGCTTCCTGTACCCCCCCCCCTCTGCTGGTCCCTACATTGGCTTCCTGTACCTCCCCTCTCTGATGGTCCCTCCGTTGACTTCCTGTGCCACCTCCTCTGCCGATCCCTCCATTGGCTTCCTGTACCTCCCCCCCCTCTGCTGGTCCCTACATTGGCTTCCTGTACCTCCCCCCCCTTCTGCCGGTCCCTACATTGGCTTCCTGTACCTCCCCTCTCTGGTCCCTCCATTGACTTCCTGTGCCACCTCCTCTGCCGGTCCCTCCATTGGTTTCCTGTACCTTTCAGGATACAGTTTAAAACACTGACGCTCACGTTCAAATCACTCAATAACTCAAACCCCTCCTTAAATGTCTTCGTTACTCCGTAAACACGTCCCGTCTAGACAACTTCGGTCAGCAGGTGATCTCCACCTGTCATCGGTCTACACACGCACGGCCAACTCTCGCCTCCAAGACTTCTCACAGGCAGCACCAGTCTTGTGGAATGACTTGCCTCGCCCTATCAAACTCTCCCCTGATCTTCAGGCCTTCAAGAAATCCCTCAAAACCCATCTCTTCAGATTATTGTACCACATCACTGATGCAGCTCATCCCTCTGCTCACCTACTCACACATGATTGAAGCTGCTTCTATGGCCCCACCATTCCCAAACCACTAATGATCCTGCTGTCCAGTAAAATTCCTCCTGTCTTCCTCCACCCCAATCCCTCTAGATTGTAAGCTCCTATGAGCAGGGCCCTCTACACCTCTTGTTTCCATCATATGTCCGTTTATATGTATCTCGTTCTCTTTGGTTATTGTAAAGCGCTGCGGAAACTGTTGGCGCCATATAAATGATGACAATAATAATAATGCTGGGAGCAGTGTACGAGGTGTAACATATTCATGCTTCAATACATGTATCACGGATTCGGTTGGACCTCATGCTTTGACGGCCAAGCTCCGAGAAGCACCACGATCTCTGCAGATTTTGATGTCGCCCCATCACTTACTTTACACCAAATTCACCAATGTCTGTTCTTGCGCCTTAGTTCACACAAATCACCTCTTGGTGTCACTGCTCACTGTACACTGTTCTACTTTCTCCAGGTTCTCGTTTTTCTTTTACTGCTCTTGCATGATCACAGGAAGTGGAGGGGTGGTTACGCCTTTTTCAGTGAGTCATACGGTGCCATTCATACATTTTTAAGGGCAGGGGGTTGCATTAGATATGTGCGATTTTGTTTCGTTCCGAATCGCAATTCGGACAACCAAACGGAATATAACAAATTGATATTGTTTTGCCGAAGCGATTCATTATACCATTTCACTTGTTTCACAGATTCAGCACCATTTCCCTGTCCATTGGCTGTGGTGATGAATCTGTTGTATTCAGCACCATAGGCCATGGACAGTGCCAAGGTGCTGTTCAATGCGATTCGGCAGCAGAGAAATTCCCAATAGACAAGTAATGGTTAGTCTATTCAGAGAACGCCGTACAGCACCGAAATGACAGTGAAATGCCCAGAATTTTGATGGTTCGTCCGACAGGTTTAAACAAGCGATCCCCATAGGTTTCACTGTAAAAAAATAAAATCCCCATTTATTATTTTAAGTTACTAGCTTTTGCCGGCGGCTTTGCTCGTGTGGATTTTGGGATTTGTTAAAATTGTTTTTAAAAGAAACAGTTTTTTTCGTCCCAACCGTACAAAATGTAATTTACAGGTTGATGTGTTAAAGTAATAAGTAACGTTTATTGCAGACCTTAGTCAGGGCGTATCGGCTACAAAACAAAGCTGTTTCATTCATTTGCGTCCAGGAATTATTATTTTTTGTGCTGCAAGTACAAAAAGACTTTTTTGGCATCTGGAACATAGAAAAAAAACAATTTGAGTACTTCTTTGTAAACTCCGTTAGTGGTTCTACTTTCAGGTGCTCGGATCAGCAGAGTTAGGTGAGCCCAGTCTAGAACAGGCAACGTAAAACTGTCCATATGAGAAGTAGACTTCCCTTAGGTCAATCCCCTCTACCTTCAAAGTCTGTCCCTGAGACTTGTTGATGGTCATCGCAAAACAAGCCCTTAGGGTGAACTGAAGCCTTTTGAATTGAAATGGATATTCTGAAGGTATAAGAGGTATTCGTGGTATGAACATTGACACCCACAGCCAGAACCGGTTAGTACCGCAGCCTTAATCACATTTCTATGGAGTGCTTTTACTTGCAATCTGATGCCATTACAGAGCTTAGGTGGGACGAGGTTCGGCAATAATATTACAGGTTCTCCCATGCTGGAACAGTGAGGGAATGTGCAAGGCCTGGCAATGAGAAGGAAGCCGACATGCTGGAGCAGTGAGGGAGTGTGCGAGCCCTGTGAGAGGGAAGTAGACATGCTGGATCAGTGAGGGAGTGTGTGAGCCCTGGCTGTGAGAGGGAAGAAGACATGCTGGAGCAGTGAGGGAGTATGCAAGCACTGGCTGTGAGAGGAGCTGTATAGAGACTCCATTCTGTGTGAAGTAACAGCTATCCTTTGATCTGCTGATCTAGTGTATCAACTGGATTTTTGGAAAATGGTAAGATACGTGTATTTTTTATTTTCCAGGAAGATTGTAAATTCAAATTTTCATGCCTGTAACATCTTTAGTTTTTCAATTATAGGCATACTGATAAAAGTATTCACCCCCCCCCTTAACTGGATTCTCTGAAAATGATAAATGCATATATATTTTTTTCCAATTAGAATCTAAATACCAAGTTTTAACATCGGTCTCCGGTTTTTGAGATGTAGGTATCCTGTTTAACCTCTTAACGATGGGTGGGTGTCGTTTGTAGGGAGAGGGTTAATGCCAGAGAGGCGTACTGGTATGCCTTGCCATCAGGTACCACCGCAGGGCTTTGATTCAGCCTGCTCCACAGCTGACATGCATTATTGGCTGTAGGGGTACAGCCTGAGTTCAGGCCATCTCTCTGCAGCCAAGCCAATGGCGTGCGGCGTGTGCCAACTGCAGGGAAGTCCGAGGCAGCCCATTTAAGCCAGTGGGAAGTACCAGTACACCCTGCGTCTTCAAGGCCAACCTGCAGCAGGAACCTGTTAAAATATTCACCCCCCCTTTTTCACCCCACTTGGATTTTCAGAAAGTGGTAAAACACGTGTTTTTTTAATGTTTCATGAAGATTGTAAATACCAATTTTCACACCTCTGGTTTTTGAAAGATAGTATTCACACCCCTTTTTCATCCTCCCCCTTAACTGGATTTTCAGAAAATAGTAAAACATTTTTTTTTGTTAAGAAAATTGTAAATACCAATTTTCACATCTGTAATATCTTCTGTTTTTGAGATATAGGTATCCTATTGAAAATATTCCCCCCACTTGGATTTTTGGAAAATGGTTAAACACATTTTAATTTTTCTAGAAAATTGTAGAATACCAATTTTCACACCTGTAACATCTTTGTTTTTTTAAATATAGGTATACTGATAACTGTATTCACCTCCCTTACTGGATTTTCAGAAAATGGTAGAATACATGTTTTTTTAATTTCCAAAAATCCTTCCTTAGTGGGTGCCTACGTCATAAAAACAATGTGTCTTCAAAATGTCACGTTTCCTAGGATAAATGGTTTGAGCTGGGCATTGATGAGTCAGTCAGGATTATTTCTGATATGAATTATCATTATTTGCAGCAAAAAGCCTTTTTATTGATTTATTTGAGTATTTTTCAGGTGAAATTTTTGGATTTCTGATTTTTTTTTTTAATTGAGGCTTTTTTTCTTTGCCGAATGCAGCGTTTTTTTTTCTTTCAGTCTGGCTGTGTTCGGCGGGTGCTGTCCTTGGTAATGAAACATATTTCAGCACCAAGGACAGGGTGATTACTTACCTTTTGTTTTTTTAACCCTAAGGCTAGGGTCAGACGAAAGCATTTTTCCCCGCGAACGTGAAAAAGTGCGTCCGAACGCATTGACGTATTTTTTCACGGAATGCGCAAAAACGGTCAGACGACGCGCATTTTCGGGCGTGATTTTGTACGGATCGTCAATAAAACTCTTTTTGCGTCTGGACGTTATGTAGGCTGGACATTAGCAGCGTCTGACATCTCCTAATCACGCAAACACGCCGCTATGCCGCAGCTGCGCACTCAGTACGTCAGTACTAGCGGTTCTGCGTTCTCAAAAAAATGCGTTCAAATTCCACTTGGGAAGCCTTCTAAGTGAAGTCTTCAAAGTGAGCACTTACAGGAGATCTTCTGGTGAGTGATTTAGATTTTTGTTTCAAACAGATCTTTTCTATTCATCTTAAGGTTTCAAGTTAGGTCTGGTGAGTAAATTAGGTTAGGCTGGTGACTCATTTTCATACCGATTAGCATACAATTGGAATCAATTGAGTGTATTTGCTTCAGGTTTAGCTTGTCCACCATTTGCTGGGGGAGGTGTTCTTAGGTGGCTATATAAAGATTGTGGAATATTAGCTTGTCTAATTGAGCTTGGGAAGCCTTCTAAGTGAAGTCTTCAAAGTGAGCACTTACAGGAGATCTTCTGGTGAGTGATTTAGATTTTTGTTTCAAACAGATCTTTTCTATTCATCTTAAGGTTTCAAGTTAGGTCTGGTGAGTAAATTAGGTTAGGCTGGTGACTCATTTTCATACTGATTAGCATACAATTGGAATCAATTGAGTGGTATTTGCTTCAGGTTTAGCTTGTCCACCATTTGCTGGGGGAGGTGTTCTTAGGTGGCTATATAAAGATTGTGGAATATTAGCTTGTTCTAATTGAGCTTGGGAAGCCTTCTAAGTGAAGTCTTCAAAGTGAGCACTTACAGGAGATCTTCTGGTGAGTGATTTAGATTTTTGTTTCAAACAGATCTTTTCTATTCATCTTAAGGTTTCAAGTTAGGTCTGGTGAGTAAATTAGGTTAGGCTGGTGACTCATTTTCATACTGATTAGCATACAATTGGAATCAATTGAGTGGTATTTGCTTCAGGTTTAGCTTGTCCACCATTTGCTGGGGGAGGTGTTCTTAGGTGGCTATATAAAGATTGTGGAATATTAGCTTGTCTAATTGAGCTTGGGAAGCCTTCTAAGTGAAGTCTTCAAAGTGAGCACTTACAGGAGATCTTCTGGTGAGTGATTTAGATTTTTGTTTCAAACAGATCTTTTCTATTCATCTTAAGGTTTCAAGTTAGGTCTGGTGAGTAAATTAGGTTAGGCTGGTGACTCATTTTCATACTGATTAGCATACAATTGGAATCAATTGAGTGGTATTTGCTTCAGGTTTAGCTTGTCCACCATTTGCTGGGGGAGGTGTTCTTAGGTGGCTATATAAAGATTGTGGAATATTAGCTTGTCTAATTGAGCTTGTGAAGCCTTCTAAGTGAAGTCTTCAAAGTGAGCACTTACAGGAGATCTTCTGGTGAGTGATTTAGATTTTTGTTTCAAACAGATCTTTTCTATTCATCTTAAGGTTTCAAGTTAGGTCTGGTGAGTAAATTAGGTTAGGCTGGTGACTCATTTTCATACTGATTAGCATACAATTGGAATCAATTGAGTGGTATTTGCTTCAGGTTTAGCTTGTCCACCATTTGCTGGGGGAGGTGTTCTTAGGTGGCTATATAAAGATTGTGGAATATTAGCTTGTCTAATTGAGCTTGGGAAGCCTTCTAAGTGAAGTCTTCAAAGTGAGCACTTAGAGATCTTCTGGAGATACTCTGGAGGTAGTCTGAGGTTAGACAGGAGGTAGAAAACCTACAAAAAGGTAAGATTTGTTGGTTTAAATCCATTCTTTTATAATGGCAGGCTTGGTCCAGTGTAAGAGCTGTCATGCATTTGTTTTTAGATCCAATTTTTGGAGGTTTGGAGTGTGCCTGATATGTAGGCAGCTCTCTTTATTGCAGCAGGAAATTGCCTGTTTGAAGTCTGAGATTTGTAAATTATCTGTTAGAGAAACTCAGGCTATGACTGTTACTAACCACTGCCACAGAGGCCTCCTAGGAGCGGCAGATGGACTACTGTAGGATCTGGTAGACTTAGAGTTGTGGAGAGAAGGCATGTCCCACAATCTGTGGCTCTTCTTAATTCTTTTGAGGCACTTTCAGAGTGTAGTGATAAGACGGATGTAGGCTCAGACACCATAGTTGAGGAACCACCATCCACTATGCCTAAGGTATGCAGCACTGCAACCAAGGACAAAAATGAAAAGGTGGGACTTGATAGAAGGCAATTGTTGCTGGGTGATTCTATCATAAGAGGTGTTGAGCTGGAGAGTAGTGGTTTGGTGAGATGTCTTCCTGGGGCTACTGCTCGTAGAGACAAGAGACGTATTCTCAATATTGTCAAACAAGCAAAGCAACAAGGGAAGTGGATGTTCTAGTCCATCTAGGGACAAATGACTTGGCTAGCAATGAGGTTTCTGAGATTAAGGAAGATTTTTGTGTTCTTGGAGGTGAAATACAGCAGATTGCGTCCACTGTGTCATTCTCTGAAGTTTTGCCTGTGCATAACATTCAAGATAGGCAGATGTGCAATAGGGAATTCAATTTGTGGCTTCGGGAATGGTGTCGGGAGCAAGGATTTGGCTTTGTGTCCCATGATAGCTCTAATTGGAGCAGAAAGGAACTGTATAAAAAAGATGGTTTGCATCTTACTCATAGGGGAACATATGTTCTCAGTGAGAAGTTCAAAGGTTTCGCAAAGAAATATTTAAACTAGGAGGGGGGACAAAAAAAGGGTAAAAAACAATCTGCCCGATTGTCCCCCAAAACTAAATCGGAGGGTGCAAGCAACATGCGAGGTAAAAAATGACAAGCTCAGAGTCGTGTCTACAAATGCTCGCAGTTTAGTCAATAAAATCAATGAACTAGAGGCAATGATGGCAGCTGAAAAAGTAGATTTAGTGGCGGTTACTGAGACATGGTTCAGTGAGAAAAATAACTGGGACATAACAATACCGGGGTACTCTTTATATAGAAAAGACAGAGAAGGTAGGAAAGGAGGAGGAGTGGCCCTGTATGTGAAAAACAACATAAAAACGAACCAAATAAAAGTGAGCGAGGTGAACATAGAGTCAGTTTGGGTTACGCTAACATTTGGCAATCATACAGTAGCTCGTGTAGGTGTGATCTATAGACCCCCTGGACAAGCAGAAGAACTAGATAATCTGCTGGTTGAGGAAATAGCCAAAATGGCAATGAAGGGGGAAGTTATTATCATGGGGGACTTTAATCTTCCTGATGTGAACTGGAAAACCAAAACAGCTGGGTGCACCAGGAGTACAAATATTCTAAACTCCCTACTGGGATTATCTCTAACACAAGTAGTTGAGGAGCCGACCCGTAAAGAGGCCATATTGGATTTAATACTCACAAATGGAGGTTTGGTATCGGACGTTGTTGTAGGTGAAAATTTGGGATCTAGTGATCACCAGTCAGTATGGTTTAATATAACAACAGGGATGGAGCCGCACCACACAAGAACGAAAGTTTTAGACTTTAAAAAAACAGATTTTTCTAAAATGAGATTTTGTGTGAAGGAGTCATTATCAGACTGGAGGAGTTTAAAGGGAGTCCAGGAGAAATGGGATTATTTAAAGGAAGCATTATTGAAGGCCACAGGAAATTGCATTCGGCTTGTTAGCAAAAACAAAAAAGGGAAGAAACCACTGTGGTACTCTGCAGAAGTGGCCAAAATAGTGAAGAACAAAAAGACAGCATTCAATAATTATAAAACAACTCAGAGTGAAGAAGATAGGCAAACCTATAAGATTAGGCAGAAAGAGGCAAAGCAATTTATAAGAGCTTCCAAAGCACATGCAGAAGAGAAAATAGCTCAGTCAGTAAAAAAGGGGGACAAAACATTTTTTAGATACATAAACGAGAAAAGAAAAGTAAAACAAGGATTAGTTAGATTAAAAACAAAGGAAGGAAGGTATGTAGAAGAGGATAAAAGTCTCGCTGACTGCCTCAATGAATATTTTTGTTCAGTCTTTGCAGAAGAAAAGGAAGGAAAGGGACCTCAGTTAGGAGAGAACACTAAAGAGACATTTACATATCAGTTTACAGAGGAGGAGGTTCTACAGCAGCTGTCTAAAGTAAAGACAAATAAGTCAATGGGGCCTGATGGGATCCACCCTAAATTATTAAAAGAGCTCAGTGATGTAATAGCAAAACCGTTAACAGATTTATTTAACCAATCCTTGTTAACGGGAGTCGTCCCAGAAGACTGGAAATTAGCAAATGTTGTGCCCATTTACAAGAAGGGTAGTAGGGAGGAATCGGGAACTATAGGCCAGTTAGTCTTACGTCAGTAGTGGGGAAATTAATGGAAACCATGTTAAAGGAAAGGATTGTTGAACATCTAAAAACACATAGATTACAGGATCAGAAACAACATGGGTTTACCTCAGGGAGATCATGCCAAACTAATCTTATTGATTTTTTTGATTGGGTAACAAAAATAATAGACACAGGTGGTGCAGTAGACATTGCTTATTTAGATTTCAGTAAGGCTTTTGATACTGTTCCGCATAGAAGGCTTATCAATAAATTGCAATCTTTGAGTTTAGATTCCAATATTGTTGACTGGATTAGGCAGTGGCTGAGTGACAGGCAACAGAGGGTTGTGGTAAATGGAGTTTATTCGGCACAAGGTCTTGTTACCAGTGGGGTACCTCAGGGGTCAGTACTTGGACCCATTCTCTTTAATATTTTTATTAGTGATATTGCAGAAGGTATTAATGGAAAAGTATGTCTTTTTGCTGATGACACAAAGATTTGCAACAGGGTTGACGTTCCTGGAGGGATCAGCCAAATGACAAATGATTTAGGTAAACTAAAAAAATGGTCGGAGTTGTGGCAATTGAGTTTTAATGTGGATAAGTGCAAGATAATGCACCTGGGACGTAAAAACCCAAGGGCTGAATATAGAATATTTGATACAGTCCTAACCTCAACATCTGAGGAAAGGGATTTAGGGGTCATTATTTCAGAGGATCTAAGGGTAAGTAGTCAATGTAATAGAGCAGCAGGAAATGCTAGCAGAATGCTTGGTTGTGTAGGGAGAGGTATTAGCAGTAGGAAAAGGGAAGTGCTCATGCCACTGTACAGAGCACTGGTGAGACCTCACTTGGAGTACTGTGTGCAGTACTGGAGACCGTATCTCCAGAAGGATATAGACATCTTAGAGAGAGTTCAGAGAAGGGCTACTAAAATGGTGTACGGCTTGAAGGAGAAAAGTTACCAGGAAAGGCTTAATGATCTTAACATGTACAGCTTGGAAAAAAGACGAGACAGAGGAGATATGATAGAAACATTTAAATACGTAAAGGGAATCCACAAGGTAGAGGAAGGGAGTATATTTAAAAGGAAACAAAATAGCAAAACAAGAGGACATAGTCTTAGATTAGAGGGGCAAAGGTTTAAAAGTAACATCAGGAAGCATTATTTTACTGAGAGGGTGGTGGATACATGGAACAGTCTTCCAGTAGAAGTGGTAGAGGCCAAAACAGTAATTGAATTTAAGCAAGCATGGGATAGGCATAAGGCTATCCTAAACAAAAGATAAATCCAGGTTAAGTATCCATGTAATTGGGCAGACTAGATGGGCCGAAAGGTTCTTATCTGCCGACATTTTTCTATGTTTCTATGTTTCTATGTTGCACGGCCGGACTTTTGTGCGGCCGTACATCGTATATTGGCCGTCATTGCCCGTCATCTGCTGCTAGTGCGGCCGTAATTATGTGCGCCAGAACGCACGTTAAAAGTGCGCTGGTCTGACCCCAGCCTTATTCATCCGTTTCACATTCCAAAATAACAAAAACGAAATAACGATTCGATACGAAATACGAACGCACCGAAACAAACTAAAAAACGTAACAAATCGATACGAAACAATTCTTTTTCCTTGCAAACATGTCTAAGCTGCATAAAGCCACATCATCCGTTTTACAGAAGATATGATAATCTCTATATACCTCTAATCCAACATTAAGAACTCAATATTTTAAACATAAAACAGATCACATTTAACATTTCTTTCAAAGTGTTGAAATAGTAAAGGCATATTCAGTAATTAGGTAATATTTTTAAGATACCGGTACATATAGGACTATGATATTATACATCACACTCGGCTTCGGGCAGATCACTTTCTTCAGTCTTTATTACATTTTGCAGAATAAGACATTCGTTTGTTTATTTCTTTTATTTTTCCGCCATTTTCTTGGGAGTGCGCTCAAAACACCAATGTTGTCTGGATATTAACAGTCTAATCTAGACACAATGCCTACACACCACGCCGCCAACAGGATGCTTTCAGAGTTGCAATTGGTTTGTTCAGCATCAGATGTGTATGACGTTTGTTAAATAAGGCTCCTGATTGGAGGAAGCTTGTTTGCAGAGGGAAGGCATCAGCAATTTTGCAGCACAACCCCGCGGTTCACCAGTGTAAGGCCAGTTACTCCTGTGGCATCACATTCTGGTCTGCGGCCATTGATGCAAGTGTGCTAGCGTGAGCTGAGCGTGGTAACACTCAGAACAGACCCACATCTGTTATCTGGTACAGTTACTCCCGTGTCTAAGACGACCCCTAATTTCTGGCTTAAAGATTTTAGGCAAAAGTATAGTCTTATATACGGAAAAATATGCTATGCAGATGTGTTGACGATTTTTACTGCACAGGAAAGGGTTATACATGGTTATTAAAAGGTGCATACATGGTCGATGCTTCCTCTAGGCAAGCTAGGCAACCGCCTAGGGCGCACTGTCGCCTAGGCGCAGCCGGCCCCAACACAGGTTCCATTATTTTACCCCATCCTCATTGTTTGCTTGCGTAGCTGGCAGTGGCGGTTCACAAAGCGGACCTTCCCACTAGTGGCACAGAAGGTGGGCATCTTCTGGTGACGCGCAGGTGCCAACAGATGACGTGCGGGCGCCACAAGAGGCAGAGGAAAGAAAGGCACAGAAGAAAGAGGCACAGAGGAGAGAAAGAAAAAAAAGAGGCAGATGACAAGAAAGGCAGATGAAAGAAAGAGGCCAAAAAGGGGAAAGGAAAGAGGCACAGAAAACAAAGAAAAAAGGCACAAAAGAGGCACAGAAAAAATAAAGAGGCACAGAGGAAAAAAAGAGGCAGATGAAAGTGGCAGAGGAAAAAAAAGGCAAAAGAAAGAAAAAGAGGCACAAAGGGCAGAGGAAAGAAAGGCACAAAGGGCAGAGGAAAGAAAGAGGCACAAAGGGCAGAGGAAAGAAAGAGGCACAAAGGGCAGAGGAAAGAAAGAGGCACAAAGGGCAGAGGAAAGAAAGAGGCACAAAGGGCAGAGGAAAGAAAGAGGCACAAAGGGAAGAGGAAAGAAAGAGGCATAAAGGGCAGAGGAAAGAAAGAGGCAGATGAAAGAAAATGCAAACTAAAGAGGGACAGGGGCAGAGGAAAAAAAGCGGCACAGACAGGGCCTGACCAACGGAGGGGTATGATGGGCACCGAACCACCGTGTGTGTCCCCCTACATAGTGTGTGTCATCTCCCTGTATTTCAATAGACCATTTTTTCCAGGGGGCGCAAGTAGCTGGTTTTGCCTAGGGTGCAAAATAGTCTAGCACCGGCCCTGGGTGCACAGCATGGTTGTCCATTACTACCTCTACTGTTTGACATACAGTGAATATGAGGTCACAAGATCCCCACGAGGTCCAAAAAACAACACTGAAACACGTTAAATAATAACACGAGTCACAAGGTAGTGCATGGCGGAGTGAGGAGGCAGCGCATGGACTCGGCTGGAAAAGAAAGGTGCATGTTGTTTAGGTCAGGCGGGAATAACTGTCTCAAGGTTTGTTTAACCCCTTAGGGACCGGGCGGTTTTATGCCAGTGCAAAAACGCATTAACGCGAGGGGCAAAACCCTTTGCGCAGAACGTTGTATTACAAAGTCAGCGCAACAAACGCGCATATACGTCTACCGTGGGTGAACCTGCGCGAACGCTGCGCGAGCTTACTGTACTGCGCGTCCTATACTTAACATTGTGAGCGCAAATGCGTTTGTGCGCTGGTACGCGGATGGTATTACAATCTATGCGCAGTTTGTAACGCACAGCCTTTGCGCGTATAATTTTAGCAACTCCTAAAAGCTGGTGTTAACGGCAAATTCTATCAACCTGCCGAACCCAAATACACCAGCCCAAAAAAAAATACACAGCAAAGTATAGTTACACATTCTACACATACCCAAACAATAAAATGGAGAAGTTGTGCGTGTTTTTTTATTGATGCAGCATATATGTGCAGATTGACTTTGACAGGCGCAAAAACTTAACGTGAGATAATTGTGGTTCTTAATTCTGATTGGCTGAATCGGGTGAAAAAAACAGTCCGCACACTAATTTCTGCGCGCAACGTTGCTGTCCGTGCGTTTTTGCGCGTCCGTTTTATGCACGTTATTTTTGGACGGATGAAAAAATGCTCGAGGATTGTAATACCAGCGTTGATTTACACGCGTTAATGTTTGACGCTTAACGCAAAAATTCACACGTTGCGCGAGCATTTATGCGTGAATAATGTAATAGGGCCCTTAGTGCTTAGGTCAAATTTTCCTCTTACTCGTTTATGCAACCCACACATATTATACACAGTTTTTCCCGCCATTAGATGGACTTTCTAAAAATACCATTATTTCCATCATATCGTATAAGTTACTATAAAAAGAAATATGAAATATGATGAAAAAAAATGGTAAAAACACACTTTTTCGGGAATTTAATCCCCAAAATCTACAATCACTAAAAAAGTCCCCGGCTAAATAGTTTAAAAATTTTGTCCTGAGAATAGAAATACCCAATTTTTACATGGTTTTTGCTTTTTAACCCCTTCACTGCTGAGCCAGTTTATGTGCACTGAGCTCATTCTGACCGTTTTATGCTCATTATTTTTAGATGACAGCATAGGTCCTATTTAACTTAAACCCCCCCCCCACAGACAAAATTTTTTAAAAAAAAGTTATTTTTATTATTATTATTATATATTTTTTTTTAATTGGAAAGGCCAGGTTTGGTGTAAAAATAACAATGATGCCACACATGACCCCTTGGCAGCTAGGGGGTTAACTGGCCCACTGACATCCTCACACATATGGTGAGGATGTCAGAGGGTGGAGGGGGACCCAGAGGCTTGGCTGACATCCAGGATGTCAGCCACCTCCAGGTTTGAATTGTGATTCAGCAGCAAATGGGTTAATGCTGTACACTGCTAAAAAGGGGAGACTCTCCCCTTTCCAGTGGTACAACTTGCATCGCTCTAGGGTTAATGGTTGGGGCGATAGATGGCTCCAAAGGAACCAACCCCTCCCCTTCCTGAATTTTACATACCGGCGCCTGCTGATGACGTCGTCATGTAGTTTAATGACGTTGTAGCGCTCACTCCCGGAGGAGCCGCTGAAAATGAACCACAGGTCAGTCTCCCCGCACTAGGGAATAAATATACTCCAGCACAGTTGTGGATTTTTATAATTTATATAGTTTACTAGAGTAAAAATCATATAATCAGACACGGTGTTCGTAGATATATTTACAGTATTTCGTATCGCGGTAAACGCGCAGCGGAAAAAGAAATGCGAGACTTCGTATTTCTGAAAAATGCGCGACCGAACAGAAAAGTTCAATGCTTCGTAATTACGAGAAACGCGCAGCGGAAAGAGAATACAATATTTCGTAATTTCGAGAAACACGCAGCGGAAAACAAAATAAGATGCGAATCTTTGCCCCTTTTTCGGATACTAGGGAGTGAGTCCCGAACAGGTTAAGTCCCGAACTGTGAGTGTATGTGTGTGTTATGGTACCCGGGTACTATTCAACTGGCCAGTGAATCTTTTAAACGATGTCTTCGACTAGTCAAGTTGGGGCCCTGTGGGTTTTAAAATAAACAACAGCGTGCTTTCTTGACTTTGTAAAACCGGCCTTGGAGGCCTCTCACCCATCCGCTCGATCACCAAGGCTCCGCTGACCCAGGACGTCTCTCCGCTTGATGCCTTGCTGGGATACCGGCTACTGGATCTGTGGTCAGGCTTTCTTTGCTCCGGCCTGGACTGTCCAGCTACCGCCTGCTCTCCCATCCAATGGACTTGCGGTACTCCTTACTCGGGGTCCTCTGCTTGTCTTGATAGCAGCTTGGGTAATGTCTGTGGATAACTAGGGCTCCTTCTTGCAAGGCTGGATAACCCCACTTGGAATCCTGATAGGCCACACTTGCGCTCCGGCCTAGTCACGGTTCCGCTCTGCAGCACTGTGTCCTCTCTCATGCACTCCCTGGCGCGCTCTGCCAGCTATCTCTGTCCTCAGACCTCACAGCTTGATGTAGACAGATCTCTGCAGGGTCACTGTCCCGATCCCCCAGCACCAGCGAGGTAGCCCCTGCGCTCTGGCCTGGTCACGATCCTGAACAGCCCTGCCTGCTTCTTTCTCCTTCCAGCTCCCAGTCCCAGCTCACTCTGAGCATGCATTCCACGAGGCTGCTGATGCCTTTCCTTTCCTACCCACCCACTTCCTGTATTCACCGCAAAGCATGCTAGAAAACGTAGTCCAGTGCTTTCCTTGGTTGTCCAGCATTAATCCACCAGTCTCTGTCTCCCTCTGGTGGCCATTGTAAGTAAATGCAGCAGAACAGTCTTTGTAAACACAGCGCTACAACGTCATCGGACGTGCCGGCCCCCAGGAAATGGCGAGGCAAGTTTCCAGCTTGCCAGGCACGCTGTGGGAGCCTGCGAGGGAGGTGAGTATCGGCGGGAGGGAGGTTAGGAGCCTGCTGACGTACCATGTATGTCCGCGGGTCTAAGGGAGACCCGTGGGCAGGACGTACATGGTACATCAGCGGTCCCTTAGGGGTTAATATTAGGGATGAGCCGAACACCCCCCAAGTTCAGTTCGGGCCCGAACCCGAACTTTCCATATGTTCGGGTCCGAACCCGAACTCCATGCAAGTCAATGGGGCTGAAAATTCAGTTTTTAGAGTGCCCTCCAAGAGGGCATATATGCTACATATTTGCCATAAAAGGTGTATGGGGGTCCGGGTAGTGCCCTGGGGGACAGGAAACAAGGACAAAAAGTAAAAAAAAATGTTTTTAAAGGGACAGTGAGTTTTCCATGAAATAAGGGTTAAAAATAAAAACGAAAAATTCCTTCAAATATCGTGCCTAGGAGGTCCCCATAACCTGCCCGTGAAGTGGCGGATTTCTAGGATGTATAGAAACACTTCAAAACAAAAAAATGACGTTTCAAATGACGGTAAATGCTTTTCCTTTAATCTATCCATAAACAACTGCTTGGGGCGGCAGTCTGTATGAAAAGAGGAGACATTTTCGGACACGCAGAAAAAGTTTACTGATTTTTTTGGTGGTGAAAAGCAGGAGAATGACTGGAGAATGGAAAATTCTAGACCAAATAGCCGATTTGGGGCGGCAGCCTGTATGAAAAGACATTTTAGGACGCGCAGAAAAAGTTTACAGATTTTTTGGCGGTGAAAAGCAGGAGAATGACTGAAGAATGGAAACTTCTAGACCAAATAGCCGATTTGGAAAGTGAGATAAATGGGAGAATTTTTCTGGTTTGGCTATTTTGACCTAGAATTTTCTCTTCAGTCATTCTCCTGAGTTTCACCTTTCTCTGAATAACCCTGTCAGGGTTATTCAGAGAGCGGTGAAGAGCAGGAGAATGACTGGAGAATGGAAAATTCTAGGTCAAAATAGCCAAACCAGAAAAATTCTCCCATTTAGGCTGGGGTCAGACTAGCAAATTTTTAACGTGCGTTTAGGCGCACTTAATCACGGCCGCACTAGCAGCAAATGACGGGCAATGACGGCCAATATACGAAGTACGGTCGCACGAAAGTCCGGCTGCGCAACGCAAGTGGAAAATGAACGCATTTTTTCGAGAACACAGAACCGCTAGTACGGACGTACAGAGTGCGCTGCGTCCACTAGCGGCGTGTGTGCGTGATTTGGAGACGTCAGACCCTGCTCATGTCCGGCCAACATAACGTCCAGACACCCAAAGTTTCCTGGTTTGGATCCGTAAAAAATCACGAACAAAAATGCGCATCGTATGACCGTTTTCGCGCATTCCGTGAAAAAATACGGCAATGCATTCGGACGCACTTTTTGACGGTCGCTGTGAAAAATGCGTTAGTCTGACCCTAGCCTTATCTCACTTTCCAAATCGGCTATTTGGTCCAGATTGTTCTCTTTTCCTGCCATTCTCCTGGTTTTCACCTTTCTCTGGTTTGGCAACATGAACAGGTATAAAGTAAAAAAAAAAACATGTATTTTTATTTGTGTGTTATCTTTATTAATGCAGCAATATTGTTCACATTGCAATTATAATGTGAACGATGATGCACTAATGATTTTTTTCTATGGGGTGTGTTTGCTATAAATCACGTAATTCCCCCCACAAAATGTAACAAGTCCCCATTTCTAATTTTTATACAAGCGCACCCCATAGAAAATATAACCGCAAACGCTCATCTGCTAAAATGTGAAAAAAACAACACTTTACACACTGCAGATGATTAAAAATTCAATTTTTATTGCATTTTTTTCATAATATACAGGCAGGACAGGACGTATAGATATAAAAATTATATATTATAAATCTGTGGAATCTGCCGGAAAGAACGATATCTAACATGTCGGTCATTTAACAAAATGTGGCTTCAAAATCACGTTTAAACATGATGAGCAAAAGCGGTAAAAATGAGCTGAGCACACAGTGGTGAAATACAGCATATTAGAAGTTTTAGGAGGGAAATTAAAACTTCTCAAATCTCAATCAGAGGCAGACACCACCCCACCCTCTCAGTATAGTCTACAATGTATTAAATTGATTAGACCAGCCTAAAACACCTGTTATGACATTTGAAAACCAGAGGTCACTTAGAGTTGAGAATCTTTCCACGTACACATTAGTTTTTAATTCAATATCTAATAAACCGTTGCTTATAATATTCTGCAGTAAAGAGTCTCTTTATTTCTAGATCTTTTTGTATTTTTTTAAGCACTTTCTATACTTTTTTCAAAATTTCTTTTTTTTTTCGAACTCGAACCGAACACACCCAAAAAGTTTGAAGTTCGCAAACTTTCGAACAACCAAAGTTCGGGCCGAACTCCGAACCATCCGAACCCGAACATCTCATCCCTAGTTAATATATCAGGGGAAGAATATGGGAAAAGTTAAACCCCAGAGGGATCTGTTCACAAAGCAGAGAAACGGAGTTCAATTTCTGTGCTTTTCACCACAATTTGGCGATTCCATTTCACCATTAACTATTTATTGAATGTTTTCTGTATTGTGCCGAATATGGAGTCTCCGAAGCAGTTATTGACAGGGTTATTCAAAGAGAATCGAAAAGTCACCGTACGTACAACATTTGCCGAACTGCCTGCTCTCTGGATAGCCAAATGGCCAGGAAAGGTAACCGTGCCCTGAATTTCACTGTTCGGTTACCCTTCGGTCACAATTCGGATCTCTTTGAATAACCCCCTGTATGTTGCCGACAAGTGGTGAATGCCACTGAGCTGAAAAAAAAAGGACGTCTCCTAATAGTAGGTTCAACCGATAAAATATAGTAAAAATGTGTATAAATAATAAACTTCCTTTAAAAAGATAATGTAAAGGTCTGTTACAGAAATAAAAATAATGAAATGGTTCTTTAAGGATGTCCTTTCCACTGATACCAAACATGACCATGTTCAAAGTAAAATAAAAATTCTGAAAATAATAATAAAAAAAGTGTTTAAATTTTTTATTAATGCAGCAATATTGTTTCCATTTCATTTATAATGTGAACAATTATGCTGCACTAATGTTTTTTTCAATGGGGGGTTTGCTAAAAATCTCAAAATCCCCCCCAAAAAAGTAACGAGATCCCATTTGATTTTTTTTTTAACAAGGGCACCCCATAGAAAATATAATCGAAAGGACTCGCGTTATAAAATGTGAAAAAAATCACTTTACACCCTGTAGATGATTGAAAATTCAAATTTTATTGCATCTTTTACTACAATATTCAGGCAGGGCATGACCGTTACAGTTACAAGCATTTATAAAGTGCCAGTTCCGTAGCGCTGTGCAAAAGGGAGAGGCAGAATAACAAATATACATACACATTACACACACCAAACAGTAGGAGAGAAGACTCTGCTCGAGAGCTTACAATCTAAGAGGAGAGGGGTGACACGCTAGATGAGGGTGAACAGAGTACAAGTAGCAGAGGTGCATGTGAGCAGTGTGGGAAAAACGAGCAAGAAATTAACAGAGCGGGATTAGGAAGTCAGTAATGATATATTATGAATCTGCCTAGTCTGACGAAAAAAAGGATATATAATATGTCTGGGTCGTATAATAAAACGTGACTTCAAATCGCGTTTAAACATAATGAGCAAAAGCGGTAAAAATGAGCTCAGCACACAGGGGGTGAAATAACTCAGCAGTGAAAGGGTTAAAAAATAATATAAAGGTCTGATACAGAATTAAAAAATAATAAAGGTCCCTTAAAAGATAATATAAAAGGTCTGATATAGAATAAAAAACAATAAAGGTCTGATACAGAAATAATAAATACAAAATAATAGAGGTCCCTTAAAAGATAATAAAAAGGTCTGATACAGAATTAAAAAATAATAAAGGTCCCTTAAAAGATAATATAAAGGTCTGATACAGAATTAAAAATAAAGGTCCCTTAAAAGATAATATAAAGGTCTGATACAGAATTAAAAATAATAAAGGTCCCTTAAAAGATAATATAAAGGTCTGATACAGAATTAAAAATAATAAAGGTCCCTTAAAAGATAATATAAAGGTCTGATACAGAATTAAAAAATAATAAAGGTCTGATACAGAAATAATAAATACAAAATAATAGAGGTCCCTTAAAAGATAATAAAAAGGTCTGATACAGAATTAAAAAATAATAAAGGTCCCTTAAAAGATAATATAAAGGTCTGATACAGAATTAAAAATAAAGGTCCCTTAAAAGATAATATAAAGGTCTGATACAGAATTAAAAATAATAAAGGTCCCTTAAAAGATAATATAAAGGTCTGATACAGAATTAAAAATAATAAAGGTCCCTTAAAAGATAATATAAAGGTCTGATACAGAATTAAAAAATAATTAAGGTCCCTTAAAAGATAATATAAAGGTCTGATACAGAATTAAAAATAAATGTCCCTTAAAAGATAATATAAAGGTCTGATACAGAATTAAAAATAATAAAGGTCCCTTAAAAGATAATATAAAGGTCTGATACAGAATTAAAAATAATAAAGGTCCCTTAAAAGTTAATATAAAGGTCTGATACAGAATTAAAAAATAATAAAGGTCCCTTAAAAGATAATATAAAGGTCTGATACAGAATTAAAAATAAAGGTCCCTTAAAAGATAATATAAAGGTCTGATACAGAATTAAAAATAATAAAGGCCCCTTAAAAGATAATAAAGGTCTGATACAGAATTAAAAATAATAAAGGTCCCTTAAAAGTTAATATAAAGGTCTGATACAGAATTAAAAATAATAAAGGTCCCTTAAAAGATAATATAAAGGTCTGATACAGAATTAAAAATAAAGGTCCCTTAAAAGATAATATAAAGGTCTGATACAGAATTAAAAATAATAAAGGCCCCTTAAAAGATAATATAAAGGTCTGATACAGAATTAAAAAATAATAAAGGTCCCTTAAAAGAGAATATAAAAGGTCTGATATAGAATAAAAAACAATAAAGGTCTGATACAGAAATAATAAATACAAAATAATAGAGGTCCCTTAAAAGATAATAAAGGTCTGATACAGAATTAAAAAAACAATAAAGGTCTGATACAGAAATAATAAATACAAAATAATAGAGGTCTGATACAGAATTAAAAAATAATAAATAATATAATAGTTTGTTACAGAATTTTAAAAAAGTAGTTTAGAAAATAAAATAAGCAAATGTCTTAAATACAAAAAGGTCTTTTTATTAAATAAAAAATGGATTTTTGCAAAAAATAAAAATATTAAATGGTCTTTTTAAAAAAAATTCAATATATTCCATTTATTACATTAAATCCTATGGGATTTGCCCGTTTAAACCTGTTTAATTGAAACACCAAAAATCTGTTACAGTTACAAGTTTCTATAAAGCACTAATAAGTTCCGTAGCGCTGTACAATGGGAGGCAGAACAACAAATAAACGTACAGGTTAAGGCTAGGGTCAAACGAACGCATTATTCGCCGCGACCGTCAAAAAGTGCGTCCGAACGCATTGACGTATTTTTTCACGGAATGCGCGAAAACGGTCATACGATGCGCATTTTCGTGCGTGATTTGTTACAGATCCAAACCAGGAAACTTTGGGTGTCTGGACGTTATGTTGGCCGGACATGAGCAGCGTCTGATGTCTCCTGTTCACGCACACACGCCGCTATGCGGATGCAGCGCACTCTGTACGTCAGTACTAGCGGTTCTGCGTTCTCGAAAAAATGCGTTCGTTTGCTGCTTGCGTTGCGCGGCCGCACTTCTGTTCGGGAGAAGCTCGGGAGAAGTCGTGAAGGCGGGAGTTGGGGGTGTGGGGACGTGGAGCTGATAGCGTCATATCATTGGCCGAGCGAAGTGGTCGGGATGGGATGTACCTGTTAATAAGGGAGGAGATGTAGGCAGCGGCGCAGTATGGAGAGTGTTACATGTGACCAATATAAAGAACTGGATTCTATAGGAAACAGGAGCCAGTGTAGAGATTGACAAAGGGGTGAGGTGTGAGAGGTGCGGGAGGTGAGGTGTGAGAGGTGAGGGAGGTGAGAGGAATATTCCGACTGATGAAGCCTGCAGGACAGCAGGAGAAACGTGTTTCGCCTTAGACATTGCATCTTGGGTTTGAGATTCCAACTGGCTATCCACACCAACCTATCTAACATCGAAAGAGGGCGAGACCCCCCGATAGTGGTCTGGGGACTATACTACGGAGCCACCACCTCCGGAGGCTCCAGGACATGTGAGTGTATCCCTTCATATATGGATATATGACAATATTGCACCATATTTTGCTCTGTTCCTGAGGTACATCTGGCTCATTGTGTCACGTTCCAACCCTGTCTCCCTGCCCTCTGTATTCCTTATGTCTGTGTTTCCCTGTGCTGCTTTCCCTGACATGCAGCTCAGGGGTTAAGTTCATTGCTCGTTGAGCTTCTGCTGGTGATATGGGCTGATTACTCCCCTATATAAAGCCATGGGCCCATATCACCATGCTCTTGCATCCTGGTTCACTTCAGCTACAGATTTGTTCCTGAGAGCTCCCTGTTATTCTATCCTAGTGCTTTCTCAGTGTTCCCCCCTTGTCTGAGTTCTAGGTTTCTGATTGACTTCCTGGTATTGACCCTCTGGCCTGGCTGACGGATTTTCTCTGGTGCTATTTCCCCGCTTTGGCTCAAGGTATACGTTTTGGTTTTGACCCCTGGCTTATTCATTGACCACTCTTCTGGACATCCCTAGTGGTTCTGTGCTTATCGTATTATATGTTGTGTATCCTTGTAGACCACGGCTTTAGTTTATTGAAGTCCTTCCCTGCTAGTTATTGAGTATATCTCCTTTAGGTGTCTGTGTTTTTCCCAGGACTCTGCACGGCTACAAAGTAACCTTTTTCCATTAGTGCAGATGCGGCCACTCTAAGGACCGATCTATCAGTATAGGGCTCCTTCGGTATTAGCCGTGCAGAGGTCCCCAGTGTCTACTGTGGTTTATTTCCTTATCCTGATAGTTGTGTCACGCATCTCTGCGTATAGCGGCTTTTCCTCTTACCTGGGCCCTACTTGGCGCATGCCAGGTACCGCCATTGTGGCTGAGCGTGACACATTGATTCCATCTGGGATACGAATACATTGATTGATGGGAGAAGCCCCCCATAGAGGCTTACAGGTGAAAATCACAAGCCAATACAGGCTCCAGGCTTGTGAGTGTAAACTCTGTAGTCTGTGTGAACACCAGCCATATTGATATTTTGATACTTTATCTCTGTTTTATAGGATTACGATACAAGCTTGTGGTATTCTGCATTTTGGTATATATATTTTGGTCCTTTTCACGCGCTCCCTATTATACATTTTATGTATCGTCTCTTGTTCTTATATCTTAATAAGCCGCACGATATTGTTATGAGTAGGGATGAGCCGAACACCCCCATGTTCGGTTCGCATTCGAACAATTTCAAAAGTTCGAGTTCGAACGCGAACACGAACCGAACTCAATGCAAGTCAATGGGACTCAAAAGTTTGATTTTTAGAGTGCCCTCCAAGAGGGCATATATGCAAGATATTTGCCATAGAAGGTGTATGGGGGTCCGGGTAGTGCCCTGAGGGACAGGAAACAAGGACAAAAAGTTTTTTAAAAAGTTTTTAAAGGAACAGTGAGTTTTTCATGAAATAAGGGTTAAAAATAAAAACAAAAAATTCCTTCAAATATCGTGCCTAGGAGGTCCCCATAACCTGCCCGTGAAGTGGCGGATTTGTAGGATGTATAGAAACATTTAAAAACAAAAAAAATGAAGTTTCAAATGATGGTAAACGGTTTTCCTTTAATCTATTCATAAACAACTGCTTGGGGCGGCAGCCTGTATGAAAAGAGGAGACATTTTAGGACACGCAGAACAAGTTTAGTGATTTTTTTGGCTAAATTATGGTGAAACTTATGCAGGCTTTGGATGAAAGTAACAATAGGTGCTTTAAAATTGGGCCTTTAGTGTCGGCAACAGTGCCGTCACACCGTAACCCCCTCTGTGGTATTGTGGAAGAGTGCAGGGTTGGACCCTGTGGTCCAAAATATTAAAATGATATGAATCTGGTAATATAGGCGTCAGTGTCAGTGCAGCCAAATATTGTGCCTTTGGTGGCAGCAAGTGCCTTCACACCGTAACCCTTTTGTGGTATTGTGGAAGATTAGAACAATTCCCAGATATTTTGTAGAAATGAGACCCCCCCCAATAGCTGCTGGCAGACTGGCAGTAAGAACACACACTAACAATCTCCTCTCAAAAAACTCGTGCTGGAGCTGCAAGGGACGCCTTATATAGTGTGCTGCAGGACTTAGCTCTGTGAGCCCATGATTGGGCAAAATTTGCCCAATCAGGACTCTGAGCCATGACTGGCATAGTCTTGCACCTATCTTGCACCTAAACTGTGGTCAGGTGCAAGGCTGCAGCCAATTACAAGCTTAAGGCCAGTGGAAAAAGTGCATTGTGGTCTATTGTGGTGCATTGTGGACAAACATGCTGCGAACACGCAGAAATGTTTGAAGTTCGCGAACATATGAACTGGCGATGTTCGAATCGAACTCCGAACATATCGAACCGAACAGCTCATCCCTAGTCATGAGCACCTTAACTACTTAGAAACAATTGTTGATCCCAAGGTGGATTTTTTTTGTGGGAGGGCATACGTAAATATGGCCCACCAGTTTACCCCATGACTGAAAAGCAGCGTGAGCGGTTATGGTTGGCTACACAGCAGCCTGTGGCCTGATTTTGGATAGGACTCACGCTCACTAGAGGTGCCGTGACATTGGTGGTGAGCTTACACAGTGGCGTAGCGTGGGTTGTCAGTGCCCGGGGCCAGCCAAGAATTGTGCGCCCCCCCCCCCAACCTGTGGACACGTTATCGATATTGCCCCAGCCAGCTCACCTGGATATTGCCCCAGCTCACACATGGATTTGCCCCAGCTCACACATGGATTTGCCCCAGCTCACACATGGATTTGCCCCAGCTCACACATGGATATTCCCCAGCTCATGGATATTGCCCCAGCTCATGGATATTGCCCCAGCTCACACATGGATATGCCCCAGCTCACACATGTATATGCCCCAGCTCATGGATATTGCCCCAGCTCACGGATATTGCCCCAGCTCACACATGGATATGCCCCAGCTCACACATGGATATGCCCCAGCTCACACATGGATATGCCCCAGCTCACACATGGATTTGCCCCAGCTCACACATGGATTTTCCCCAGCTCACACATGGATATGCCCCAGCTCACACATGGATATGCCCCAGCTCACACATGGATATGCCCCAGCTCATGGATATTGCCCCAGCTCATGGATATTGCCCCAGCTAACACATGGATATGCCCCAGCTCATGGATTTGCCCCAGTTCATGGATATTGCCCCAGCTAACACATGGATTTGCCCCAGCGCTCACATGGATTTGCCCCAGCTCACACATGGATTTGCCCCAGCTCACACATGGATTTGCCCCAGCTCACACATGGATTTGCCCCAGCTCTCACCTGGATATTGCCCCAGCGGCAGCCAGCTCATACATGGATATTGCCCCAGCTCCGGATCCAGCAGGGGTTGGGGCCCAGATGCCGGGCAGTGGGAGTGCCTGTCTGGTCTTGAACAGCGTGTGAGTCCGTGTTGAAGGGGAGGCGGCTGCGTGCGTGCGCAGGTCACGCGGTCCGGCCAGTCAGGTGGTACAGAGACTCAGTACCACCTGATTAGCTGGACCACGTGATCTGCACCTGCACGCAGCCGCCTGCCCTTCAACGCGGACGGACTCACTGTTCAGGACCGGGCAGGCACTCCCGCTGCCCGGCATCTGGGCCCCCTCAACCCGTGGGCCCTTGGGCGGCACCCGAGGGCCCGGCGGGTCAGTCCGGGCCTCAACTTTTAGGGGCGCCCCTAAGAAAACTGCACCCGGGACCACGGCCCCCCCAACTCCCCCACGCTACGCCACTGAGCTTACACTCTTAATGGCCATTAATAGAAACCAAAGCCTCCAATTGTGTTTTGTTTCACACGGTATAATGGGAATAAGTGCAGATGACATTTTTCTCCTTGTTATGTTTTAGAATTGTTGCCAAAGGTCATCTCTGTCTATTGATAGTTTGGGTCAGTTATCATGTATCAGTAGCCAGAGATGACCTTTGGCAACAATTACTGCGCTTAAAAGGCTTATCCTGTTGGAATTTTGATGATGTGTCAATAGTTTGTGGTAAAACATGGTCATTGAAACAATTGTTTCTAAGCACTTAAGGGTTTAACACTATCGTGCGGCTTATCAACATATAAGGCACCTTTTCCCAACACTGGGTGAAACATCAAACCAGCGGGTATTATCTGCAATCAATTATTGACTACCCATAATAATATATGTTGTAAATTGGATTAAAAGTTATGTTTTAATAAGGACGCTAGGGGAGACTTGGTTTTTCTCCGTTTGGGAAAAATTTTGGGCTATATTTAATATTGGTGTTCAATCACCCTCTCCCTATTTTTGTCACGCCCTACTTACGATTTGATTTATCATCGATCTCAATTCTACATTATTTTAAGGCAGCAAGGCTTTTTTCCCCCCATAGGTTTTAATATAAAAAATATATATTTTTTTATTCAATATTTTTCAACCATTTATTTTTTTCAGTTGCAGCAAGAAGTCTATTTTTTAGGATTTTTTTTTAGTAATTTTTGGGGATTTTTTGGTTAATTTTAACACTAGGTTTCAGGACCATGGCTAGGGCTTGGAGCTAACTTTGGTCCTGAAACATACAGGGTTATTCAGAGAAAGGTGAAATAGCCGATTTAGAAAGTGAGATAAATGTGAGAATTTTCTGGTTTGGCTATTTTAACCTAGAATTGTCACTTCTGCTAATTCTTCTGAGTTTCACCTTTCTTTGAATAGACCCTATAGTATCAATGAAAACAATGTTTCAGCTCGGGACCATAGATAGCCCCCCCCCCCAGATCTCTGAAACATTGTATTCATTCATTGCTGAACGCAGACGGACTGTAAGAATATAATACAGCTGCATTCAAAGAAAATAAAACCTTGTTATTACTTTAAAATGAATTATGAAACCTTAAAATTAACCCCAAAAATTCTGAAAAATGCCTAAAATTATAAAGAAGGAAATCAACGTTTTGCTGCTCATGAAAAAAATAGACGGTTTAATGAATATTTTTTACATTGAAACCTATGGGGAAAAAAAGGCTTGTTGATTTAAAATGAAATAGAAAACCTAAAATTTCACCCAAAAAAATCCTAAAAAAAATGAAAATCCCCGACTAGGATATAAGATGGGCCATCTGAGATGCCATTAACCCCTGACTGAGATATAAGGTGTGCCCTTTGAGCTGTCATTAACCTGTTGCAGGGATATAAACTGTGCCCTGTAAGCTGCCCATTAACCCATTGCTGGAATATAAACTGTGCCCTGTGAGATGCCCATTAACCCCGGACTGGGATACTAGCTGTGCGCTGTGAGATGCCCATTAACCCCAGACTGGAATACTAGATGCGCGCTGTGAGCTGCCATTAACCCATTGCTGGGATATATACTGTGCCCTGTGAGATGCCCATTAACCCCAGACTGGGATACTAGCTGTGCCCTGTGAGTAGGGATGGGCTGGCGGTTCGATCCGAACATGAGATTGAATCGAACATCGGCCATTCGGCGAACATCGAACATTTCCGCGTGTTCGCCCACAATGGACCACAATGCACTTTTCCACTGGCCTGAAGCTCGTAATTGGCTACAGCCTTGCACCTGACCACAATCTGGAAAACCACAGGTCAGGTGCAAGACAGGTGCAAGACTATGCCAATCAGGGCTCAGAGTCCTGATTGGGCAAATTTGAAAAGTCACAACAATTTGAAAAACACAGTCTGCTTAAAATAATACAACACAAACATTATATGTTTTCATGTGTTTATTGAACAGAACATGTAAACATTCACAGTGCAGGGTGGGAAAAGTATGTGAACCCCTAGCCTAATGACTTCTCCAAGAGCTAATTGGAGCCAGGAGTGAGCCAACCTTGAGTCCAATCAGTGTGATATTATTGGATGTGTTGCTGAAAGCTGTCCTGCCCTTTAAAAACACACACCAGTTTTAGGTTTACTGGTTTCAAGAAGCACTGCCTGATGTGAACCTTGCAGAAAAGAGCTCTCAGAAGACCTACGATCAAGAATTGTTGACTTGCATGAAGCTGGAAAGGGTTACGAAAGTATCTCCAAAAGCCTTGATGTTCATGTGTCCACGGTAAGACAGACTGTCTACAAATGGAGAAAGTTCAGCACTGCTGCTACTCTCCCTAGGCGTGGTCGTCCTGTAAAGATGACTGCAAGAGCACAGCGCAGAATGCTTAATGAGGTAAAGAAGAATCCTAGAGTGTCAGCTAAAGACTTACAGAAATCTGTGGCACATGCTAACATTTTTGTTGACACATCTACAATAAGGAAAACATTAAACAAGAATGGAGTACATGGGAGGACACCACGGAGGAAGCCATTGCTGTCTAAAAAGAATATTGCAGCACGTTTGACATTTGCAAAAGAGCACCTGGATGTTCCACAGCACTACTGGCAAAATATTCTGTGGACAGATGAAACCAAAATTAAGTTGTTTGGAAAAAACACACAACACTATGTGTGGAGAAAAAAAGGCACAGCACACCAACATCAAAACCTCATCCCCACTGTAAAACATGGCGGAGGGAGCATCATGGTTTGGGGCTGCTTTGCTGCCTCAGGGCCTGGACGAATTGTTGTCATTGATGGAAAAATGAATTCCAGAGTTTTTTAAGACATTTTGCAGGAAAACGTAAGACCATCTGTCCGCCAACTGAAGCTCCGCAGAGGATGGGTGATGCAACAGGATAATGACCCAAAGCATACAAGTAATTCAACAAAAGAATGGCTTCAACAAAACAAAATACGCCTTCTGGAGTGGCCCAGTCAGAGTCCTGACCTCAACCCGATTGAAATGCTGTGACATGACCTTAAGGCTAGGGTCAGACTGAGGCAGTGCGAACGCGCGTTCTGGCGCACTTAATCACGGCCGCACTAGCAGCAGATGCCGGGCAATGACGGCCAATATACGAAGTACGGTCGCACAAAAGTCCGGCTGCGCAACGCAAGTGGAAAATGAACGCATTTTTTCGAGAACTTTAAACCACTAGTACGGACGTACAGAGTGCGCTGCGCCCGCTAGAGGCGTGTGTGCGTGAATTGGAGACATCAGACGCTGCTAATGTCCGGCCAACATAACGTCCAGATGCAAGAAGTGTTTTATTGATGATCCGTACAAAATCACGGATGAAACTGCGCATCGTATGACCGCTATTGCGTATTCCGTGAAAAAATACGTCCATTCTTCGAACGCACATTTTCACGGACAACGCGAAAAATGCGTTAGTCTGACCCTAGCCTTAGAGAGCGATTCACACCAGACATCCCAAGAATATTGCTACATTGAAACAGTTTTGTGAAGAGGAGTGGTCCAAAATTACTCCAGATCGTTGTGCAGGTCTGATCTGCAACTACAGGAAACATTTGGTTGAGGTTATTGCTGCCAAAGGAGGGTCAACCAGTTATTAAGTCCAAAGGTTCACATACTTTTTCCACCCTGCACTGTGAATGTTTACATGTTCTGTTCAATAAAAACGTGAAAACATATAATGTTTGTGTTGTATTATTTTAAGCAAACTGTGTTTTTCAAATTGTTGTGACTTAGATGAAGATCAGAGCACATTTTATGACCAATTCATGCAAAACTCCACGTAATCCCAAAGGGTTCACATACTTTTTCTTGCCACTGTACGTGGCTGGGAGGAGGTAGTGCACGAAACGGTCATCCTCAGCAACCAGGAACACTCTGAAGCTAATGCCACCTCCAACCTACGCTGCGTGGGCTCCCTTATCCTGCAAAGCCTGCTAAAGGACCCCAGGATTCGTGCTATCAAGGAGAGGAATCATTACTGATTGGCAACTCTTCTTGATCCACGATACAAGGGTAAGGTTGCAGAGCTCATTCTGCCCTCACAGAGGGAGCACAGGATGAAACAACTTGATGACGCTCTAAAGCGACACTTGTGTAACACCTTTCCAGACACTGGTAGGTTACCAACTAATGACACAGGTGCTTCTGAGGCTGCTGTTTATCAGAGGAAGAAAGTGAAGGGGGCCGCTTGACTAATGCCTTTTCCAATTTTTTTAGTCCAAGACACCCAGGGACGGCAAATGTAGGCACCCATTGCCAGCGTCTTCACCATATGGTGCAGGACTATCTAGGGGCAAGGGCAGACCTGGATACGTTTCCAGCAGATGATCCACTGGCTTACTGGGTGTTGAGATTGGATCACTGGCCAGAATTAGCCAATATGCTATGGAGCTACTCAGTGGCGTAGCGTGGGTTGTCAGCGCCCGGGGCCAGCAAAGAATTGTGCGCCCCCCCCCCAACCTGTGGACGTTATCGATATTGCCCCAGCTCACACATGGATTTGCCCCCAGCTCACACATGGATTTGCCCCCAGCTCACACATGGATTTGCCCCCAGCTCATGGATTTGCCCCCCAGCTCTCACATGGATTTGCCCCCAGCTCATGGATTTGCCCCCAGCTCATGGATTTGCCCCCCAGCTCATGGATTTGCCCCCAGCTCATGGATTTGCCCCCATCTCATGGATTTGCCCCCCAGCTCACTCATGGATTTGCCCCCCAGCTCACTCATGGATTTGCCCCCCAGCTCTCACATGGATTTGCCCCCCAGCTCTCACATGGATTTGCCCCCCAGCTCACTCATGGATTTGCCCCCCAGCTCTCACATGGATTTGCCCCCCAGCTCTCACATGGATTTGCCCCAGCTCTCACATGGATTTGCCCCCATCTCATGGATTTGCCCCAGCTCATGGATTTGCCCCCCAGCTCACTCATGGATTTGCCCCCATCTCATGGATTTGCCCCCCAGCTCACTCATGGATTTGCCCCCATCTCATGGATTTGCCCCCCAGCTCACTCATGGATTTGCCCCATCTCATGGATTTGCCCCCCAGCTCACTCATGGATTTGCCCCCCAGCTCACTCATGGATTTGCCCCCATCTCATGGATTTGCCCCCCAGCTCACTCATGGATTTGCCCCCATCTCATGGATTTGCCCCCCAGCTCACTCATGGATTTGCCCCCCAGTTCACTCATGGATTTGCCCCCATCTCATGGATTTGCCCCCCAGCTCACTCATGGATTTGCCCCATCTCATGGATTTGCCCCCAGCTCACTCATGGATTTGCCCCCATCTCATGGATTTGCCCCCCAGCTCACTCATGGATTTGCCCCCATCTCATGGATTTGCCCCCAGCTCATGGATTTGCCCCCAGTCCTTACCTGGATATTGCCCCAGGCCCCAGCTCCGGCGGGGGTTGAGGGGACCGGGACCCAGATGCCGGGCAGCGCGGGAGCGCCTGCCCGGTCTTTAACAGTCCGTCCTGTTAGGTGATGCCGCGCAGCCGGTCACGTGGTCCAGCCAATCAGGTGGTACAGAGACTCCGTACCACCTGATTAGCCGGACCACGTGACCGGCTGCGCACGCCGCGCAGCCGCATCACCTAACAGGACGGACTGTTAAAGACCGGGCAGGTGCTCCCGCGCTGCCCGGCATCTGCGTCCCCTCAACCCCCGGGCCAGTTTTGGGGCGCAAATGCGCCCCTAACAAAACTGCGCCCGGGCCACGGCCCCCCAGCCCCCCCACGCTACGCCACTGGAGCTACTAGGTCACCCTTCATCCAGCGTGCTTTCTGAAAGGACGTTCAGTGCCGCTGGAGGTTTTGTCACAGACAAAAGAGTGCGTCTGTCCACTGACTCTGTAGACCGGCTGACATTTATAAAAATGAATCAGTCCTGGATCAGCAGCTATCAACCCCCTGATGCTGACGTAACGAAATAGATCGGGGATCTCTTCTGCATTCCCAAAATCTCCACCATAGAAACATAGAAACATAGAAAAATGTTGTCAGATAAGAACCTTTCGGCCCAACTAGTCTGCCCAATTACATGGATACTTTACCTGGATTTATCTTTTGTTTAGGATAGCCTTATGCCTATCCCATGTCTGCTTAAATTCAATTACTGTTTTGGCCTCTACCACTTCTACTGGAGGACTGTTCCATGTATCCACCACCCGCTCAGTAAAATAATGCTTCCTGATGTTACTTTTAAACCTTTGCCCCTCTAACCTAAGACTATGTCCTCTTGTTTTGCTCCTTTGTTTCCGTTTAAATATACTCCCTTCCTCTACCTTGTGGATTCCCTTTACGTATTTAAATGTTTCTATCATATCTCCTCTGTCTCGTCTTTTTTCCAAGCTGTACATGTTAAGATCATTAAGCCTTTCCTGGTAACTTTTCTCCTTCAAGCCGTACACCATTTTAGTAGCCCTTCTCTGAACTCTCTCTAAGATGTCTATATCCTTCTGGAGATACGGTCTCCAGTACTGCACACAGTACTCCAAGTGAGGTCTCACCAGTGCTCTGTACAGTGGCATGAGCACTTCCCTTTTCCTACTGCTAATACCTCTCCCTACACAACCAAGCATTCTGCCAGCATTTCCTGCTGCTCTATTACATTGACTACTTACCCTTAGATCCTCTGAAATCATAACCCCTAAATCCCTTTCCTCAGATGTTGAGGTTAGGACTGTATCAAATATTCTATATTCAGCCCTTGGGTTTTTACGTCCCAGGTGCATTATCTTGCACTTATCCACATTAAAACTCAATTGTCACAACTCTGACCATTTTTTTAGTTTACCTAAATCATTTGTCATTTGGCTGATCCCTCCAGGAACGTCAACCCTGTTGCAAATCTTTGTGTCATCAGCAAAAAGACATACTTTACCATTAATACCTTCTGCAATATCACTAATAAAATATTAAATAGAATGGGTCCAAGTACTGACCCCTGAGGTACCCCACTGGTAACAAGACCTTGCGCCGAATAAACTCCATTTACCACAACCCTCTGTTGCCTGTCACTCAGCCACTGCCTAATCCATTCAACAATATTGGAATCCAAGCTCAAAGATTGCAATTTATTGATAAGCCTTCTATGCGGAACAGTATCAAAAGCCTTACTGAAATCTAAATAAGCAATGTCTACTGCACCACCTGTGTCTATTATTTTTGTTACCCAATCAAAAAAATCAATAAGATTAGTTTGGCATGATCTCCCTGAGGTAAACCCATGTTGTTTCTGATCCTGTAATCTATGTGTTTTAAGATGGTCAACAATCCTTTCCTTTAACATGGTTTCCACTAATTTCCCCACTACTGACGTAAAACTAACTGGCCTATAGTTCCCAGATTCCTCCCTACTACCCTTCTTGTGAATGGGCACAACATTTGCTAATTTCCAGTCTTCTGGGACGACTCCCGTTAGCAAGGATTGGTTAAATAAATCTGTTAACGGTTGCTATTACATCACTGAGCTCTTTTAATAATTTATGGTGGATCCCATCAGGCCCCATTGACTTATTGTCTTTACTTTAGACAGCTGCTGTAGAACCTCCTCCTCTGTAAACTGATATGTAATTGTCTCGTTAGTGGTTCCTCCTAACTGAGGTCCCTTTCCTTCCTTTTCTTCTGCAAAGACTGAAAAAAAATATTCATTGAGGCAGTCAGCGAGACTTTTATCCTCTTCTACATACCTTCCTTCCTTTGTTTTTAATCTAACTAATCCTTGTTTTACTTTTCTTTTCTCGTTTATGTATCTAAAAAATGTTTTGTCCCCTTTTTACTGACTGAGCTATTTTCTCTTCTGCGTGTGCTTTGGAAGCCCTTATAAATTGCTTTGCCTCTTTCTGCCTAATCTTATAGGTTTGCCTATCTTCTTCACTCTGAGTTGTTTTATAATTATTGAATGCTGTCTTTTTGTTCTTCACTATTTTGGCCACTTCTGCAGAGTACCACAGTGGTTTCTTCCCTTTTTTGTTGTTGCTAACAAGTCGAATGCAATTGTCTGTGGCCTTCAATAATGCTTCCTTTAAATAATCCCATTTCTCCTGGACTCCCTTTAAACTCCTCCAGTCTGATAAATGACTCCTTCACACAAAGTCTCATTTTAGAAAAATCTGTTTTTTTAAAGTCTAAAACTTTTGTTTTTGTGTGGTGCGGCTCCATCCCTGTTCTTATATTAAACCATACTGACTGGTGATCACTAGATCCCAAATTTTCACCTACAACAACGTCCGATACCAAACCTCCATTTGTGAGTATTAAATCCAATATGGCCTCTTTACGGGACGGCTCCTCAACTACTTGTGTTAGAGATAATCCCAGTAGGGAGTTTAGACTATTTGTACTCCTGGTGCACCCAGCTGTTTTGGTTTTCCAGTTCACATCAGGAAGATTAAAGTCCCCCATGATAATAACTTCCCCCTTCATTGCCATTTTGGCTATTTCCTCAAGCAGCAGATTATATAGCTCTTCTACTTGTCCAGGGGGTCTATAGATCACACCTACACGAGCTACTGTATGATTGCCAAATGTTAGCGTGACCCAAACTGACTCAATGTTCACCTCGCTCACTTTTATTTGGTTCATTTTTATGTTGTTTTTCACATACAGGGCCACTCCTCCTTTCCTACCTTCTCGGTCTTTTCTATATAAAGAGTACCCCGGTATTGTTATGTCCCAGTTATTTTTCTCACTGAACCATGTCTCAGTAACCGCCACTAAATCTACTTTTTCAGCTGCCATCATTGCCTCCAGTTCATTGATTTTATTGACTAAACTGCGAGCATTTATAGACACGACTCTGAGCTTGTCATTTTTTCCCCGCATGTTGCTTGCACCCTCCGATTTAGTTTTGGGGGACAATCAGGCACATTGTTTTTTTACCCTTTTGTCCCCCCCTCCTAGTTTAAATATTTCTTTGCGAAACCTTTGAACTTCTCACTGAGAACATATGTTCCCCTATGAGTAAGATGCAAACCATCTTTTTTATACAGTTCCTTTCTGCTCCAATTAGAGCTATCATGGGACACAAAGCCAAATCCTTGCTCTCGACACCATTCCTGAAGCCACAAATTAAATTCCCTATTGCGCATCTGCCTATCCTGAATGTTATGCACAGGCAAAACTTCAGAGAATGACACAGTGGACGCAATCTGCTGTATTTCACCTCCAAGAACACAAAAATATTCCTTAATCTCAGAAACCTCATTGCTAGCCAAGTCATTTGTCCCTAGATGGACTAGAACATCCACTTCCCCTTGCTTGTTTGACAATATTGAGAATACGTCTCTTGTCTCTACGAGCAGTAGCCCCAGGAAGACATCTCACCAAACCACTACTCTCCAGCTCAACACCTCTTATGATAGAATCACCCAGCAACAATTGCCTTCTATCATGTTCCACCTTTTCCTTATTGTTCTTGGTTGCAGTCCTGCATACCTTAGGCATAGGGGATGGTGGTTCCTCAACTATGGTGTCTGAGCCTACTTCCGTCTCACCACTACACTCTGAAAGTGCCTCAAAAGAATTAAGAAGAGCCACAGACTGTGGGACATGCCTTCTATCCACAACTCTAAGTCTACCAGATCCTACAGTAGTCCATCTGCCACTCCTAGGAGGCCTCTGTGGCAGTGGCTTTGTAACAGTCATAGCCATAGCCTGAGTTTGTGTAACAGATAATTTACAAATCTCAGACTTCAAACAGGCAATTTCCTGTCGCAATAAAGAGAGCTGCCTACATATCAGGCACACTCCAAACCTCCAAAAATTGGATCTATAAACAAATGCATGACAGCTCTTAGAATGGATTTAAACCAACAAATCTTACCTTTTTGTAGGTTTTCTACCTCCTGTCTAACCTCAGACTACCTCCAGAGTATATCCAGAAGATCTCTAAATGCTCACTTTGAAGACTTCACTTAGAAACCTTCCCAATCTCAAATTAGACCAAGCTAATATTCCACAAGCTTTATATAGTCACCTAAGAACACCTCCCCCAGCAAGGAGTGGACAAGTTTAACCACTTTAGCAAATAGCACGCAATTGATTCCAATTGTATGCTAATCAGTAAGAGGAATGAGTCACCAGCCTAACCTAATTTACACACCAGACCTAACTTAAAACCTTAAGATGAATAGAAAAGATCTGTTTGAAACAAAAATCAAAATCACTCACCAGAAGATCTCCTCTAAGTGCTCACTTAGAAGCCTTCCCAAGCTCAAAGCACCACTGCACTCTTCCTCAATACCTCAGAGGGGTTACGGTGTGAAGGCACTAGCTGGCACCAAAGGCCCAATATGTGGGTGCACTGACGCGTGTACCAGATTCATTTCATTGTAATATTTGCCTGCAGGGTCCACCCCTGCACTCTTCCACAATACCTCAGAGGTGTTACGGTGTGAAGGCACTAGCTGCCACCAAGGTCCAATTTTAATGCACCTGTTGTTACTTTCATCCAAAGCCTGCATAAGTTTCACCATAATCTAACCCAAAAAATCACTAAACTTGTTCTGCGTGTCCTAAAACGTCTCCTCTTTTCATACAGGCTGCCACCCCAAGCAGTTGTTTATGAATAGATTAAAAGGAAAACCATTTACCGTCATTTGATATGTCATTTTTGTCTTTTTAAAGGTTTCTATACATCCGACAAATCCGCCACTTCACGGGCAGGTTATGGGGACCTCCTAGGCACGATATTTGAAGGAATTTTTAGTTTTTATTCTTAACCTTTATTTCATGGAAAACTCACTGTTCCTTTAGAAACGTCTTTTTTTAAACTTTTTGTCCTTGTTTCCTGTCCCCCAGGGCACTACCCGGACCCCCATACACCTTTTATGGCAAATATCTTGCATATATGCCCTCTTGGAGGGCACTCTAAAAATCGAACGTTTGAGTCCCATTGACTTGCATTGAGTTCGGATCGTGTTCGCGTCGGAACTCGAACTTCTGAAATTGTTCGAATGCGAACCGAACACGGGGGTGTTCGGCTCATCCCTACTTGTGATATGCCCATTAACCCCGGACTGGGATACTAGCTGTGCGCTGTGAGATGCCCATTAACCCCGGACTGGGATACTAGCTGCGCGCTGTGAGATGCCCATTAACCCCGGACTGGGATACTAGCTGTGCGCTGTGAGATGCCCATTAACCCCGGACTGGGATACTAGCTGTGCGCTGTGAGATGCCCATTAACCCCGGACTGGGATACTAGCTGTGTGCTGCCATTAACCCCGGACTGGGATACTAGCTGTGTGCTGTGAGCTGCCATTAACCCATAGCTTTGTTTTTTTCATTGCATAATGTTATTATTGTTTTTCATTTCTGATCATTGTCGTTTCATTTCTTTCGTCGTTATCAGGATTCGTATCTTTGGACCGATCCAAATTTCTGATGGAGCCGATTAGTATTTTGGAAATGCTTTCGATGCACGAATTGGGTTAATGTCGTCCGAGTTTTTATTCGGTACGAAAAGAAACGCACATCTCTAGCGAATTGACAAATCAATATTTTTTTCTGGGACAATTTTAGTGCCGTCGAATCACACTTAATTTCTGCCAAATGCACCGTATTTCCCCAGTATTTGGTGAATTGACACAAAATAGCAGATACGGTGAAATTCACAGTCCGGTGCAATATGGTGGCAAATTTAGAGGTTAATGAATAACCCTCTAGAATGTTCTGCTCATTGACACCTATATATGAATTTAATGATCGGAGACACTCCCTGCCATAGAATAACCATCATGCATTGCACATCATTTACACTGCTGGATGTTTTATTACTCTTTTATTAGTGTTTTACACTTACATTATACAACCTATAAATTACTTCATTGCGGTTTTGTGGCTGTTGTGTAACGTTTATGAGTTCTACTCATTGCATTAACGCTTTTAACTCTCCGATTACCTCTCGCAGTGTTCACTTGTCCCAGGGACGGATTTACAGCTCAGGAGCCGCGAGCACAGAAATCTTTTGCCCCTCTCAAAAAAGTGCAAAAATTGGGGAAATACTATTTTCATAAATTTCGTTTTGGAGTAAACAAAAACGATCCCACATTTGTAGAAAACTGAAAAACACGAGTCGGGAGAAGAGTAAAATTTTTTTCGGATCCGATAATTCATTCTGTTGATACGATAATTCTGGCGATTCTATCGTGTTTTTTTTAAATTAAATAAAGATCCTTTTTTTCTTATGAATATACATTTCACAACTTTATTTAATCACATTAAAAAAATGGTATGAAAGCCAAGGAACAAAAAAAAAAGAACAAAATGATTTAAAAAACGCTAAACTGACCCGAATGGTCTGACTTTAAAAATAAAAACCAGAACAAAAAGGTTTTAAAACGGAAAAATAGTTGATCAAAATGATCTGAAACGAAAAAAAAAAAAAAAAAAAAAAATGATTTAAAACAGAAAAAAAAAAAATGAACCCTTTCGCTGCTGAGGCATTTCACGCTTCCCTTCACGCCTGTGTGCGGCACTGCGGTCTGCTGCTGAGCTAATTTTTAACAGTTTCGCTCCTCTTGTTTAAACGCGTTTTTTTGAAGCCTTATTTTATAATATGACCCAGACATGTTATATATCGTTCTTTCCAGTAGACTCGGCAGATGATTCATAATATATCATTATCATATGTATGCGTCATGTCCTGTCTGTATATTATAACAAAAAAATGCAATAAAATTAGAATTTTCAATGTTTGTTTTACAAGGTGTAAAGTATTTTTTCCACATTTTAACATCGAGTGTTTGCGGTTATATTTTATGAGTTGCGTTTGTTAAAAAAATTGAAATGGGGACTTGTTATTATTTTTTTGGGTGAAAATTACACTATTTTTAACAAACGCACCCCATACAAAAATCCTTAGTGCAGCATCATTGTTCACATTATAATTGAAATGGGAACAATATTGCTGCATTAACAAAACAAAACAAAAAACCTGTTAATTTTTTTTATATTTAAATTTTTTATAATTTTAACATTGTCATGTTTGGTATTGTTGGAAAGGCCATGCTCTGGTCAATCCAAAGATACCAAACATTAACCAACCGATAGCTGCCGCGGATCGGGAGATAGGGGTTCATTGGAACCCCCTATCTCCACCATTGGTCGCAGTTAGGGGTTAACTCCAGAACTGACGTCATTGTGACGAGGTCTTGGGACTGTCGGCAGCTGCCGTTCCCCCACGCTGTTGTCTTCCTGCAAAGACGTGACCATGTTGGCGGGCAGCGTCTTAGCGGGCAGCGGTGGGAGAGAGAGAGCTCATAGCTGGGAGGAGGTGTTGCGTGAAGCTGCGAACAGGGACAAATAAACTAGACCTGAGCCGCACTGAGGATCTTTGGGTTGTGTTGGAGAAGACTTCACGCAGTGCTGCCATCAATATTTTTTGATAAATTCTTGGTTATACAATGAATGTGACTGTGGACAAAAATCTGTGTTGTTGTGACATCGCCTAAGCTTAACAAAAAACCAGGCCACGTCGGTAATCAAATCTCAAGGCAGTACAACAAGGTTGTGTTAGTGTGTGACATTTTTTGGCCAGGCAGGAAGTGTAGAATGTGCACAGTCACATTCATGGCCACAAATATGTTGACAAATTTATGACAAAGGGTCCATAGAAATGTCAATATATTTATGTACATATAATTTTAACAGTGTGGAAACCAAGCAATACATATTAACTTATTAAGTAAGGAAAAGCAACGCACACAAACAGGAAAATATAGAAAATTTATTTACAACATGGGGAAGGGAAGGGAACATGCCAAGGATGGCAAACTGCCCAACAGGGGCACAAACAACACAAACAAACATAGTGTAGTGGAAATAGACTGGAAGATGGCCGCCATTGTAAGCCAGGCGACCATCTTGTTCAGAATATTGGTTCACTTGAGATAATTAGGCAGTTTTTAGCTGAAATTAGAAGCAGGCATACATAGAAACATAGGAATGTGCTGAGATTGGAAGAAAAACAATCAAAGCGCTGAGAAAGGTCTCTGCTGTTTTCGACACAGAGAAAGGATACATCAAGGTCGTTGGGGCCCGCAGAAATACAAAGGAGTATAGAGATCAGACCAGGTGCCTTTTGTAACAAATGAGTGAAGACGCTAGGGAACGGGGCGCAGCCCGGAACAGTGGGAGCAACTAATTATGATTCACTGAAACTAACATGAAGTTTGCCAATTTACAGCCAAATTAATGAAATGTCTTTTGTATTAGCCAAAGGGAGGTACTAACCCACGTGGGGTGGGATAGCGTAACCGGGAGGTGGGCTAATTGGGATGTACCTAATCATGTATTTTGAGGTATAAAATCTCATGTCACTGTCAAAATCGCTGCTCATTCTTTGCGATTGAATCCTGTTTGAGCATCTGTTGTGATATCACAATAAAGTTTGCCTTTCCTGAAGAGACTCGTGTTCAGACAATCCTTGCTCGTGTCCGGTCCGGCCTCGTCTTGAGTGAACCTGCAGATTCCGGTTACATTTCGGGAGGAGGCTGCCACTGGTCTCACTGCTGCTCCAGGATGTCAGCGGCATTGCTTATATGCTCCTGCAATTCCTGGAGCAGTTCCTGGATGGCATCTATGGTCGTAACAGCAAGGCTTAGCTCGCCGATCGCCTCCCGATTTATCATCCTGACACTGCAGGACGTGTCCGGTCTGGCTTCTTCTATATATCCAATAAATGAAAGAAGGAAAATACAGTAAGTAAAGCAGGTTTCTATTTTTGACTGAAAGTCTTGAAAAAATATAACAGTAGTATATACCAGTGCTGGCGGCCTCCTGAGGCTCCGACTCCTCCTCCTCCACCACCACTGTCAGCATCTCATCCGGTGCTATATCTAAGAAATTAAAGAAATAAAAAATACAGTAAACAACAAAACGAATTTATTTTTGAACAAAAGTCGATGCAAAATACAACAGTAAAAAAAAAAAACTGGACTCGCAGCCTCCTGCTGCGGCTCCGGCTCCCTCTCTCCAACATCGCCATGCTCCTCCTCTTCCTCCTCCTGCTCCTCTTGTGCTATACATAAAAAAAATAAATTAAAATACAGTAAACAAAAAATGTTTCCGTTTTTGACCAAAAGTCGTTGCAAAATAAAACAGTATATACCAGCGCTGGTGGTCGCCCGTGGCTCCTCCTCCTCCTCCACTGGGGCACTGGTGCCCGCCGGGGCAGATGCTGCCTTCTTCCTGTCGTCTGCCAAATCCAAAAAATAACACGTAAATAATGCAGACTGGAAAAAATGGTATATCTATACAATATATTGCCGAAAGTATTGCGACACCCCTCCACTACCAGCTTGACCCGCCACTACTCCCGTCTCATATGTCTAAAGTCACAAAATATTTATTTATTTCCTCTGCACAGACATATATTACCATTCAATTATATATTTTTTTTTAGAAGTAAACATTACGTTTAGTCAATAAAAACTATTATTTGTGTTGTGTGCATACAAAGCGCATTGTGTGACTGCTTTTAGTTATTTTATAGATGCCTCAGCCTCAGTTTCACTTTCAGTTTCTGCGAATAAAACTGGATATTGCAGAAACAACAGAAATCCGCCATTTTGTTTTGAAATTTGCATCTAAAGCGTTCAATAATGACACTGCTGCAGCAAACTGAATTGCTGCGCTGCAACAATTCAGCAGCTGCTGAGGATGTATTGAACGCGGCTCTGTTTGGATGCACTTTCAGAAGAACTACATGTCCCATCCTACCACTTAGCAGAGACGCAGAGATTTTTGTTGATGCGCAGGTGGGAGCCAATATTGGGCAAGCTGCGGGTCATCTCGTATGCATCACTCAATCACAACAACCTCCCCCCCCAGCACACTACAGACTACACACAGTGCCAAAAGAAATCCAGCATTGTAACTTCATCTACATACATCAAATATCACAATTTTCACGAATACATAAAATCACAAAAAGGAAGAGCTATGGCAAAAATGCATGTATGACGAGTCGTGAAAATGCAAAGCTATACACAATCACATTGCATGAAAAAAGGACTAGATAAATCAACGTATTTCTGTGCACATTAGCACATGCAAGCACATTATTATTATTATACAGGATTTATATAGCGCCAACAGTTTGCGCAGCGCTTTACAATATAACATGACACTTACGTTTGGCTATGATGCGACGGATGTGCCTCAGCTGCTCCTCCTCGCGCACCTTGAGGTCGAACCAGCGTTTTTGGAGCTGGTCCTTCGTCCGGTCCTTCCCGAACAGCTCCAGGATGGTGGTGTGAACCTTATTGAGGATACGGTCCTTTCTAGCATTATTCTTCCTGCCGTAAGGGCCCTTACGGCAGTCGTAGTCTTTAAGATCAAAGATGCGGACCAGCTCCAGCATCTCGTCAAATGCCATGTTGCTGGCCCGCTTCTTCCTGGGTGGTGTTTCATGGGTGCAAGAAGATGAGGAGGTGTCTGAATGGCACTCGTCTCTTGCAGCCATGATGAATAATAAAAACAATATTTTTTGGCCTGTCCAAAAAGTTGTCAAAAAACTGGCTCAATAAAGTTACGACATCCGCGCGCGAATTATCAGATCATTGGAAACACAAAAAACAAGTGATACGCAGTTACAAATACAAAATTTACAGAATCAGCGATTTAACCGATAATAGTTAAATATACGATGTCCAGAATTAACGAAATGGAACCGAAATCATGAATAGAGCGAAAATAAATTTCGATTTGACACATTTCAAGTCCATTCGAAAATTCCGAAAATATTTCGTTTCGTCTCGGAAAACATTTCGGATCTGTCGGTTTTCGGGTCCGATCCGATTCGGAAAATCGTCCGCATCCGAAAACACGAATCGGGAAATTTCGTGAAAATTCCGAAACCCGAAATGCACATCCCTAATGTCTACTTTGCCTAATTGTAGTTCCAGCCCTGCTTGTTTCTATATACTATAATCTGTGAGGCGACTTGCCATATAATGAGATTTATCTTTTCTAGTTGAACACTCTGCACTTTCAGCTTGTTTTCCTGTCACCTTCTGTTCGTCCTCCTCCCCTCTGCACTCACTGAAACAGCAAAACTCCCACCCCCTGCTGTAACCCAGGAAGCCAAGGATCCTACGCACTGATCGAAACAGCAAAACTCCCACCCCCTGCTGTAACCCAGGAAGCTAAGGATCAGATGCACTCATCGAAACAGCAAAACTCCCACCCCCTGCTGTAACCCAGGAAGCTAAGGATCAGATGCACTCATCGAAACAGCAAAACTCCCACCCCATGCTGTAACCCAGGAAGCTAAGGATCAGAGCAGAGTCCGATGGCTCCTGGATGTATAAATGTTGCTGCTTATGAAATCTCTCAGATACAGCGCTTTGAATAATTTATTAACAAAGCCTCTTATAAACAAGTTCTATAAAGTTCAGCTCTAGCTTCCAGTCAGTGTCCACGTGTCTGACTTCCTGATTAACTACTTCCTGCTGAGCTGCAGCGCAACATATATTAAACGTCCCCTGGAACCAAACACTCTCTGTTCTGGTTCCATACATATTGATACATCTTTTCCCTTTTTGGAGAAATGGAAGTCTCTGTCTCTTTAGTTCAGTTCCAGGTGGTATTCAGTTCCTGAAAAGCATTCTTCCAGTGGTGAAAACGTAGTCCACATAGTCATTTAGATATGCTGGCTTTCGGATACATCTCTCACTTCTAGTCTGGGTGTTTCTGGAGACTTGTAGTCGTTCTAGCAGGACTCTTGTCATCCCGCATTGTATCTGTGTCTGATATATCACACTGTGCTTCTTCTTGACCTTCTTCTGTTATTTACCATTGATGGCTGGTTTGTATCCTCCATGTGATATTCCTTTTGGGTGCTAGTTTGTGGCCTTATTTTCCTTATCCTCCTGTTTCTTCTCAGAACCTGTCATGACTCTGTTACCACTTCATATGATCTGATTCCTACAGGTGCTCTTAGGCAAGCTTTTCCCTGGTTGGTTGGAGGTTGTATCCACACCTGTTCACCCACATTTAGAGGCCGCATGTCTTTGGCTCCCCTGTTGTATTGAGTTGCTTGCAATGCCTGCTGGTTCCTGCAAAGGATTTGGTGACGGTCATTCATCACTTGATCCTGTTTAAACAGACTCCCTCTCATTGAAGTAACGATTTGATTCGTCGACCCATCAGTCTTTGAGCAGGACTACACTCCATGCCTTGTGTCGGTGTTTTGCGATGACCCAGTAATGCTAAATAAGGATCATTTCCAGAAGACACAGCCTTTTTGCAGCGCTCTCTTGGCTGTCTTTACTGCTGACTCTACCTTCCCATTGTTTTGAGGGTATCCTGGTGATGAGGTAACGTGGTCAAAGTCCCTATTCATACTGAAGTCTTTAAATTCCATTGAAATAAACTGGGGTCCATTATCTGAACATACAGTGTCTGGGATTCCATATCTGAAAAACGGGCCTTTCATTTTCTTATTGCTGTAGTAGATCTAGTATCCTGAAGCTGGTCCATCGCCCAGAAATTACAGTCATAGACCACCGTTATTAAATACTCCTTGCCACGGAATGTGAACAAATCAATGACAAGCCTTTCCCACGGTCTAGTTGAGATCTCATGAGGCATAAATGTCTTCTTTTGTTAATATGTACACGGTGGAGAGCGGCCAAACGTAGCGTGAAGGAATGAAGAGAGATTAGTCACTGGGAGACACCCAGGAGTAAATCCCTAAATAGAGGAACAGGTGCCCAGCGCTCACGTGACATAAAATATGTCTTCCGTAAAATGGATATTGAGGGATGTTCACACACACTATACAGACTCACATATGCAATATTAGACATCCATATGTACTTCTACAAAACAAGAGGAGTGTGCACAATAGTGAAGTCCTACATGACAACATAATCAAGAGGACTATATAGTAACACTCACTTTTCTGAGCCTCATACGGCTCGATGGTCGCGCCTGTGGGTGTCTTAAGCGGCTCGCCCTCTAGCCTGAAACGGTTCCGCGACCCTCGGGGACCAGGATGATGTTCCTCGGTCAGGATGCATAGGGAGATGTGGACCCATTCGAATTCTGTGTTGGGGATAATTCCCAGGTGGAGAACAATGTCACCACCATACAGCCCAAAATATATAAAAGGGGAGTTTTATTGGTCACAACAAAAACAAAATAACATGGTGGTAAACACCAAAACACGTTTCACCCATTCATGGGCTTCATCAGTTGGAAAAAAATCAATAAGGCATTTACTACCATGTTATTTTGTTTTGACCAATAAAACTCCCCTTTTATATATTTTTGGCTGTATGTTGGTGACATAGTTCACCATCCCCAAAAATCTCTGTACACCTTTAACATCCGAGGGTCTGGGCATTTCAGTGATGGCTTTGACTTTGTTTGGATCTGCGTGAAGTCCCTGGGCTGATAATAAGTGACCTATATACGGCCAGGGGCATCGCTAGGGGTGCGGCCCGCACCAGGTGACACCACCCCCTAGGGTGACACCCTAAAAAAAAATTATATAATATATATATATATATATTTTTATTATTTTTACACAAAAATATTTTGCCAGGAAGGATACATTGAGAATTCTCTAATTTTCAAGTATGTCCTGGGTAGGCAAGGCCTAGGCTGGCAATTTCCAGGGGGTGGCAAAAAAAACACCACAAAGAGTATATTCTCAGAGCACCGAAATGACACAGACATTTCAGTGTTCTGTTGTTCCCCGCACTTTGGGGAATCAAATTTCCCCGGTGAATTCACCACAGGGTCCCTGAAGTGCAGGGAATCAGCCACCGAATACTGCCGCAAACCCGGTCACCTGCTGTTTTAAAAAGAACTACTGAACGAAAATGTCTGGAATTGACATATAAAATCCTATGAATGATAATAAAAAGGGCTGTTACAGAAAAAAGAGAAGAATTGCTATTAGAAAAAAATTGATTTTTTTGGAAAAATGCCTTAAAGATACTAAAAAAATAACATCAATAAATAAAGAGATTTTTTTTCTATGGATTAAAGGAATAAACGGTTTATTAGATATTAGATAAAAACAGGAATATTTTTAACATTGAAACCTATGGTGTTTGTTTGCCCTGAATAAACCTGTCAAAATAAAACACCGGACATCAGGACATTTCTTTGCTGTTCGGTGTCTCTGAACAGATTAACCATTACTTCTCTATGGGGTCTTTCACGGCCTTCGAACAGGCACCGTACTTGCTGTCAGTTTGCCAAAATTTGTGTATGAGCATATCACAGAGCTGCACAGCAATAAAACTCACAGTAATGTGCACCGTGTATTATGAGCATTCAGTGTTATATGGGAGTTACTGATTTATGAGTAAAAGTAGTTAAAAAAAACCCGTAAAACTCAGGGGGGGGGTGTGACACCATAAGTTACCGCACCGGGTGACACCAACCCTAGTGACGCCACTGTATGCGGTACGTCTGTTTTCCTGAGCTGGAATTTCTCTGGATTGAGTTTGAGGTGGCTTTTACTTCTCTGCCTTTGTATCCAAGTGAAGGAACAGTTTTACCGTCATCTCCTCTGGTTTGTCGGCCATTATTAGGTCTGTGTATAGAAGAAGGTCTTCTTTCCATCTCTTCCATGTCTGAGACAGATTCCTGAAAATCCAGCAGACCTGTTGGTTTTAAATCTTCCATCTCTTCTTTTTGGTGTATTTCTCAAATAATATCTGCTGCCACCATGTATAAATGTTACAGATTATGAATTAGCCGCTCAGACTCCAGCTGCAGCGCTATGGTAAATGTATTAACAAATCAACTTATAGCAAGTTTGTCACGGACCTGACATGACGCTCCCCTGCGCAACTTTTCCCCCCTGGCCCCTACCCTGTTTGGAACCCGCTCCCCGTTAGACTGTCCCCCTGTGACATGTGTCATTTGAACTTGGAGATGTGTTTAGGGTGCAGGCCTCGCTTTGTGCAGAATGTATGTGAGAATCTGTGATTATGCAAGAATGCTATTGTCTGTCTATTGCCTGGTCAATGTGTACCTGTTATCTGTTGCTGAGGATAAGCTTCCCAGCCTACTCTTTGTTTTAAGAATGTGCTTATCTGTTATTATCCTGATTCCTTGTACTATGGCTTAAATAGATTAACGTGTGTGATCCCTGATTGTGAGTTTGTGTGCTTCACCCTGAAGTAACCTGCCAGCTGTTTCAAGACCTCATCTACTTAACCAGCCAATGGGAACTATTAGGGTGGGCAGGAAGTTTCAATGTTGTGTGTTTGTCCCAGTAAATGAGATGAGTCTCCTGTTTGAACATACAGCCTGCCTGGTGTCTCATTCAGAGCTACAACCCTCTGACCTGGGAAGGCACTTAGAGTGAACCGGCTGATCGGGGCATCGAATCCGGAGCTGGGTGTCCCGTTCACACTCGCTAACTGTGGTTTGGATCCCTATCGACAGACCTCTAAGCCCTCCGATCCTTAAGTGGTCGGGACCGCCAGTTTTGGCGCCTGGGTATTATGCTCACAGGGCTCAAAGTTTGGGGGCGCCTTCTGGAGCCCAAACAAAACCAAATGAAAATTGTTTGCAACAGTAGTGACACAGCACGGCCGCAGGGCGTGTTAAGACCATCTCGGGCAGCTGTGTCTGCTACTGGTGATCGTGTATACACCATCAGGGTAGTGAAGGGGTTAAACCCATCTATTGTACCTGGTTGGAGAAACAGCTGATAATATGCTACGTTTGTACAACCCGCTGAAAATGAATTAACCCCTTGGCTGCTGAGCCATATTCCCTGTGTGCTGAGCTCATTTCCACCTGGTGCTCATCATGTATAAACACGATTTGACGTCTTGTTTTATCGTACGACCCAGACACATTATCAGGGTTATTCAGAGAGCGGTGAAAACCAGGAGAATGACTGGAGAAGTGAAAATTCTGGGTCAAACTCAAAATAGCCAAACCAGAAAAATTCTCCCATTTATCTCACTTTCCAAATCGGCTATTCTGTCCTAGAATTTTCAGTTCTCCAGTCAGTCTCCTGGTTTTCACCTCTCTCTGAATAAGTGGAATAACCCTTTTAATCTTTTTTTTTTTAGCAGACTCGACCATTTATAAATACATAATAATTCCTACGGGTGTATGTCCTGTTATTTAAAGAAAACAAAAAAAAATTATGTTAAATTTTTAGTTAAACACTTTTTTATTCTACAATAAATCAGGATAATGTTTGTGTTCGTTTCTATTTTTTGCAAAATTAGGCAGTTTATTCAAAATGTAGAAATCAGAATTTTTGCACACGGAACAGTTAATTAATAAATATTAACCCCTTTCATGCTGAGCCATTTCAGCTCTGTGCGCTGAGCTCATTGTGACTATTTTGTGCTCATCATGTTTAAACGCAATTTGAAGTCAACATTTGGTCGCAACGTGGGAAATGAGAAGGCGAGTTAGTGCAGTGGCATTGTTTGCTTTATAAGTAAACGTCACATAATGCAACCGCTTTAGAACAGAGGGAAAAAAAATTGCATTTATTTATTATTCCTTATTCTTAAATTTACAGATTACGTGGTCATGTTTGGGGTCGTTAGGCCAGATACTGACCTTTCCATTGACACCAGACACTGGCCTTTCCAATGAAAGCACACACTAACCTTTCCAATGACATCTTACTTGACCTTGTGTGGTGTAAAGATCAGAGACGCAGGGTTCCAAAGTGCAGCGGTTTAGGTTTTCGATGAACCAATGCGTAATAGCGCATTATGCCATCGCCTTCCAACTTGCTGGCATCATGGGAAATGAGAAGGTGAGTTAATGTAAACAATGACGCTGCACTATTATTGAAAGGTAAACATGTGACACATTCGTAAAAAGGGGGGGGGGATATTTTGATTTATTTCTAGTTTATGGTCACAAATAACCAGGTCATGCATGGTATCATTGGATAGGCCATGCTATGACCTTTTCCAATGATACCATGCATGATTCTCTACATGGCATGGTTCAAGAGATACGGTGGTCCAAAACACCCCTGAACCTCCAACATAGAGATTTCCCTGCCTGGCTGGGGGAGGGGGTCCCTTTCTGACGCCAATGCGTGCCCTGCAGAGCTGCTATCCATGGTGCTGAAACCTATTCACCGGAGCCCCGTGGGGCTGCTATCCTTGGACTTGGCTCAGCAGTGAAATGTTAAATTTGGACAGCAGCCCCATTTCACCGCTGTGCGCTGAGCTCATTTATACCGCTTTTGCTCATGTTTAAATGCGATTTGAAGCCATGGGAAATGTTTGATCAACAATGAGTGGGAAATGTTTGAGCAACAATGAGTGGGAAAAATTACGATCTTAACGCAAACGTTAACGCTCACTTGCGTGAGCATTAACGTTTGTCGCGGTAGTTACCGCATATTACAATCCAAACGCAAATGGGTTAAGTAACCCGTTTGCGTTTGGTACCTTGTGCTTTTCAGCGCGAGGTTACTGTTATGCTCCCTATACTTAACATGGGGAGTGCAAAGTGTTAATCAGCGCTGGATTACAAAGTCCCAACACTGATTAACGTCCGGCTGGTTTGCAGAATGTTAACCAGAGCCAGGAATTGGTGTTAACACCAGGCTAATAAGTAAAAAAAAATTAAATCAGATACTCACCTCTGTCCGGCGGGAGCAGGGAAAGACTGGGGGAAAAAGCAACTGCCCCGTTGCCCCCCCGGATCCGCCCCTGCACAGACCGTCCGGATCTCGCGAGGCAAGATCCGGATGGTCATGTAACCAGCAGGGGGGAACTCAATCGAGTCCTATGGACTCCAATCGAGTGGATGCTCGCGACTGGGCTCAGTGCTGCCGCGAGCATCCAGAATTTTTACGCACGGTAACAATGCAGGCAGCATTTTTTGCGCCTGCATTGTAATCCAGCGGTAAAACGTGGGCGCAAGGGGGAAGACTGCGGGCATAGTTTTTCCTCCCTTGCGCCCGCTTTTTAACGCTGAGAATGTAATTTAGCCCAAGGTGTGGGGAATGTTTAATCCCATAGGCTTCAATGTTAAAAAAGGTGTGGGAAATGTTTTAGCAACAAGGTGTGGGAAATGTTTAATCCCATAGGCTTTAATGTTAAAAATATTCCCGTTTTAATTCAATATCTAATAAACCGTTGCTTATAATATTCTGCAGTAAAGAGTCTCTTTATTTTTAGAATCTTGTAAGCATTTTTAAAAATTTAATTTATTTCGAACTTTCCTCGAACGACCTGAAAAGTTCGAAGCTCGTGAACTTTCGAAAGGCCGATGTTCGAATCGAACTTTGAACTGATTCACACCGGCAGCCCATCCCTAGTCTCAGGTTCCTGTGTCACATTATGTGCATTGCGTCCTCTGTATGTCCTCGTATATCTCCACCATACGTTTTGGGCCTATTCCGTGCACCACCAGAGCTCGCTGGTACTGGCACGCGTCAAAGGCCAATCCATACACATAGAACCGAGCATCGTGACGATAGGTTAGATTTGCTGCAAGAGCTAGAAATCCAAAGTACACGTCGTCCAATGGAAACACAGGGATCTCCTGGGATGCTGCATACAAGCTCTTCACTGCGGAGCCCGGGAACAGGAAGCCCCCTCCAGAGAGGAAGTGCGGGTATTTGTTGAAGGGATAGAGATCCTTTGAGACCGCATATTTAGTGTGACGCATGACAGCAGAATGGGGGCGCAGGGATCCATGTAATGTATAGGGTGAGGAGCCATGTATCTTTATGTACTGCACCACTGCATAGGGATTCACATACTCATCATCATCTCCTGAAATGGGAAAAAAAACTGAATGTGAGCACTGGGAGAATTAACCCTATAAACACCAACCCAGAGCAATCACACCGGAAAATACCCCTGTACATGTAATAGCATGAGAGAGCATGTAACGGAGTGTCTGTACCATGAATACCTCCGTCAGCGGGCTCTCTCCCCTTTAAAACAGTCCCCACAGTCGCCAGAGCAATCTTCCCTAACAGCCCACCCAAACATTAACCGCAGTTGAAAGAAGGATGGACACCATTGGGGATTCAAATCAGACAAACTTTATTTTTTAGAAAAACCCAGTACAATCAAACTGTTCACAGGGAGGGGTAAGGACTGGGGTTAAGTCCTATAAAAAGAAATGTGGGAACTCACCAAGGTTTCTGTCCCCAATTAGCAATTATCATCTCGCACTTAACACAAACACACACTCAAATCTGATGTATGTATGTATGTACACTATATTGCCAAAAGTATTCACTCACCTGCCCAGCTCCTGATTTGGATGGGTGAGCGAATACGTTTGGCAATATAGTGTAAATATATTGAATTTAGTAAAAAATATATGGTCACTATAAGTATATGATTTAACAGGGAAATATATGATTGAGCACCTGAATGCAAGCTTTATAGGTGTATGGGACCAAAGGGAACTCTGTTCCCTCTGCAAAATTAGTGCAGGAACTCCTTCCCCATGTGTCCCCCCTGGACTTGACCCCTGGGTAAGGAGAATAGGGTTACGCCCTGGTCCTGCTCTATAATCAGAGCTCCTTTGAGGTCTGTGTCTGAACTCAGGTGACCTGAACGAGTCAGTCGGTGGTGGCCGCAATGAAGTCCATCAGTCCAGCTGGGGAGAAGGGAACATCATGGTTCTTAATAGGAGCCACAGAGAAACTCAGCCTGGGGAAAATTCCCAGGAAAGACTCACTCAGGCAGGTACAACTTTTAAACAATAACCCACAGACCTGGCTACAAAAGGTGCATTAGTCTGGCACTCAAGTCCCAACTTTCTTCAGGGCTCTTACCGAGCAAATAGGGCAAATCCCCTGGGTCTCTTTCACAGGCCATAGTCGCTGGGCAGGAGGCTAGCCCACAGCCCCCCTCCAGATGCCCAAGTGACGGCAGGTTCTGTCACAGACTGTCTCACACACACAGGGATTCCTATAGGCTCAGTGACGCCCCCTCTGGTGGGATAAGAGCGTCACACAGGGATTCCTATAGGCTCAGTGACGCCCCCTCTGGTGGGGTAAGAGAGCGTCACACACACACAGGGATTCCTATAGGCTCAGTGACGCCCCCTCTGGTGGGGTAAGAGAGCGTCACACACAGGGATTCCTATAGGCTCAGTGACGCCCCCTCTGGTGGGATAAGAGAGCGTCACACACACAGGGATTCCTATAGGCTCAGTGACGCCCCCTCTGGTGGGGTAAGAGAGCGTCACACACACACAGGGATTCCTATAGGCTCAGTGACGCCCCCTCTGGTGGGGTAAGAGAGCATCACACACACAGGGATTCCTATAGGCTCAGTGACGCCCCCTCTGGTGGGATAAGAGAGCGTCACACACAGGGATTCCTATAGGCTCAGTGACGCCCCCTCTGGTGGGGTAAGAGAGCATCATACACAGGGATTCCTATAGGCTAAGTGACGCCCCCTCTGGTGGGATACGATGCTCTTGCCCATATAAAGGTTTTAGTAAATTTTTGGAGACACTGACCTTTGAATATAAAAGCCACGCGTGGGAGGTGATGGTGAAGCCACTCCAGGAAGCAGCGCTCTTTCAGGGACAGGTTGTGGTGGCTCTCACTGAAGTCCCACTGCAGGATGTCTCCAAACTCCCGGTTCTCTATTTTCAGAATTTCCGTGTGTCCGGGTTTGGGCGTTTGTGCCGTAAGGAAGATGGGTTTGACCCAGTACCCTCTGACCTCACCCTCTTGGGCCCATGTCCGTCTCAGCGCGTTTCTCCTGGCACCGGACGCCGGGTGGGATTTAATGGCCAGGATTAAGAGAGGCTGAGCGAGCGTCTCCTCAAAGTGTCCGTGTGGAGTGAGTGTGAGTGAGCACTGATAATCCTGCAGGACGGGGAACTCCGAGAGGAATTGTGTGACATTCAGGTAGTAGGTGTAGACTCCGTCCGTCAGATTCACAGATTCCTTTCCTGAAGGAAGACGATTGATTTGTGTTTTCTGAAGTGAATCCGCGTCCCATTTCTTGTTCCATGTGACTAAGATTCCATGAGTCCATAATATCGATGTAATTAATAAAACGCTCGTCAGGACGCAGACGTAGATTAAGAAATGGAAGAGACGTTGCATGATGCTCTGGGTTAAGATACGGATTCCTTTGGCAGAGTTGCACGTGTCTATTTCCCCTCCATGTGACGGGTCTTGCGGCTCATATCACAGAAGACTCCAGAACCTGCAAAACAAATAAAACCTCCAGGATCCGGCATCTGTTTTCTCACAGGAATATCAGCAACGGAGCGACGGCTGCTGACAGAGCCAGGGAGAATGAGGAAGGATCTCGGCGCGGATACTTTGTGTCTGGCCAGAGGTTTTACGTGAGTGACCTGTGTTATGCATTAACAGGGACAAACAAAGCCCAGGTCTGCGGCGTTTCCTCCTATAATGTGAACCACGAGAAAAGAGCATTTATCTTACCGCCAGTTATTTTCCACAAAGAAAACCTTTAAACGTTTCCCCAAGTGAGGTTTCTGGGTTTCGGGCGATCACTGGTCGCTTGATTGGTGTAGGAACCCTCAATAGTCAGGGGGGGGGCGACTGACTGATAAAGCATAGAGGGTCATTCATAGAGCGCCGAACTTGCCACCGAATTCCACCGAACTGTGAATTTCCCCGTACGGTGCAACTTTGTGGCAGTGCTATTCAGAAAGCTGTCAATTCGCCAAATACTGGCAAGTTGCCAACGAAATACGGTGCAGTTCTCAGATCGCCGCAATTCGGTGACAGTAAAATGGTCCCATAGAGAAGCAAGGGTTAATCTATTCACATTGAACAGCAGAGAAATGTCAGTGAAATGCCCTGATGTTCAGTGGTTTCATTCGACAGGTTAATTCAGGCGAATCCCATAGGTGTCAATGGAGAAAAAATATCAGCGTTTTTACGCTTTGTTTATTCAACCGTTTATTGGTTCCAGTTTCAGCACAAAGCCTTTATATTTATTTATTATCTAGAATTTTTCTGGGGGAAATTTTTGATTCCCATCTTTTTTTTTTTATTCTGTAACCCACTCTTTTTTTATAGGACCTTTTTATTTTCATGCATTTTTATTGGTTTAAACACATTTAAAAAAATAGCAGAGTTCCGTTTTTCTTCTGCAGTTTGATGGCGTTCGGCGTTCATTTGACCGTCAGTTTGGCGGCTGATTGGCTGTCTTTGGCATTTGCCCGGTAGGCCGCTGGCCCTCCAGGCCAGTCAGCTGCTCGGCAGCAGGCCTTAAATTGTACCCGCCCAGCCAGTCTGCCTGGGGAACACAAGACGTGTTCCTTTGATGGCGGCCGTCCATCTGCCTGGCGTGCAGCACACCTAATTGCTTAATCAGAGGGGGGCGCCATACGGCCGGCATCTATTGATTATGCCACAGGGCATGCAGTGTAATCTCTGGTGGGAAATGTGAAGCGCGCACCCTGTGATATCATCAGCAGGACCTGGCTGGAGTGCCGGCTCCCTCTGGTTATGTCATAAGACGCGCCGTCCCGCAAGGAGAAGATGTCACTGACCAGGGGTAAGATGACTGCCCTCCCCCATTTGCCCTACCATAATAATAAATTCAATTTCCCACCCCCCAAAAAAAGATTTTCCAATTTTGCCACCCAGTTATTCATTAACGCAACCGGAACCCGCCGGACAAACCGATAAACGCAGCCAACAATCCACAAAACGCACCCAAGGTACTGAACGCATCTGATGACCCGCTTGAACGGACTGCCCTAAAATAAAAATAAAAAAAAACTATTGCATGAAAATAAAATCTAACAGGGTAATCCAAAGAGATCGCTCAGTAGTTTCTTTGCAAACAGCGTTTTACTTTCACATTCACACAAACTATTTTGCTAATTTATTCACTCGCTCGTCTGCGGTGTCGGCTGCTTCGCTGTGTGCGATCGGCTCCTGCTCGGATTTTTCGGCAGGTTAATCCTTATGTTTTTGCAGGTTTTCCTCGTGCATTCGCCGGGTTTTGCGGTTAGTTTTCGTCAGGTTTGCGGCAGCTTTTCCCTGCAATTCGGGGACCCTGTGGGGTTTGCTGAATACACTGCAGGGTCGCCAAAATGGGATCGGCAAAAGGAACCGAATTGAAGAGAACGAAAAGTCACCGAACGTGCAGTGACTTTTCGAATCTCTTTGAATAATAAAAAGGTCTGTTACAGAAAAAAAAAACGAGAGGAAAAAAAATATTTCTCTGAAAAGTATCCGTGAATGCCTAAAACAAAATGCCTATATAAAAAAAAAAAAAACGGTTTATTAGATATTGAATTAAAACGGGAATATTTTTAACATTGAAGCCTATGGGATTCTCCTGAATAAACCTGCCGAATTAAACCACCGAATGGCAGGACATTAGGGGAACCTTTCACTGCTGGTTTGTGTTCTCTGAATAGCCGAAGCATCGCTTCTCTATGGGGATTTCACTGCCACCAAACAGACACCGTATTTCACTGCCGCCAAACAGACACCGTATTTCACTGCCGCCAAACAGACACCGTATTTCACTGCCGCCAGACACCGTATTTCACTGCCGCCAGACACCGTATTTCACTGCCGCCAAACAGACACCGTATTTCACTGCCGCCAAACAGACACCGTATTTCACTGCCGCCAGACACCGTATTTCACTGCCGCCAAACAGACACCGTATTTCACTGCCGCCAAACAGACACCGTATTTCACTGCCGCCAGACACCATATTTCACTGCCGCCAGACACCATATTTCACTGCCGCCAGACACCGTATTTCACTGCCGCCAAACAGACACCGTATTTCACTGCCGCCAGACACCGTATTTCACTGCCGCCAACAGACACCGTATTTCACTGCCGCCAAACAGACACCGTATTTCACTGCCGCCAGACACCATATTTCACTGCCGCCAGACACCATATTTCACTGCCGCCAGACACCGTATTTCACTGCCGCCAAACAGACACCGTATTTCACTGCCGCCAGACACCATATTTCACTGCCGCCAGACACCATATTTCACTGCCGCCAGACACCGTATTTCACTGCCGCCAAACAGACACCGTATTTCACTGCCGCCGCCAAACAGCACCGTATTTCACTGCCGCCAAACAGACACCGTATTTCACTGCCGCCAAACAGACACCGTATTTCACTGCCGCCAGACACCATATTTCACTGCCGCCAGACACCATATTTCACTGCCGCCAGACACCGTATTTCACTGCCGCCAAACAGACACCGTATTTCACTGCCGCCAGACACCGTATTTCACTGCCGCCAGACACCGTATTTCACTGCCGCCAAACAGACACCGTATTTCACTGCCGCCAGACACCATATTTCACTGCCGCCAGACACCGTATTTCACTGCCGCCAAACAGACACCGTATTTCACTGCCGCCAAACAGCACCGTATTTCACTGCCGCCAAACAGACACCGTATTTCACTGCAGCTGAAGATCACTGAATAACCAAATGGCCATTAAATTGCACCGTACGGGAAAACTCACTGTTCGGTGACATTTCTGGGTCAGATCGGCTCGGAGTAACCCCTTAGGAAGGCATCACTCACACAAACTCCACATAAGATACTGCACCCCGTGTGCTGAATATACAGTATTGTATCACTTTATGCACTTGTGCTGCGCCTGACGGGACCTCCTTTTGTGGTTTTTCTTGGCGTTTGTGTGTCGGCGCATCCCGGCTTGCAGCAACCACAAATTTACAGGTTAAACCTAACCCCCCCCATATATAAACCAGACTTTGATCCAGCTTATCTCCAGTGCCCAGACCCACCCGGTTAACCCCTTCTAGATTTCGAGAACTGCCTGCTTTCTGAATAGCCACGAAAATGCACGGGACGGGGAAATTCACTGCTCGGTGTAATTTTGGTGCTTTCTCAATAACCCCTAAAGAGCTCTGAATGGTGATTTCCATTGTACGGTGCAGTTTTGTGGTCGTTTGGCTATTCAGAGACCTGTAAATTCTCCACATACTGGTGAAATACGGTGCAGTTTGATGCAATTCAGTGACCTTTGGCGGCAACGTAACCCCCCCCCCCATAGAGAAGCAATTGTTAATCTATTCAGAGACACCGAACTGCACCAAAATGTTGGTGAAACGCCCATTTCTCCCCCACCGATTTTTTGGTGCTTCATTTAACAGGTGAATCCCATAGGATTCAATGTAAAAAAAAATGTTATTGTTTATTATTCAACGGTTTATTCTTTTCAGTTCTAGCAAAAACCCCTCTTAATTTTTTTATTTTTAGGCATTTTACCAGAATTTTTTTTTTATAGGCAAATTTCTCTTTTAAATTCTGTAACAGACCATTTTATAGATTTCATGATATGACTTATTTTCATGCATTTTTATGGTTTTAAATGCCTTTTGTATAACGCCATGTACAGCTTGGAAAAAAGACGAGACAGAGGAGATATGATAGAAACATTTAAATACGTAAAGGGAATCCACAAGGTAGAGGAAGGGAGTATATTTAAAAGGAAACAAAGTAGCAAAACAAGAGGACATAGTCTTAGATTAGAGGGGCAAAGGTTTAAAAGTAACATCAGGAAGCATTATTTTACTGAGAGGGTGGTGGATACATGGAACAGTCCTCCAGTAGAAGTGGTAGAGACCAAAACAGTAATTGAATTTAAGCAAGCATGGGATAGGCATAAGGCTATCCTAAACAAAAGATAAATCCAGGTAAAGTATCCATGTAATTGGGCGACTAGATGGGCCGAAAGGTTCTTATCTGCCCACATTTTTCTATGTTTCTATGTTTTAAAGAATAGCAGTTTCATGTATTTTTTTTTTTACCCCGTTCGGCGGTTGATTGGGTTTTTTGGCGGCATGCGTTGGTCGGCAGTGGGCTGCTCAAACCAAAATGCCCGGGCCTATTTTTTGTCCCAGTCTGGGCCTGTCTGGTCTATTCAGTGGCCTTCGGCAGCTCCATGTTTGGTGCAGTACGGTGAATAGTGAAATCACAAAAGGATCGGCGAACTGGAATAGCCGAATCACACCAAAGTGCGATCACTGAAATTTCGGTGCTCTTTGAATAACCCTCATAATATAAAATCAACCAATACAGACTAGCACAGTGTATTACCTAATCAGCAATTTATTATTTAATCAACAGGACACGAGACTGACTGGTAAAAGTTTTCCCCTTTACTTTTACCAAACAGTTAGTGTTCACTATGTATGTATGTATATATATATATATGATAGCCGGAAAACTCTGCCTCAGCTTGATGTGTGTCCGTAATCTTCTATTCTCTAACTAAACTATCTCGCCGTAACAAAATAACTCATGGTCGACCAGTGAGAAGGAAGTATCTGGAAATGATGACAAGACACAAAGTTTTCCTTCGCTTCGTTCTCCGTTGTATGTTTGGTTACATGTGCTTATATACATTTACATGACATTTCAATATCTTATCAGAGAGAAGTAACACCTACTAAAATGCATACAGCAGCATATTAAAAGTTAAGATACAGAGTAACACAAAGATAAACATTTCTGCAGTTTCATAAGTTTTCCTAACGTTTCACTATCTAACAGGAATTAACATCTGTTTGCTTCTGGACTTTTTTAACTCCCTATTTGTTAGCCTCTCCCCTTTATCTTGGGTGTACTTTAAAACATATACACAAGGCAGCAGATTCTTAGGTGAGATGCATTTCTGAAACTGTCAGCCTGTTAATAGAATGCTACTAGAACAAGTTCATTTCAAGGCATATAAGCATTTTGTATTCCAATCAATATTTTCATAGCAGCCTGATCGTATTTGGTGCATTCCATCAATATATATATTAAACGGTAGGCAAATACATCAAAACCCGGAGGACATTCTTGAAACCAGATAATCACAGAAAACACAATTTATAAATTCATCAGTTAATCAATGCAAATGAATCAATTAAAGCATCAACCTGAAACATCACAGTATTCACACATGTGACAATCAAGAATGTTACACATATTAAGGAACATCACTGTAGATCCCTAATCACAATTAAACCATTAAGCTGCAAATGTAAATGCTGAGTCTGGCTGAGAGTAATGAGGCACACATGGAGGACATTAAAGCATTGTCTGAAAATAACCTTGGTACAAATAGCTCATTAGTTGTGATAGTCAATTAACCCTTTGAGCTGCAGATGTAAATGCTGCCTCTGGCTGAGAGTAATGAGACACACCCCGAAAGCATTAATCAATGACAAATGACAAAAGAACCTTGCTATAAATTTGTTAATCACAAGACACTAATATTAGGATAAACAATAAACACGTGTAACTGTAACCGATAGCTATTTAGTAAATTAATTATTAGTACTGGATAATATAGAAAAACGAGATGTTAGAGAGATTAAACATTAATACAAAAAGTTACATAGTCGATACATTACCAAGAAGAGCTTTATCGTTCTGCATATAATGCTGGTTTGAGATCGCTTTTTCAAGAGAGCTAGGACAAGCTCTGAAGCTTCCTTCTGTCCCCTTTTCCTGCTTCCTCATTAAACATCCCTGGACCTTTTATACCATTTTTAATCATACACAGGGTTATCCAAAGAGATTCGAAAAGTCACCGCACGTTCGGTGACTTTTCGTTCTCTTCAATTCGGTTCCTTTTGCCGATTGCATTTCGGTGACCTTGCGGTGTATTCAGCAAACACCACAGGGTCCCCGAATTGCAGGGAAAAGCTGCCGCAAACCTGACGAAAGCTAACCGAATGCACGCTGAAAACAAGCAAAAACATCTGGATTAACCTTCGAAAAAGCCGAACAGGAGCCGAAAAGGAGCCGAACAGGAGCCGAATCACACAGAGCCGAAGCAGCTGTGACGTAGAGGAGGCAGTGAATAAATTAGAAAAACCATTTGTATGAATCTGGGAAAAAAGAACGCTGTTTGCAAAGAAACTACTGAGCGAAAATGTCTGAAATTTTCACAGGAGGTCCAGGGAATGATAATAAAGAGGGCTGTTACAGAAAATTAAGTAAACTGAAAAAAAAAAAAAAAAAAAAAAAAAAAATCGGACTTTTAATTTTTTTTTTAAAAATTCAGAAAAATGCTTAAAGTATCCTAAAAAATCTATAAATAAAGAGACTTTTTGCTGCAGAATTTTATAATGAACGGTTTATTAGATATTGAATTAAAACGGGAATATTTTTAACATTGAAGTCTATGGGATTCTCCTGAATTAATTTGCCGAATGAAACCACCGAATGGCAGGGCATTAGGGGAACCTTTACTGCTGGTTTGTGTTCTCTGAATAGCCGAAGCAGTGCTTTTTCATGGGATTTCTCTGCCCTCGAACAGGGACCGAACAGGCACCGTATGTTCAGGCAATTCGCCAGGATTTGGCGAATTGCCTGCTCTCTGGATAGCCGAATGGGCAGGAAAGGTAACCGAACGCTGATTTTCAGCGTTCGGTTACCTTTCTCAAGCAATTCGAATCTCTTTGGATAACCCTGAGTGACTATATACAGAATGCACCTGTAAACATGTAACACAGTGATTATATACAGAATGCACCTGTAAACATGTAACACAGTGATTATATACAGAATGCACCTGTAAACATGTAACACAGTGACTATATACAGAATGCACCTGTAAACATGTAACACAGTGACTATATACAGAATGCACCTGTAAACATGTAACACAGTGACTATATACAGAATGCTCCTGTAAACATGTAACATAGTGACTATATACAGAATGCACCTGTAAACATGTAACATAGTGACTATATACAGAATGCACCTGTAAACATGTAGCACAGTGACTATATACAGAATGCACCTGTAAACATGTAACACAGTGACTATATACAGAATGCACCTGTAAACATGTAACACAGTGAGTAACACAGTGATTATATAAAGAATGCACCTGTAAACATGTAACACAGTGACTATATACAGAATGCACATGTAAACATGTAACACAGTGACTATATACAGAATGCACCTGTAAACATGTAACACAGTGACTATATACAGAATGCACCTGTAAACATGTAACACAGTGACTATATACAGAATGCACCTGTAAACATGTAACAGAATGCACCTGTAAACATGTAACATAATGACTATATACAGAATGCACCTGTAAACATGTAACACAGTGACTATATACAGAATGCACCTGTAAACATGTAACACAGTGAGTAACACAGTGATTATATAAAGAATGCACCTGTAAACATGTAACACAGTGACTATATACAGAATGCACCTGTAAACATGTAACATAGTGACTATATACAGAATGCACCTGTAAACATGTAACACAGTGACTATATACAGAATGCACCTCTAAACATGTAACAGGGACTATATACAGAATGCACCTGTAAACATGTAACATAGTGACTATTGTGACGTTTGGGGGCCCACAGAGCACAGTGCACAATGTTCTTTCACCAAACAAAACAGTTTTATTCACCCTTTCAGGGCAGTCAAAAAGGCAACATATAAGTACACGCTTGGGTTCAGCGAAATTAAAGCAAAGTCCTGATCTTCAGCACAAATAAACAGAGAAATAATAGTGGCTCACCAACGCTTTAAACAGTCCCAAACCTAGGGAATCCTTTCCCCAGTATGTAGAAGCCTCTCCAGCAAGGCACAGCACGTCTCCTGCTTTTGGAACACAAACACACACCTTCCACTGATTACTTTCCTTTCCTGAAATCCCACCATCCTCTCTGGAGCTGCTGGCTTTAAAACTCTCCTGGACAGGAAGATTACCCTGTGTGGTTGCCCTTAAAGTGTCCACAACCCAAATAGGGGTGAAACATATTGTCCATCCAGGACCCAGCCCTGCCGACCTCTACACTATATACAGAATGCGCCTGTAAACATGTACACAGTGACTATATACAGAATGCACCTGTAAACATGTAACATAGTGACTATATATAGAATGCACCTGTAAACATGTAACATAGTGACTATATACAGAATGCACCTGTAAACATGTAACACAGTGACTATATACAGAATGCACCTGTAAACATGTAACACAGTGACTATATACAGAATGCACCTGTAAACATGTAACACAGTGACTATATACAGAATGCACCTGTAAACATGTAACACAGTGACTATAATACGAATGCACCTGTAAATATGTAACATAGTGACTATATACAGAATGCACCTGTAAACATGTAACACAGTGACTATATACAGAATGCACCTGTAAACATGTAACACAGTGACTATATACAGAATGCACCTGTAAACATGTAACACAGTGACTATTATACAGAATGCACCTGTAAACATGTAACACAGTGACTATATACAGAATGCACCTGTAAACATGTAACACAGTGATTATATACAGAATGCGCCTGTAAACATGTAACATAGTGACTATATACAGAATGCACCTGTAAACATGTAACACAGTGACTATATACAGAATACACCTTTAAACATGTAACATAGTGACTATATACAGAATGCACCTGTAAACATGTAACATAGTGACTATATACAGAATGCACCTGTAAACATGTAACCCAGTGACTATATACAGAATGCACCTGTAAACATGTAACATAATGACTATATACAGAATGCACCTGTAAACATGTAACATAGTGACTATATACAGAATGCACCTGTAAACATGTAACACAGTGACTATATACAGAATGCACCTGTAAACATGTAACACAGTGAGTAACACAGTGATTATATAAAG